>CM060173.1:84150944-84750944 GCA_030549775.1 Tamarix chinensis | reverse complement strand
ATTTAGAGGAGAATCAAATAAAAACTAGATATCGCCTGAAAGTTCCAACAAAAGTAGTTGATTAGTTTCAGAACACCAGTCAACTAATTTCCATATACCAGTTGGTTGGTTCGTTTGGGGTAATAACCTGGGTCCAAAGATGAACCGGTTGACTAGTTTAAGCCATGACCAATCAACTAATAGACATAAAACTCATGTTTTCAACCATTTTCCAAGCCCTTTCCAAAATCAATACTATTTTATTTTATATTAACATAATTTTAAACACATTTTTAAAGATTTTAAGTCCATGTATTACAACAATAATAACATAAGCTGGAAAAAAATTTAAGAAACTAAAAAGAAAGAAAGGGATAAAAAAAGAAGAAGAAGAAGAAAAAGCTACATTTAGAGTAGCAACTGCATCAAAGTACCTTGTGATAATCGACATTGGCGTTAAAGGAATAAAGTTAGCTAAAAAACATGGATCTTATCAAGATTTGAAAGTCCAAGCCATGATTTCTTATAAGCTTCCTTTCATATTTCTTGTAGTATTGTCAAGATTTGAAAATCAATTGAATCTAAGCAACCATAAAATTCAAAAAATAGAAGGTTTGAATCTAGCCATCAAAACAATTAAAAAAATAAGATACTAGTTAGTTCTAAAATTTGACATCCAATCGAACCAAAGATTGATCATCATTTAAAGAACGTTCATATCTAAGCACCATAGCAAAATTTGGATCTTCAATGTTGAGAGCTCTCTCTATGTTGGTGTTTTTTTTTCCTAGGTATTTTTTTTTGGGAAATAGAACTTTGTGTAACGAGAGTCTTTTCTTCCATTTTTTGTTCAAATGGAATTTTGTTTTGGAAGTAGGAATTTTGTCCAACAATATATATATTTTTTTCTCTTCTTATTTAGATAGCATCAATTTTCTTTTCTAGGTGGGGTGTTTACACATAAACTTTATTTTTACACGTAGAAAGAAAAGATCATAATAATTATAATTAAACAATCAAAACAAATATTATTAATTATATTTATAAATAAATATTTAATAATAATACTTTTAATTGTAAATATAAATTAATAAATATAAAAAATAATGTTAATCATAATTATAAATAATTAAGAAATGCAAAAAATATCATTTATAATATTAAATAGCAAACTAATAAGGATAGTATTTATTATGGCTATAAATTAATAATTAATAAAAATAATAATAAATTTAATCATATATAAAGTGTTTCTAAGGTTAATATTAATCATAATTACAAAAAAAATAATGTTAGTTATAATTATTAGTTATAATTAAAAAAATATTAGCCTTAATTGTAGTTAAATAATCATAACAAATAATATTAACTATAATTATAATTAATTAATAATAATACTATTATTTGTGATGATAAATTAATAATTATTAAAAATAATATTAATCATAATTACAAACAATTAATTGATACATAAAAATATTAATTAATATCTTGAATAACAAAATAACAAAAGATAATATTTATTATAACTACAAATAAATTAATAAAATATTATTAATCATAATTATAAAAAAATTAATCAATATAAATAATTTAAATTTTAATGATAAATATTTTTTTATAAATATAATATTAATAATATTTATAAATAAGTAATTATTAGTAATAATGTTAATTATAATTGTAAGCAAATAATTAATAAGCTAGACTAATATTATTCATAATTATATTAATATATGATTAATAAGAAGAAGAAAAATTTATAAGTTTAAATCTACAAACAAATAAAAGATAATTACAAGAATATATCTTATTAAAATATTACATATATAAAATTATCAATATATATTAATTTATTTCAGGTAAGATGAGTTTTCAAACATCATGATTAACTCAACAACTTCTTCTTCTCCTTTGCATTAGAGGGAGGATTACATCTAAAATAGCTACATTAACGCTTCACATATAACACATTTTGTATGTACAGCCACCGAAAAAATCAAAAGTCTATCCCCGATCTCAACCGGAGGTTCTTTGAAAGCCTGGTATCCGTAGGATAGTTGTTGTCCCACTTGTGTCATCCTGTCAACAGATTGATTCGTCTCACGTACCTGATGGAGGATTTGGTGGCGTTCGAATTTCATCTTGAAGTTGCTGCAAGCTTCAACGAGGCTCAAGGAAGGGGTGTTGCGAGGGGGTTGGACCATTTAAGTATTTTAACTGCAACTCACATTTTTGTACCCACGTTCGTATGCAATTGCCCATTATTCTGACTGGACTATAGTTCCCCATCCGAGCTTAGTGATAAAGCCGAACTGCCATCTTCCAGTGGAGTCTCTTACCACACCACCCACAGCAATTTCGCCCGGATTTGGAATTGTGTTGCCATCCACATTTAATTGACATGATAAGGCCTGGTGGAGGAGGTTGCCACCCAACTGCTTGTTCCAATCTGTGGCCTGCCTATTCCATTTCGGATGCCTGAGATTGTGTTCCAATCCCATATCTCCTCCCCTAGCAAAATACGAGCCCAACTGGTTGCTCTAGCCGTACATATCTGCACTCCTCTTAACACCCTTCGGTTGCACCTAGACCATATGCACCAGCAAATTATAACGAATTGTACTGCCCCAGGAGGATCAAGGGTATTGGTGCACCTTGCCCTGCGTAGGCTGCCTCAAAACCATGCATGGAAATCGCAGTTAAAACAAGTTTAACACTTCCCCAGTAGGTAGAATAAGCTTCCAAATCTATTGACGGAAAGCACAATCGTAGCCGATGACAAATATTCCCACAATAATTGCCTCGACTGGAACACGTATCGTCCATGGTAAGTCCTCAGCGCCACCTATTCTCATTTGTTAGCAATTTATCTTGGCTGTGCTACCAAACAAAGCATTTAATATGCTGTAGAAGCTTAAAGTTTCCGGATCAAATACCAACAGCTAGAAGAAGTTGTGGCATCGTCCGCCAGTGGAGCATAAACAGATTTAACTGTGAACATTGTCATTAGCGGTAAGTCCCCAGTAACTCGCATCCTCTGGTATATGCTGAGATGTCTACATAGGTTGCTGCTAACTCAACCAAGGTTTTCATGGGGATAAAATGATGGAATTGGCACCAGTCCCAACAACTACCATCGTCTACATAATTCTAATCTTCATATCATGGTGATTTTCCGGAAGCACGTTAATATGAACCGGTTTGATCAGTGGACGCGCTCCAATCCACCGATCTTCCCAGAAATGTGTCATCCCGCCCGAGTAAATCATCCATTTGATGCTCGCTTCTAGTTTGCGCATCGCCTGCATAATATTCCTCCAAAAGTTTGATGCTCTAGTATTAACACCCCCGGCCTCTGTCCGTCCATGATCACCATACTTTTTCTTTAGGATTCCCACCCAAAGATGGTTCGAGTTATTCTGTACTTCTTAGCTAGGCCAGCTTCACGAATAAAGCTTGGTTTGAAAATTACATCGTGCAAATGCCCAGACCCCCTTTCTTAAATATATCGCCAATTCACCAAATGAATCCTTCTCCAAGAGTTCAAACCACCTCAAAGAAATCTCCGATTCATGTTGGAAGTATAGCATTAATTATATTATAGAAAATGCTAAGGTATTTAAAATAATAAGCAGATAAAATAATTGACAATAATAATAGATATATTAATAAAACAAACATACCTTGTTAACTGATGTCTAAAATTGTGAAAATTTATCTCACCGATTTTTAGTCCTATTAAAAGTAACACTCTAACAAACTCAATATTATGCTATTATGCAATTAGAAATAACTAAAAATGAAGGTAGTGGAAATGAAAGAGACTTGAAATTATGTAAATTTCTTTCGAACGAAGTTTTCAACCAAGGGGTATTTACAAGCTACTTATTAAGGTTGTTAACAAACTAAGCCAGCGACATTTTTTCGAACCTAGTTTGGTTTTTTTTCCCATTCTTTTTTCCTTTCCATTACCTTAAACCTTCATTTATTATATCATTAACTATAATTATGTTTTTTCAATTATTCTTAGGTGATATTCTGAAAGTTTCGGAAGAAGCGAATTAGATGAGCATACTTAGAGACCGAAGCATTATTAGTAAGGGATATTAGTCGATGCTTCGAGTTTTATTTTAAATGCTTGTATGATTATGTGTGTTATCATGTTACTATTTTTGTATTATTAAAATGGATGTTGATGATGTTATGATATATTCATATGAATTATATGATAGAAAGGAAGTGAGAATATTGAAGGATATGCTGATACGATGATATTACGCTATGATGTATTTTTATAGATGAGTATAAATTGTAGGAGAGTAGTATGGGCCAATAAATTATTATAACTGGGAAATAATTATATTTAAGATGTATGTTGATAAAAGGAGGATTTAGAAATAATGATATTGAGGATATGAGATTTTTGTAAAATAAGGGCTATCGGACTTTTAAGGGCATATTTATCAATATGGGTTAATATGGAAATTTTGATATTTTAATGTGGTAGATGGATTAAAATATTATAATAATATCACATCCAGTGTTTGGGAGTGATTATAAAGGTCATAAGTTCTTTAGATGAGAAAATAGCTAAGTTTAAGAATAGTAGCCTTAAAACGGTAATGTTATTATCATATGTGTAAAATGTTAGAGTTAGACCACAAATTTCAGATATATTGTTAATATGGGTATTTTGAGGATGTATATTTAATTTATTAATTATATGAGCTTTATGGAAGAAGTTATGGATTACCTGTGGAATTAGGGTTTTTGGAGCCTTATGACTAGTACCTTTTGTGACAAGCCTATTATCGTATGTGCAAGATGTGGGAGTTAGAACTTGAAATTTTAGTATGTTAATGGTACTATTATTTGAGGAACATATACTAAGTTTGTTGGATAAATGAACAATATGGGGAAAGTTATGCTTAAATTATGAATTTAGGGTTTTCGAAGGAAATAAGCATGTTAATCTTTGAAAACAATCTTGTTATCCGTATGTTGATGTCTTTTCTTGCCTTAATTATGGTTTACTCATAAATCAATCATGAATAAGATATTAATCATTTAAACTGAAAGATCACATAAGTCAGGACCGGTTGTATATATCCATTCCACCGGATGAGAGCATTAGTTGGGCGCATTTTGTCCCAGTATTGTATATTATTAATTGTTCCACCAGTAAGAATAGTGGCTAAGAGTATTTTTCCCTGAGGTGGAATAACTCTTCTACTAGTTGAGAATAGTAGAGTCCCTGAACTCAATTTAAAATAAATCCTAAGAATGATTGTAATCATTGATAAGACACTCACCACATAAAGTGGAATACTACGTGAGTCAGGGCCAGTTGTATATGTCCGTTCCAGTAGATGAGAACATTATCTGGGAGCATTCTGCTTTGAGAATATATACTATTAACCATTCCACCAGTAAGAATAGCAGTCATGAGCATTTTTCCCTAGGATGGGATAATCGTTCCACCAATTGAGAATAATTTGGTCCCTAAACTCAATGTAAATAAAAGAATAGATGCTGATATATTCTAATAATACGAATCTGGACCAGTAATGACCTTGTGTTGATTTTTGTATCTTGCATGCATACTAATTTCGGCTGTGAATGTATATGATGATATGTTTTTCCGGTTTCAACTGTATTGTTACCTTACTCAGTACGTAGTGCACTAATCATCCTTTTTATGGGTGCTACTCATTCCCACAAGCAGATGACCCTAATAGTTTTGTGCAGGTTTTTGAGGACCAAGTTGATGATTTCGCTGCTTTTGATGCATTATGTGGGGAAGAGTAACTTTTATCTGTATTAGTTGTTTAGGCGAAGAGTCATGTTATCCGAATGATATTTTTACCTGGATACCCTTTTTAGACTATTTGATCCACAATATCCCTTTGTAATATTTTTATTATTATAATCCAAAGTTAATCTCCAAACTCGTAATTGGTATGATGAAAATTTTCTTGTTTTCAATTTTATCCTGTTGAGCATTTTTAATTATTTAGCTTTGTGATTGACATAAGGTTAGGATGGTAAGCACGACCTATGTCAATTACGGCGGTAACATCTGATTATTTTAATATTGCTTTCGTTATAAAATAATAATAATAATTAGTAGTAATTTTGAAGTGTTACATAAACATTGATGCCAGTCTTGATGCCCATAAGAGATGGTGCATGAGGATGGTTTGCCACAATTATGAAGGAAATTTTTTTCTCGTTGGGAGACGGGTCATGGAACAAAGGTGATAATTAAAAGAGGCAAAAGGTTAAGCAATTCTAGTAGTTCTACAACTAATTTAGGGAAGAGGCATACAAACAATCATGATTGAACTTGATTGCTTCTATGTAGTATCGAAACACCACACCAAGGCACACCCCTTAACAAAAGTTGTGGTTTATCTTGGCATATATTAGCAAGGCAACATAAGAATTTAAAAATGTGTCATGGATTCATGTCAAAAGGGGGGAAATATGGTAGTTGATATAATTACAAAGCTCCCATTTGACGATCCTATGAATGTTTGGGAGCATGACTACCCTATTGCTCTCTTGAACATTGCTTTGAATGGTATAGAGTAATGAATACACCATGCGCCTTTATCTATATAATATATATATATATATCAAACATCACTATTATGTTAAACACATTATTATTTCAAATATGATTAGATCAAACATGAGTTACTTAACAAACACTAATAATGCATTTGGACTAAGGTGAATCAAATGATTCACTTCATTTAGGTGCTCATTTTGTTATATTTACCCTTGTCAAACTTTAACGCCAAATTACACCAACTCATTCTATTTTTATTAGCCCCAAATTCAGGTGTAATTGATGTGATGGCTAAAAATTAAGTAATTTTTTTGCTATTTGTTGGCAACATTGCCTTTGAAATTAAAGATAATGAGGGTGAAGAATAAAAAAATAAGTGATTTTTTTACTATACATTGATAATATTATTATTTTTATTTTTTTATATTCACCCATGTCAAAATTTTATAATATTTACTTCAAATCACCTTTATTTTCTTTATCTAAATTAATGTTTTATTTTTACTTTCATCCCGCTTTATTATAATTCAAACAAATTATAAATATTAGTATTCAAATTTCAAATCAAATATCCCTTCCAATACAATTATAGGCCGGATCTACCCATATTTCAAACCATAAATTTTTTTTCTCTTGAACTACTAAAGACACGTCAATTAATCTCCCATCACTATTGTGTTTTATTTTGGTTATGGTCTCATGATTCATGAATCATGAATTCACAAACGGTCTGAAACTCAAAAGGGAAGTTCGAAAAACGGCCGTTTTCCTCTGCTGGCGAGCGTAGGTGCATGCAGCGACGAATGCTGCGTAGTGGGTCTATTTGGGCCCGAACCTGAGATCATTTCCTTGCACTGCCGCGTTCACCTTTCTTTTTCTTCTTAAGTGCCCCTCGGCTCCCTCTATCTCTCTCCTTCCATTTTTCCCTTACGCAATTCAAATTCACAGATCTCAGAGCCCAAACCCTAATACTATAACTTCACAAATTCGAAACGCGTTTGTGTCAGCACGAAATGGAAAATTTGATACAGTTGGTGAATAAGATACAACAAGCTTGTACAGCGCTGGGCGATCATGGCGAAGAGAGCGCCTTGCCTACTCTATGGGACTCTCTCCCTTCTATCGCCGTCGTCGGAGGACAGGTTCGTTTGGATCTCTAGCATCGGACTCTCCATATGTGAATTTTGATCGATTTTGTGAAATTTCTTTCCTTTCCGCTGTTTTATTGATTGATGGGCTGCTATCTTGCTACGGTGGGCTGAAATGTGGATTTCTATATCAATTTCGAGGATCTGTTATCGGATTGGATTACTTTGGTTTGCGAATGAATTGTCCACGGGGTTGGGATAGATCTGGAGTAGTTCTTCGAGCAGTATGAGCTGCTCAGTTTAGTGTTGAGCTGAATAGATTGAATGTTAGCGCGTATTGCTCGTTGTGATGCCGAATTTCGCTTTGCTTAGTTTGATGGTGCTGAAGAGTTTGCTAGTTCTAATATTTAAAGCTTAGTGCTCGGTTCTGGCTTGGAAGGATGTGGTAGGGTGTATTTGATGCAACGAAACTGATCGGAACTATTCTGCATAGAAAATCTTATTTAAAACCATTGTATTATATCATCATTTGATTATTCCTTTCCTATGTATTACATCACGCTGAGCTACATCTGATTACGTCATAGCGATATTTCATTAGTCACCTCCCCTATCCCTATGCAGATTTCTTGATTTGGTAAGCCTTGAAATTTTGCACGATTAGCTCGTGGGGTTAATGGGATAAGGGTTGCTTGGTGTGGTTGCTTTAGTTCAGGAAGATATTGTACCAGTCTGTCTCGTCCTTTGGCAATTGATTAGTGCTCAAAGATATGTAGTGGTGAAAACAATATGCATCTTATTCTCTGTGAATTCCCTCATCTTAGTCATCTACTTACTAGGCATGTTATGTATACATATTTTGCTTAATGGAAGTTTTCTGTAATTAAAAAAATCCTTTGTCATTTCTGTGCATGGATAATATATTTCCATTATTAATTAATACCTTTTGTACACCGGTGGCGCCCTCCATCTACTTCTGACATGTTATAATATTTTTGCAGAGTTCAGGGAAATCTTCAGTTTTGGAGAGCATCGTTGGCAAGGATTTCTTACCCCGTGGATCTGGTATGTATGCTGTTTCAATCATTGTCTCTTACGAACTATTCCTAATTGGTTTCTGACGTACTTGCTAGACATATGTGTATGCTTTAATTTTTGTTATCTCCATATGCAGGAATTGTGACACGGCGTCCTCTTGTTTTACAACTTCACAAGGTTGATGGGAATAGAGAGTGGGCTGAATTCATGCATCTTCCACGGAAAAAGTTTACTGATTTTGGTATGTTTGAATTTGAGAAGTAGACCTATTTCATTCTTGGGCTCGTTTGACAGTTATCTTTATCATATACTCCTCCCTGTTTCTAGTTTTTCATTGATGAAAAAACTCTTTTGATTCAAACTTTGCTAATTTAGTTCAACATCTTTAGCTGCTGTGAGGAAGGAGATTGCAGATGAGACTGATAGAGAGACAGGTCGCTCCAAACAAATCTCTCCTGTCCCTATTCACTTGAGTATATATTCACCATATGGTAAGTTAGGCTTTGAACTTGCCTTTTCTTTTACTGGAACAAATAAGCAAATTTGGGTTCCTGAACAAGTTTTATGCCTATAACAACATTGGTCTTACCAAGGCTTCGGTTATAAATGCATAATACTCACGCTGAAAATGTTATTTGCACTCTTCTGTTTTTTTCATTTTATCTACCCCTGATATTTTGGATGATTTATCCCTCATAGTTTATCTTGAGTTGAATATGTGTATTGTGCTAGGGCAGTTAAAGTATATTGTTTCTTTGTCATATTTCCCTTTCTTAGAACTTTCTGCACCTATTCCTCATTTTATATTGTTCCTTGAATTAAGAAGTTTTATAAAATGCTACCTTAGTTTCTTTTCTTTTCTTTGGAATAGTTTTGTCTCTGTTTCTGCCATTAAAATTTTTCTTCCTGTTGAGATTTTGTTCTGACATTCTTGAATATTTATATTTGATCATCGGTTAGTTTCTCTCAATTTGATCACAAAGCATGCTGATTATGATTTCTCATATAAACGTGTGGTTTGCATCTTCTGACATTAGTCCAAACTTGTATCATCTGATGCTGTTTTAACCTTGAACAGTTGTGAACCTTACACTGGTTGATCTTCCCGGGCTTACAAAAGTAGCTATTGGTGAGTTCATTCTCAACAATTACTTAGACAGCAGACATTTCCTGTTGTTGAGTTGATGTGTCATATTCATGGATGTACCAACTAATTGACATTGCCTTATTGGGTTTCGTTAGATGGTCAATCTGATAGCATCGTGCAGGACATTGAAAATATGGTGCGATCCTTTATTGAAAAGGTAATTAACCTAAAAAGCCCTAGAGAACACTATGGACTCGGTGACCCCCCCCCTTTTTGGCATTTTCCTTGTGCTTTTTGTGGTTGACCTGATTTCTGGTCCTAACATTGCAGCCCAACTGCATCATTCTTGCAATTTCGCCTGCAAATCAAGATCTGGCAACATCTGATGCTATTAAGATTTCACGTGAAGTTGACCCAAAAGGTGAATTATTGCTAGCTTTCTCTCCCTTTGGACTGCACTATGCAATTCAATTGGTTTGATCAAGATAATGGTTTGCTGTGTAAAAGTGGCAGTAGGCTCAGATAGTACTTGTTGCATCATGTTGAATCTTGATCAATGAATGAGACTCATATTACCATAGCTTATCAAAGAAAAGCAGGCATGGTTGTGTTAACAGCTGCATAAAGGAGACTAATATTTTTTTTGTTTTCTAAAGCTTTCTGATCACCTTCCTTGTATCTGTAGCCATAACCTCCTATTAATTGAAGCTGCAGAACTTAAGAGCCAAAGATAAAGTTTGCTTGCATGGTTATCCATCATACATAATGAAAGTTGGAGTCACTTAATGACTGCTGTGTATTGTTTCTCACATATATATGTATCAAGACTTAGAAGTTATAAAATCTCTATGCTTGAAAATTACTGTATAAGAGCGTACTCCCTCTGTTTCATAATATAAGTCCTTACAGATTTCTAAGACAAACTTGAATATTAATTTTTCTCATAGGATAAACATTATGGTATAAAAGTATAATTGTTATATTCATATCGAACAATACTTTCTTAATATAATTTTTTTGTAATTTTTATTATTAGTCAAAGTTTGTCGTCAAAATTTGGAAAGGCTTACATTGTGAAACAATGGTATTATTTTACATGCAAAGTTCTTTATGACCATATAAGCTGCTAAATGCCAAAAACAAATTATCTTTCTTGATCCTTTAGCCACCTGGGTTTCTTAAGTTTGGACATTAAATGACGGATGCCTTTTCATTAAGAGTCTGAGCTTAGTTGGGGAAAGTGTACTTTTTTTCATGTTGTCTTTGGAAAGCAGCTGGCAGACCTGTTGTCCTTTCATCAGTATGAAACTCACCTTATGGGGATTCATTTCCCTCACCGTCTATTGGTTATGCTCATTCCATGATCTCGGTGATATTGGGTTTAGGGGTTGCAAATTATCATTATGCATTCGTGCCTTTCTTTTTTCCTTTTAGTAAATACACTAATATTGCATAAAAAGGAATGTTTATTGTTCATGCTCTTAGTTTTACAGATTTATGCCCATTAACATGAATCCTCTTTACCATTGTGCCGTATCTTCCTGGAGTTAACGCTGGGTTGCAAATTATCATTTTACGTTCCTTTTTCTTTTGTGTTCTCCTGGAGAAATGTCAACATACCATTCTCTTCCATTACCTTAGATTGACAAGTTATTTATTGATCAGAAATTTGTTCATGTTCATTCAATAGTAATCTGTAAGATTGATATTTCAGGAGAAAGAACGTTTGGTGTTTTGACAAAAGTTGATCTGATGGACAAGGGCACTGATGCAGTTGATGTAAGCTATACTTCTTGATATGTTCGTTTGTATGTGTGCTTTTGTTCTAAAAATGAGTGGTGGAGCTTTTCAAATGAACAGTGACATGGAAGTTAAAGGAATACTGATGGAATTTTCTCTGGTTCATTTAATATCGTTTGATCAATGCTGCTTGACATGGTGTCCAGAAGCTGCAAGTGCTGCATTTTACATAATTATATTGATATTTTTGTGTAAAAGTACAACCCCCCTCCCAAAAAAAGTAGTTTCTTTGTTTTTGCCCCAGGGTATGGATGGAGATGGGGTTGTTTGTTCTTGTTGGCTATGTATATACGTATATGTTTCAGCCCCCAACAAAATAATAGTTTCTTTCTTTTCTCTTGGGGTGGGGATGAAGATGGGGTTGTTTGTTCTTGTTGGCTTAGATGAGCATTTTATTTTTGTGCTTAGAGCTGATTGTACTTCCCATTGGCATTTGAATACTATATACTTGTGTAGGTAGTAATTTATTTGCAGTGTGCCAGTGTCCTCCATTGGCATGCTTTCATCTTGAAAGGGTAGTTCGAGTTTATGATAGAAGATGAGATGTTATATGTATTGTGGCTTAGATTATGCTATTTGTGAACATTTTCTTTTCTCTCCCGTTGTTCTGTTTGTTCTGGCCACTAGGTCCATTACTGCCTGGTAATAGTAGATATTCATTTGGTGGATTCTAAAGTTCACAAACTCCATTCTTGTTTCTTATTTGAGAATTCTATTTTTGTGAAAGATCTTGGAAGGTCGATCATACCGGTTGCAGTTTCCATGGATTGGTGTTGTTAACCGGTCACAAGCTGACATCAACAAAAATGTTGATATGATGGCTGCCCGACGCAGGGAGCGAGACTTCTGGGCCAATAGTCCAGAATATAGGCACATGGCAAACAGAATGGGTTCTGAGCATTTGGCAAAGATGCTTTCCAAGGTAGATTGATATCAAATATCAAATGCATTTTCAGATGTTGCTGGCGCTTGTTGAGCATTTTTAATATAGCTCAAATATTTTCACTTTCAGCATCTGGAAAATGTCATCAAGTCTCGGATTCCAGGCCTTCAGTCACTTATAAGCAAAACCATCATTGAACTGGAAACAGAGTTGAGTCGTCTTGGAAAGCCTGTTGCTCAGGATGCTGGTGTAAGTCTAGCTTGTCTCTGGACTGAAATATGCTATATATGTCATATCTCGACTATATGATCCAAGTGCTTCTATATTTAGCTGGTTTCTAAACTGTAATGTACTTCGGTGTGTCCTTTTGCTTGAATTACAACAGTGTTAAAGTGCATACAAACTGATTGAATCTTTCTCGTTAATAATTAGTTTGCTAAAATTGTAGTACTTATCCGTCCTTTTGTCTTATCATCTAACTTAATGTGGATGCAGGGAAAGTTATACATGATCATGGAAATTTGCCGTGGATTTGATCAGACATTTAAAGAACATCTTGATGGCTCGTATGTATTTTTCATTTTTTCCAAATCAAATAGAGCTTGTTGGACATGATTAAAATTCATCTCCCTAATGTTATAATTATTGTGAATTGTTGCAGGCGTCCAGGTGGTGATAAAATTTACAATGTCTTTGATAACCAACTTCCAGCAGCTTTGAAAAGATTGCAATTTGACAAGCATCTTTCCATGGACAATGTACGAAAGTTGATCACCGAAGCAGATGGTTACCAGCCACATCTGATAGCTCCTGAGCAAGGATATCGCCGGCTTATTGAATCTTGCCTGGTGTCTATCAAAGGTCCTGGAGAGTCGGTTGTTGATGCGGTATGCATATGTTTTCAATTTGTGGATATCTTTATTTTTCTTGGAACGTAATTGTACAATTGAGAGAATAGTTTTTGGACTGATGCCCTGTCATTCAATTTTATCCTTGTCGTACAACAAGTAAAATTGTGAATAACATGCATTTGTAATTGAGTTCTGTTCTATCCTAGGCAAAAATAATGTTATAGAGTCAAAAATGATGTATGTGCCACGACCAATTGTTTTGTTTAACAAGTTTTCCTGTGGTTCCAGGTTCATGCTATTCTGAAGGAGCTGGTTCACAAATCTATCGGTGAGACTATGGTAAGGCTGGGGATCTCAGCTGTATTAATATTTATGGAGCTCCGTGTAGTGTACACCTTGGCCAGAAATCAATGTATTTTAGACTGAGCAGAGTCAGTGTCTTTTAAACAGTAATTTTAAGGGATGGAAGTCTGTTTGGTAACCCTATGATATTTAGCTAATTTATGCCAGGATGGGTTCCTATTTTTGCTGGTCACAACTCACAAGTCTGTCGTGTGCATTTGATTGTGAAGAGTGATTGGATGTTTTTATTGGTGCTATGCAGGAACTAAGACAATATCCAACCCTATGATAGTTAGCTAATTTATGCCAGGATGGGTTCCCATTTTTGCTGGTCACAAGTCTGTCGTGTGCATTTGATTGTGAAGAGTGATTGGATGTTTTTATTTGTGCTATGCAGGAACTAAGACAATATCCAACCCTCCGTGTAGAGCTTAATAATGCAGCTGTTGAGGCATTGGAGAGGATGAGAGATGAGAGCAAAAAAGCTGCCTTGCAGCTGGTTGATATGGAATGTGGTTACTTGACAGTGGATTTTTTCCGCAAGCTTCCTCAAGATGTTGAGAAGGGTGGAAATCCAACACATTCAATATTTGATCGATATAATGATTCATATCTCCGTCGAATTGGTAGGCTATGGCCTGATCTTTATGTCATCTGTTTTGTGGAGGGGGGGTGTGGCTGTTTGTTGGCTGTTTGATGTTCCCCATGTTTGCATATCGCAATGCTAATCTTGTGCTTTTACAACTGAGCAGGGACGACTGTGTTGGCCTATGTTAACATGGTTTGTGCGGGGCTAAGAAACTCAATCCCAAAGTCTGTCGTCTATTGTCAAGTACGTGAAGCCAAGCGCAGCTTGCTTGATCATTTCTTCACTGAGTTGGGTGGAAAAGAGGTGAGAATTTTGCCCCAACTCACATTCCACCCATCTTTCCACTTTAAGAGTCCGAAGTTGTCATATGACTTTCCTCGATGTGCATTTTGTAGGCAAGAGTGCTGGGTAAGATGTTGGATGAGGACCCGGCGATCATGCAGCGGCGTCAAAACCTAGGGAAGAGATTAGAGTTGTACAGAAATGCGCAGGCAGAGATTGAAGCTGTTGCATGGGCAGCTAAGTGAGGGTGATGGATGTAGCGCCTTTTTGTTTGCCATATTTTTGTCTCATTTTAGCATTGTGATTCTTTGATTCGTGAGATAGAAGATTCTCTATACTCGTCTCTGAGTATGGCTGTCATTAATATAGTCACTACTGATTTTATCTTCTGCGATCTTGCTACTCTACTTGCACATGTATATTGTACCACTATTTTATGATACGCTGGGATTTTAACGGAACGGTAGTCGTCTCTCAGTTCTCATTACATCGATGCGCCCTGATTGTTTGGGCGAGGTTGACTTGCTGGTATTGTTGTTACAATTCTCAGTGTGCTGCGAATACGAGCTCCTCGGTTGAGAACTTTCTTGGTTTTGGTAGTCGTGCATCTTTAAGTCTCCCGCGATTAGAGATTGACACTAAATGTTTATTCATACGTGCTTGTTTGGGCGACGCTGAATTGCTGTTGTTGTTGCTACAATTCTCGAGTGTGCGGCGAAAACGAGCGCCTCGGTTGAGGATTTTGCATGGTTTTGGTAATGCATATTTTCCCCACACCGGGAAAAAAAATACAAGAAAGCGAGTATAAAATATCAGTGTTATAATGATTAGACTAGACTTCTAAATAAGTTGAGTCGTCTAAGTTTAATAAATTTTTAGTTTGGTTTATTCATTTAATTAAATAAGTTAGATTTAATTTTTTTAAAATTATTTATTAAATAATTTAAATTTAAATACAATAAATTTAACTTATTTATTTGTGAGTTGATTTATTTAAAAGCTTGTTTAGAAGTCTATTATAGATTTGTTTATAAGTTTGTTTAAAGTCCACTTAGATGTCCGGTGCATGGAGATATGTAAGAACCATTTATGTATATACTGTATATATTTATTTACTAAAATTAGTTTCAATAAAATTCTTGCATATTTGATTTTAAAATGGGAGATTTTTCTTAGGTTTAAAAAGAATCTTTTTATATATAAAAATGTACGGTCAACAATAAAGCTTATAATGGAACTATTTAAGATAATTTAAACTTAAATTAGTAGAGAAACTCAAATTTATCTTAAGCTTATTTATAAAGATGAGACATAAACCTGTTACCTTTGCTATTTAAGATTTACCCTCAATCACTAGATTATGATTTGAATGGTCGAAGTTGTCCGATAGTTTGGTAGCTAAACAGTAGAAATTAATCATTATTGTTGAGAATTGAAATCGATTGAGATAGTTGAGAGAAATCACCAAATACCATTGGGCGGGCACAGGCAGCCTGTGACAGGCTATCTTGATTCTTGCAACACAAAACAAGTAGGGACAGGTCATCACATTCAACAGTGTTATAATAATAAAAAATGGCAAAATCAGTTCTTTTTTTTTCCTTTTTTTTCCCATCATAAATATGACCTCCACGACTGTCTCCTTCAACGGTCAGGAAATCAATCAAACTGACGTCGCTTCAAAATCTTTAAATTGTAAAGTAGAGCTCTGACGCCAATATCACCTACCTACTGTCTATTGAGAGATTGCTTAAAAAATAACTATATAGTTACAAACAGAAAAGGAGGTGGGTGTGCAAGGAAATTGGCGGGAATGACGATATGACAAGCCATGCGCAACCACCTTCCCAATCCAACCAACTAGTGGAACCTTCAATCTCAAGAGAGATTATAACCACCCAATCGAAAAACTCTCTTCTCCAAACATCATCTCCTTCCTCCAGCATCTTGATCAGTTGGTTTCCAAAAAAAAAAAAAAAACTCTTCAAATGGCCAGATTAAGATCCGGGTTTTCATCAGTCCCGGCAGTTTTCCAAGTATTGATATTTTTTTCAGTATTACTAGAAGAAAGAAAGAGTGGTACTGTTGGAGCAGCTGAGGTTAATGAAGTGAGTGGCAATGGTGATAATGGGCAATCACAGTTTTGTGGTAACGATTTGAGCAGCTTCCTTCCTCCTCCTTATGGTAATTTGTCCAATATGCAATGCCATCCTATATGGAACACTTTTGTTTTGAGAGTAAGTTCATGTCATCCTTTGTATGTTTCAACATTTTTCTTTTCCTGAAAGAATTGGTATTTTAATTTCCAGTTTTAGCATTTGAATTGCCATACTGGATTTGAGATAGTTGGATTTAGATTCTGGATCTTGTTGTTTCCTCTTTCATTTAAATTCATTATTAATCTATAATTAGCGAATGCTTGTATGATGACGGTTGAACATGTCGATGATGGGAAAGTGAGATGAGTATCCAAAACCCTTCATGTGAAGTGTGCTGTTATGTTTTTGTCCCTTTCGACACTTGCAGACCCTCGTCACATGAGCTCAGAGGCCTTTGATTCTAGCTTCTTTCCTGGATTTGTTGTCCATTTCCAAATAGCTCCAATCCAGCTAGCTAATAATTTAGCTGAAAAAATTACAACTAGATTACATCCATCAAATTTATGATGTATAGCAATTTCACTTGATCTTATAGCTACATGTTCCTACACTTAATCAATCGCCGCATTACAGTATTCCCAACGTGAGGATCACGTCATAACCTTTGTACTATCAGCATTATACACGAGCGGATGGGTCGGGATTGGATTTTCAAAAGACGGGAAGATGCTTAATGCGAGTGCAATGGTAGGATGGATTACAACGACAGGACACGCAAGAATCAAGCAATACCATCTTAGAGGTTATACACCTTCACAGGTTCATCCAGGGAAAGGAGAGTTAAACCTTACAACTATACCACCTGTTGTCGTGCTTAATGGAGCAAATATCTACTTAGCCTTCCAACTTCGGTTCATATCTACAGTGAAGCAGCAACCATCATTGTTTGCTTATGGAAGCAAGTATCCTGCTCTTAACACCCATGTGCTATCGAAACATGACGACCAGATGAGTATGATGATTGATTATTCTCAAGGTGAGACGTAGATCGGGATAGGATAATGTACAGACACTAAATATCATAGGGTCATTTAGCACATTCAGCAATTGATACTGATATGGGGTATGTTTACTGATATTACAGGTGAGATTCATGATGCTACTGGATCTGGCAATGAAAAGATGAAAAGGAGTCATGGAATACTAGGTTTGATTGGATGGGGTCTAATCCTGCCTGTTGGAGCCATGATTGCTAGGTTTCTAAGGCACCGGGAACCATTGTGGTATTATCTTCATACAATCATCCAATTTGTAGGATTTCTTATCATACTTGCTGGTGTTGTGGTTGGTCAACAACTTTACAGCCATGTGCAACATGTCAATGTTGCTGCTCATAGAGGCATTGGTTACTTTGCTTTTACTCTCAGCATTCTTCAGGTAACATCAGTGATAATAATAGCTAAAAAAAAAGGCAAAATTATCTAGCTGGAAATGAAGTTGTTAACGCTCATATTCTGAATTTTTTAGGTGTTGGCATTTTTTGTGAGGCCTAACAAGGAGAGTAAGATTAGGGGGTTGTGGAATGGCTATCATCGGTGGCTTGGAGTGGTTACTCTTTTGTTCGGATCAGTAAATATTATGCTTGGATTCCATGTCGGAGGTGTTGGTCTTGATTGGAAGATCGGTTATGGATTTCTTGTTGGTACACTTATTGCTACAGCAATTGTCTTGCAGATATTTTCTGGTATAAGAAGCCAGGAAAAACCAGCGCCTATGACCGATTTCCAGATGAATTGAATTCTGATCTCAGTATCACATCAGCATTCCAGCCCCACCCCCCTTTCTTTTGATGATCATGTAGTTTGACACGCTTTCTGCGATGTTCTGCTGCTTCTTTTTACATTGATATAGGAGATCAATTTGTGCATACCTTGTGTTGTTGACAAATTTTGATTAGTGATGGAAGGATATTAGTACAGAATACCCCCTCGTGCCGTTATGTTTGTTTTTTTGTCCTTCCAGCAAATACGTACGATGAAACTTACCAGTACCTTGTACAAACATAGGAAACAGTGTATCACATCTGGAAGGGGCCACATAGGTATATAGGACACGCTGATCCAATAGTGAATGAGAACTGGGAAGTTCTCATCAAACATATTGGAGCATGAGCAGTAGCCGACGGGCAGCGCAGCAGATGTTTCTCCAAACATGGTTTCCTCCAATTATTATTGTTACTAAAATGAATCACACGATCAAGCTGGTGTAAAAACTAACATGGTTTCCTCAGTTTGATATTATTAGAAAGAATGAAGCGATCAAAAGCGCAGAAAAAAAAGGCGCTAAAAGAAGTAGCCGGTTACAAAGTTAAAAGCTAGGAACTTATTGCATATCCTGGCAGCCAATATTAGATACCGAATTTGTGTACAGTCAAAAATAGCTATCACCGTGATTATCCTTTTATTGCTGCAAAGCTAAGAGATGGCGTAACATGCAGAAACAAAACTGTCTACCTAACTTCATTTTGGCAGGAGAAAACTCAAGCCACCACAAGGACACAACCGCTAATTGCATGACATTCCTGACAGATCTGTAGGCAATCAAATAAATCCCCAATTAGCACCAAACAGCTCAATATGGATCACAAGACCAAAGCTGAAAAAAGCCTGGATCAGTCATAATTCAGATATCCCACAAGTTTGACATAAGGACTACAATAAAGTAAACCGCAAGATGAAAACTAGGCAACAGAGCTATATCACATAACACGCGTTCATTAATCACTTGGAGAGGGATAAATAAGTTAATCAATAAGAAAATTTTAAATAAAATCATGGCAGTGACATGCCCATTAGCATAGATTTGTTGCTATACAACTTCCAACACAAGAGTCTAGCTTAAGCTTTCAGATTGTATGTAACAAAGTGACAACTGTGAACGAATCTACATATAGTAAGCAGAAAAAAAAGAAAGAATTGAAATTTCCTCACAGGCCATCATCATTCGCTTTTCCATCCAAGCAAAAAAAGGAAAAAAAAAAAAAAAAATGAAACTGATTAACTTCAGCGCAAGAACTAACCTCAGTATACTTCAAAATCTTCAGAATTCTAAGTCAACAATAGACAATGTTTGACTGAAAGACTCAAATCGATCTTATTTCCCAGCTCCGTAGAATGAAGGATCATTTATTGTGCTTTCATCAACCATCCCTCTGTATAAAAAAATATTAGAAACTATCAGACCTTTCACGCAGCCGCCGCCTCACCACTTGATGGTATGGGAACAGGCCTTGGAGTCTCACTCTCTTTGACTACTCTGCTGTACACAACTTTGAATGGCTGCGAACTATATGGTTTTCTAAGCAAACTTAAGGGCATTCTCAAAGTTTGCCTACGGTTCCTTCTTCCCTTAATCAATATACTGAAACTTCGGTCATCAGCTTCCAGTGAATGTTCAGAAATATTGTTCACGCCACTTGCTTTGGCATTACAAGTCAGAGATTCAGCTTTCCCTTTCTCATTTTCCATGGTCCACGCTAAGTTGCTCACATCATCCACTGTCTCTGGTGCTGGAACAATTGCTTCACTCTTCACCTCTGCACCATTGGTGATATCATCAGGTAGAACAGAAGACATGATTGGGCTACTGCTATTACTCTCAGAATTAATAGATTGCGACCCTTGCTCCAGTTCTGGGTCAGGAATTGACTCAGTCACTGGTTGAGCAATAGAGAGCTCAACAGGGTGACAGCCAGGCCAGGCAGTTGTGGGTATAAAGTCTGGAGCATTTGGGTTAACATTACACTGCCAAGCATAATGATGGCGATGAAAGTGACTACTATTTGGTGGAAAAATACTTGGTACAGATTGAGGCTGTGTGTAAGGTGGATAAACGAAAGGCACTGGCTGCATAATATTTCTGGTTGCAGGAGGAGATGGAAATATGTGATGGGGGGAAGAACACATTGGATTTACAGCAGGCATTAGAGTGTTGGGGCTCGGTTGAAGAGTCATGTTCATTGGCCAAGGACCAACAGCCGGGACACCACCAGGTCCAGAATGAAGATTGATGTTCATGCCCAGAGATGCAGCTCGTGCATGAGTAGTTGATGGATTGAATGGTGTGGCAGATGCAGACAGCTTCTTGCAGGGTATATCTTGCGCATCATTCAGATTCAACAGTGCAGGTTTATCCTCTGAATGCTCCTCCTCTTGCAAGGCAGACTTTTTCCCATTTTCTGGTTCTGAACCATAAGCTACTTCTTTTGCAAACTGAACCTCCTCAGAACAAACAGAATTTGTAATGTCATTCTCAGTCTTGGTTTCCTGTGCCACCTCATGAATATCAACAATATCAGAGTCTAATCCTTCTGAATTCAACAATGGATCATCCGGCATAATGCTGTCATCAGTTCTTATGCCTTCGGCCTGATTTTCTTCTGTCCTTGGGCTCCTTTCATGACCAGTTAAGTGGTCCTTCTGATCTGAAAGACAATATTCACCAATTTCTATAACATCAACTTCTGACTCTGTCTTCCCGGAGACATCATTCCCTGTTGCATCAGTTTCATGCTTCTCCAGGCTGCTTCCCACTGCATCATCTTGGCTGTCACTCTGGCATGCCATGGCCTGGAACTTAGTAATGGTCCCTGGAGGTGCAAGTGCGACATCCTTGTAGGAGGGAGATTTACCTAGACTAACTATGGAGGCCTTTTCAGTGCTCTTCCCAATCTCAAAATCTTTACTCAGAAGCTCTTTGTTATCATCTTCCGCGGTAGGAGGTACATGTTTGACTCTGTAGGCCACTGCCTTTACATATCTCCTTCCAAATTTGTTCACTTGAGGCAGACTCTTGACTGCAGTTTGATCATTATGACTCACCGGATGTAGCGTCCGCTTCTTTACTATGTAATATTTACTTTTCTGCTGAGAATTGCTCAGTCCCACATGATTAGTTTCAGAAAGCAATTCCTTTTTCTGGTAACCAGAAAACTTCCCAATTGTCGGGCGTCTCTGTCTCAAGCGCCTGCCATTGGAGCCCAATCTAGGCCGTTGAACAGGCTGCCAACCGTCTTCTGCTTCAGGAGTTGGGTCAGATAAATTTGAATCTGGTGTGGCAGGCTTTGCTTCATATACAGCTTGCTCTGAACTGACAGGCATTTCAGAGTATGCTGCTTCAACAACAGCAGCTTGCTCTGGAACTGCTGCAATGCTGTCTACAGAACTTAACGCATCTGTGGTACTTTCACTTTCAGATTCATCATTCTGCTTTTCCTCAACTTCAACCTCCATGGAACTATCTCTTAAAGATCCCTCAGAGATTGATTTAGGATTCTGGTAGGACTTTTCTTTCAGCTGCAAGTGCAAAAGGTTCCATAAAGCATGTGTCCAAATATGCATACACAAAGAAAAACCGGCACTCTTTGTAAGTTGCAACCGCACATTTTCAAACTCAAACTCCGATCTTAATTATTGGAAATGAAAAAAACGAATTTCATACAGTGAAAAAACACAATTTGCAGACACAAAGTTGAACAAAATTACCTTATTAAAGCTCTTCCGCTTAGCTGCAGCAGAATTCTTCCCTTTATCATGGCTGGGATTTATGTAGTCAAGCAAGTCTGAAACACTGGCAAATACAATAAAAAAATATTCAGTCAAAACAATTACTAATTCAGCTCACTGATAGGTTTGGAAGACGGAGAAATAGGATATACCAATAAGACAGTGGAAAAGGATCTAACCAGAGCAGAAATGATAGAGTTGAGGTTACCAGAATTATATAGAGAACAAAAATGAAATGCAAAAATCTATTTCAAAAATGAAACTCCACTAGGTAATCTCATAAACAAAAGCATCAAAATAGTTTTCAGTTTAGAACAAGTGACATCTTCCAATAAAAAATAAACAACAAATAAAGTGATCAGAAAAAAAAGAGAAAAACTGGAGTTGTGCGTCAATTCAACTCGCAAAAAAAATATATAAGAAGCAATAAAATCATGGCACAGTAGCAAGTGTCTCGGCATCGGAATGGTGTGAATGACTACTATAAAATCGCTACTACTGCAGTGTACTTTTAATTTCCTGTTTACAACAATAAATTAGTAAATATCAGCAAATATTTATAAATACATGTGATTTTAATTATCACATATCAAACATTCCAGTGGGTTAAAAATCCAATATATATTGGTGAGTATTGGCATATCAACGGATACTTTACGTCATGATATGTACTTTAGCAACATGATCAAATTCTTATGGATCAAACATAGTGGTCAAAACCACCTTCTCAGCTAAAATCCCATTAGAAAGTCAGGCAACACATTCATTTCAGCTCATGTCAAACTATGGCTAAATATACTGCATCATAAACAACTAACAGTGATGCCCTTCATGCGATCAAATGCTTGATATACTTCAAAGGAAAAGGCAATATTTAATTGAAAGCAGGCCTTCAGGTATGAATTAGGCGATATAGCAGAAGGAAAGAGAGTGGGGCATCAGGAAGCAGACCTACTAAGCAGGTCCTTATTTCATTCAGCTGTTCCCTTCTCAGAATCATAAACAATTCGCAGTCATGCCCTTCAGTGCAATCAAATGTTTGACATACTTCAAAGGATAAGGCAATATTTGGTTGAAATGAACTAGGCTACCTGGCAGAAAGAATGAGAGACAAGGCATTGGGAGAAAGTCTTAATAAGCAGGTCTCTATTACATTCAGTTGTTTCCTTCTTAGCATCAAATAAGTTCATACTCATAAAGCTACAAGTTCTTAACTAAAGACAGCCCACCATGAAGCACTTGGGCCTGCCATGCCAGTCCATCTCTCTTTCTTGGCTAAGAAAATATTATTTCTTTTCCTAATTTTGGAAGGTCAGGACAAGCACCTCATCATCTAGAAACATACTAAATCGAGCTTAATAAGTTCCATAGGTGGCTTCCTGATTGACGCTTTCCCAACTATCAGGTTCCATAATCACTGGCGCCCAAAACATGCCATTCAACACATAAGCCTTCATACTAGCTGTAATTAAAAGACACTTTGAATGAAGCTTCAAGTATTATACCAAAGGGGGGGGGGGGATAGGGACAGGGAAGGGGGAGGAAGAGCATGCTGAAATAGCAAGCAGTGATCATGAAGCACACCTCAAGTGGCCTTTGCTAGCTATGGATGCATCAGGCTTTCGAGTTCCATTTCGAGCAGCTTCCTGCTGTTCAAATGCCTTTGATTCGAAATACTCAAGCCATGCAGCAGCATCCTGCATTTCAAAGTGTCATCTAAGCAACCACATGTAGAATATCAAAAAAGCATATAACAAATGAAAACTGACTGTTCTGATTGTTTTTTTTTTTAGAGTGGAGAAATTTACCTGTGTACGCAAATCATCAGGACCCAGCTTTGCTCGCAAAATTTGCAAGGTGGTTTGCTCATGCTGAACACTCAGAGGATATGCTTCCATTAATGAGAGTGCAATAGCTATGGCATGGTAGCTTGCAGCCGTCTACATGGGGAAAAAAGACAAGGAAGAATAAATCACTCCTTTTGGGCAACAATATTTCAAGGCACTTGGGTTTGAACACACCAAATAAGCTTCACAGTCTACAACATGATACAGAAGGTAATTTACAGAAGAAAAACTTGAAATTGCTAGTCCATGCTCAAAAGACAAACATGGCTACACAATGTAATTCAAAAATCAGCACATGCTACATTTTAGAATGCTGTTAGATCAAGGTATAACCCAAAGTTAAATAAAAAGATAAACGTCATAGACCTCTCAGGCATGTGTAGAAGAGCCAGTTTCAGAATGCATCTACAATCACATCACAATAAAACTAATACTGATAACTTAAGCATAAATTAGAAGGAACCTGAATGTGGTCTGGTCCAAGTAACCTCTGGTTACATTTTAGAGCCTTGTGCAGATATCTAAGAGCAACATGCACATTACCCAGGCCTTCCTCCATCATAGCCACGTTAATGTATGTTGCAGCAGTATTTGGATGAGAAGGACCACAAGTGAGATGCAGCAGGTACAGTGCACGCTTCACATATCTGTCAAAAGTAAAATGGGGAAGTGTTATCTAAAATAGAGTAAGAATACAACATCTTTAAAACAGTTACTTTCCAAGCAAGAGAAAGATTCCTGCGCTCATAAAAAAAATGACAATTCAGACGTCCATCCCTAACTGAGCAAGCCAATTAGCTGACAATAATAACAACCTATTCCAAAGCTCAAGTTCTTGGCCAACAATGCTTTGTGATACTGGAGTATGAATAGCATACATAAGTAGGTAATACAGAGACATTCCAGCAGATTTTTAGATAAAATATTACAGACTCTTGCATACATATTGATAACAACTTTTGCATCAATGAGTAACCAGCCAATGCTTTGCCATGTAACAAGGAAACAATCAACTAGCATTTCATCAGCCTATGAACATAAAAAAACTGTCAAGCCATGTAAGAAACCGTACTTGAGAGCCAGCTCTGTATGCTGAAGCCTGTAGTAGAACACAGCCAGATCCCCATAACTCTTCATCGTGTCAGGGTGATCAAGCCCCAGCTCCCTCTCATTGATATCCAGGGCTTTCTGCTGGTAAATTGTAGCCTGTAACATAAGTAATTGAGGTTACAGACTTGAAAAAACAATGATGCAACTGAAGAAAGGTTTTACAACCAGCGTCATAAAAGATATTAGCCGACCATAACCTGATTAAAATCTCCTGTGTGATATAATACCACAGCAAGGAGACTGTAAGCTCCAGCAGTCATCCTATGATAGGGACCACAAACTGCCACTAGTTTTGCAAGAGCCTAGAAACAACAACGAAGCAAGTTAAGATGTTAATCCAAACTAAAAGAGAAGGTTCTCAAGTTAAACAGCAAACCCCAAATTACTTAGAGCCGACGTCAAATCAAACACCTTTGTCCCATAATTAACTGCGTCTTCAAGTTTTCCTTTGTCTAAAGCCGTTTTTGATGACTCCAGGAGTTGTCTTCCGTCTGCAGATGAACAAGCTGCTTGCTGCAAAAATCATCAAATTTAAGAAGAAGAAGGTGATTCAAGCAAACATCAAATGTAATTTCTTTTATCCATCCTACAATAATATATTGGGTTCATTTCTCACCTTATGGACAGGTACAAGACTGACAATATCTCCTCTACGGAAAGGATTTGGCGAATTCATATCATAGTCCCTCGGTACAAGCTCAATCCCCACCTAGTAGTGACAACACAAATTTTAAAGGTACAGTTGGAAAATGTACAAGTTTTTCCCAAAAAAGAGAAAATTGAAACTTCTAGGCCTATCATTTTTCTGACAAGTTCTTGAGTTCAAAATTTTCATCCAACTCAAACAGTTTTTTAACCTCTTGCTATGTACAAAGTCTCTAATTGACACCTTTGACAGCTGACTGTTAAATAACAAAGGATTTTTTTTTTTTTAACAATCCGGCATTATATTATCTCTTGTTTCTCTTTCTTAAAAATCAGTATATCCACATCATACAGGTAGGGTATGACTACATGAACAAATCTCATGCTCCAATCAAAATTCAGCCAGCAGCATTGTTTCTATTATCTTCTTAAACAAAAAAAAATGCAGAGCAAATAAATTGATATAAACATACGCAAAAGGTTATGCACAGAGAAATAAATACACTATAGAAATTGATACCTTCTGACATAAACCACGCAGAACCGCAAATTTCCTCACATCTTTGAAGTTTGAGTCACTAATATCCCATTCATACCGCTTCATTAGGAATACCTCCAGCCATTCCCATACCAGGTTATGAACACCATGAAGATGCTCTAAATTACCAGCCTCAGGAATCCCAAGCAACAAATTCAGAGTTCCAGCCACAGCTGCTGCCATATCCTCAACACTAACGGAAGCAATCACTGCCTGCATAATGTGCTTATAAGCTCGTACAATCATCTCATGAATACAGAGAGACTGGACATGTGATAGCTTTTCCGACAGTTTCACCTACATCAGATGAAAAGGAAAAATTAAATCATTAAATGGCATGAATAAATAAAGTAGTCACACATCAAATAGCTTCTATTTCTAATCCAGCTCTGGAACAAGAATTAGCATTCTTCCGACCAAGTACCCTCAAACTAATGAATGATCACACAAGATGAAGGCAATGTGACCACATTACAGAAATAATACATACTAGAATAAAACCCAAACAGTATGAAACAGCTTAAGAAAGTGAAAGTTCCAAGAATATATGATTCTAAGTTCTAAGAATAAAAATTAGTTATATTGAGTTCAAAATGACATCAAGCAACTTACAACGTGTCCCAAAGAACGCATTTGAAGGCCTCTCGTATGCATAAAATCGGTCAAAGTTCGTCCATCAACCGGTGAGAGCTCTAATGAGCCAAAATCTGCAACCTGTTATCATGATTGGAGCGTAGATGCAGGAATTGAGAAAGACATGGCAATTGAGAGAAACCATAAAAGCTGAATGTATCAGCTTTCAGGACATACCAGCTTAGGAAGAGCAACATCCTCATAATATTTCTTAGAAAGGTCAATTAATTCCTGCAGTGACTGCATAATACAAAATTTTTATTTATTCAGTTAAATATTGCAAAATATAGCTTAATTGAAACCATTCTACCTTCTGATGCAATCCTGTCTCTGATTTCTTTAGTCGGGTGAAAGCTGCATCAGACAAGATCTTTTTGAGCACTAAGTCATTATCGTTTGCATTGGTCCCTGACTGTGATTCTGTAGGAGCAGATGATGGATCAACACAATGAGATTTTGAAGCTTCAGATGATGACAGAGAACTAGAATCAGCCTTCTTGTTCTTAAGAGATCTAAGTGGGGTCCCAAGACCTTGAACCTTCATATCATTCTTTGACTTCTCAGCAGATGTCTTTTTATCTTTTTCTGAGTTCTTCTGGTCTTGCAAATGTTGAATCCAGCATGCTCCTAGCTCCCATCGCATGAAATTATCTGGCTCGACGATCTCTTTCCCTAGTATTTCCAGACTTTCTTGCAATAGCTTCAGCACAAAATTTTGAGATGAGTCAAGCTTTTCAATCTCCAAACACCGGGATTGAGTAAATGATTTCCGCTGTTCTGATGATGATCCTTTGTGAAGAAGAAACCTCAGACTGTTCAGAAAAAGTTACAGCCCCAAAAAAAACATATTAGACATGGGACAAGTATTGCAATCACTTGATAACCTTCTAATTTGCTTGAAAAATCAACACACCCTTCCTGATAGCCCGCCTTGCTGTGAGCAGTCAAGCACAATGCTACAGTTGCATAGTCATAGAACAAAGAAGGAAAAAACATAAAAGCAGCACTATAAAAGAGAGAAAAGTGAAAAAGAAAATTACCTGTTAATATTGAGAGCATTGGCACCACCTTCAAGCTGCTCATAATTTTCCAAGGTTGAAGACAGAGGATCCACTTGTGCATCCTCCTTTAGTTCAACTTTAACAGTCGCAATGTAACCACCGTATCTCACATTTATAGAGCCTAGGCTGGCAACATCCTGTATCACAAAGGCATCAAAAAACCTTTAGACAGTAATTATGAAACACTACAAAGAGTAGTAGTAGCTTGTAAGTCTGAAAAAAGTATTACATGAGCAGCAGTATTCTCATCAGCTGTTATCCCTTTGAGGAGGTTTCTTTCAATCAGATTCTTCTGATCCAATCCAGTGGCTTGAAGACCATCAATCTTTGTATCCACCTTGCAGCTTGCATTGGAAGTATCCTTTATCACAGTAATGCACATATCCCCCACTCTTTCTGAGTGGAGAATCTCATCATTTGAAGCTGAACTACCGGAGTTGAAATTTTCCATAACACGCCGCAAGGTAGCAACAGCATGGAATATTGCTACATCTACGAAGAGACTGTGAATAAGAAAGGCCTTCCTGTCTCGGATTTGTCTCTCTTCAGGGGTCTTACAAGGCATGGATGCAACAAACCTGAACTCATTTCCCCAAGGTATCAAATCACTTTTTCCATCTCTTCCAAAACCACCACCGTTTCCTCCCCAAGTTTCATCCTCTACCGGAAGAGGAGGAAACATGGATGGTGAAACTGCAGCAGCAGGAGGGATGAGCCAGGTGTTGGCTCGGAAGCCATAAGGAAGGTTCCCAAACTGCATAGCAACATTGGGAAGTGTTAGAGGATGAAAGACTTTAGGCAGAAAAATGATCAATCTAAAAAGGTGCATGAAAATAACATCCATGACACCCATTTACCTTGTTACGGTCCAAGAATGCTTTCATGAGATCCTCATAAGCCTGAACCACGTTTCAAGGCACATAATGAGTGCATGTACGTGATGAAAATTGCAAACTAAATAAGAGGGTCAATCTCTACTTACTTTGTCAAAAGCCCTACTATGTTGTCGCAACAAATCAACAAGATTGTGACTCAAAATCCGATGCTTGCCAAAACTCAAAAAACCTCTCTTGCAAGCCTCAACGAGTATCAGCTTACCATTGCAAAGCTTAACCTGCACATTGGCAGAGGTACAAAACCCAAGTGCTTTTAGACTACGTGAATGAGCATTCTCAAAAGAGAAAAAAGAAAAATAATAATGATATATTTATATATATAGTCAAGGAGCATCTTCCAAAAAGATAAATTAAACAAAAAGGCGTCAAAGAAAGGGTAGATAAGAGAAGTTCTAACATCAAGGAAGAAAAGATGATCATCCGCCGAAGCTTCATCGTCCGGCTTCCTCGTCGTCTTCCGTATGACTGCAACACACACGAATCCTTAATTATGTGATCTTTCACTGGTAAAATAACCGAAAACCACCACTAATACTGTTCCCGTTCAAGTTTGTAATTTCCGATACCAAAATTATTGTTCCCAGCCAGCTCATAAACATAAAAACACCTTCAACACTTTCGAACAATCAACGCACATCGCAGTGAAAAACCATATCATCAAAAAGAAAAACAATATAGTAAGAGAACTTACATTGAAGAGGAGGGGTAAGGTGAGATAGAGAGAAGAACTCGTAAAAGCTCCCAATCTTAGGGCATGCATTCTTCTCTCCCTCCACATCCATCCACGACAAATCATCGTTCGGAAACACCGAAGAAGACTTCACCTGGCCCTTCCCTTCTGAGTCGACCTCATCCGCCGCCGTCGATGGTTGTTTGCCGGACTTCCCAGGTTTCTTGGTTGAACCTCCGCCGCTCTTATCACTCGCACCCTTACCATCCTCAGTCTTAGCAAAAGAGGAATCCTTCTCCTTCACATACGCCGACGGACCAAAGCTCGTCGTGCAGGCGATTATGTCCAGTAGCCTCCGAACATGCGCCGCCGCACTCTCCTCGTCGTAGTCCTCTGTCAGTCAGGTACCCAGAGAAACGATGAGAGAAAGAGCGCGCGCGGGAAAAGGAAGGTTTTTTTCTTTAGGAGGGGGGGGGGTTGTAGTTGAAAGAAACGCTGTCGTTTTAGTACAAATTTTTCAGTTTATTTGAGAATTATTTTCTGACGAAAGGATAAGAATAAAGATAGAGTGGCGTCGTTTTATGAAAATTACCTTCGACCAAGGTGAGAACGCAAGGCTTGATCGCGGCAACGTCCACCTCATTTTTTAGACGCGGGCCTCTGACCTGCAAAGTTGTACAAAACGGCAGATAATGGACTGGACGAGATTTGCTATTGATTGGATTGTTCATTCGGCTGACCAACCACCGGTCTAGTACTGTCGGTCTGTCAGGTCCTAAAAGGGATTTTCATTTTTACTTTTAAGCTATTCCTTTCTTTTTCTCTTTTGTTAGGGGGAGAGAGAGAGAGAATTTATTTATTTATTTATGAACCGGCTAGTGGCAGGAGCAAATAATTCAGTTCTTGAATCACAATCTATCTTTATTTTTGTCTCACTACTAATTAGTATCCACGCGATTCCAATATTAATGTTTATTTTATTGGCAAGACCAATGCTTTTGTAGTCATGTTCATGAAAACGAGATGGCGAAGTGATTTTAACTAAGATATAAGCGTCATACCTCGTGCGACAAGGAGAAGTTGCTGATATGGCACGTCTCCGTGTTCACGGATAGTAGCTTGCGGACATCGATCATTCTATCAGTCGATATACCCTGTTTGATATCACATAATCATGGTATTGAATTATATTTAGTAGCACAATAAGCTAAAAAAGAATTATAATAAAAAGAGGAATATCCCACGATAATAACAACGATATCTCTAAATAAGACGGTACTAATGATATTTCAATAGACGTCAGAAACTTTGCTATCGATTACTCTAATAATTTATCCGGAGACGTTCGTTTATTCAACGGATTTAAAATTGTATGGACAAAAATATCGAACATCGTATGACAGAACCGACAGTTGTTCAGTAGGCCATACGACCTAAACTCACGGAACCTTATCTCATTGGCTGTTGGCTAAATCGGTATTTTCCAACACATGACCATACGATTTGAAAAAAATTTCAATGCTTATAAATTTATATATATTTCGATCCAATAAAACCTACATTGGGTTGGTGGGTATTTCTTTTTTATAAAAACAAAATTCTAATATAGTTTGTGTCATACGATGCAGATTTCATTAAAACTTAGGCATGTGTTGCATAAGTGATAGAAACGATGCATTGAAGGCTGACATATATAGTGGCTAAGTCCAAACATAACCGTGATGATTCAAAGCCAGGCTCCCCTAGGTTCGGGTAACAGCCAATCATGAGAATTGATGTTACGAAGATTATGGTAGTATCATAGATAGAGGAGGGGGCCCAAACCAAGCAGCATCACCATGGATTCGCTCCATAGGCATATAAGATGAATGGAAGTGCCCGCCCCTACATCGTCATAGTTTCATATTCATGCCATTAGACAACGAAGCCAGCCAGAAGTACGAAAGAGACCAGAACTGACTTTGGGCGGATTGGGACCCAAATGCAAATAATAATAAAATTAAATAAAAAAAATTCTCCCACATTTTATTTAGTTTACTAGGACTGATAATTTTGGAGTATCGTCGTCGAACCTTTAGGATAACACTTGTGTCGTCCGGAAGGTGTACAGTGATATCCGTTGCAACAGGGAGAACTGCGACGAAGTAAAAGAAATTAAGAGGAATGTAGGGGTATTTTAAGATAGTTATACATCCGATGAAATTAGTGAAAACATGCAGCAGCAGGGGTAGAAACTAACAAGAATGAGTTGAAATGACTTACTCTTCTCTTCTTTCTTCTTCTTCTCCCCCTTTGATTTTCCTCTACCATTCTTGTGTGCCATCTTCCGACCTTTCTTCTTTTGTCTGCGAGGACTTAATGCCCAGGAGTCGTGATTTTCTCAATCCCCCTTTCAAATTTATAAAGCAACAAAAGCGAGAGTTATTAGTACTCCAGTCTAATAATAATAATAATAATAATGGATTAACCGAAAAACCATAATTCAAGCTAGCCATATCGAACCAAGATTTCAACGAATATAAGTCGTTGATACTTGTTTAGAGCTACTTATAAAAAATAATTATCCATAATAACTACTTATTTTTTATAAAAAAAATAATTTAAATTTTTATAAAATAAATAATTATCCTAAATAACTATTTTTAATAATTAACTCCAAACAAGCATATAATATCAGCAATGGAGCTCAAATAAATAAAAAATATACATATATATATAATTATAGATAAAACTACGCTTCGTAATCGGACTGAGACTGGAATTAAAGCATATAACAAAATCAATGCTTGCAAGAAAATTGTGAAGAAAACCAGATTAAAGGATTATCGATACTGAACAGAGAAAATGTAAAAATAAAAAGCAATAAATAGAAGAAGACCATTGAATCTTGTGACGGAGCCAATTACTGCCTGGAAAAATAAATATCGAGAGCTTCGCTAGTAACTCACCAGGGGGAGCAAGAAAATAGGATAGAGACAGGTAAAGTTCAGTTGGTATATAAAACTTGGAGGATTCAATTGAGAAAATAATAGGACAGAGACCGAACGAAAGAAAAAGTTTTCACTCTCTTTCAGCACCGCGAATTGCTTTATTTTGCTGGACGGGGGAAAAAAGTTGCGTAAGCTTCTCTCTGTACCTTTTCTTTTCTTCTTCTCTTTTTTTTTTTTAAATATACATATATGTATGTATGTATGAGTTTATAACCTGTTTGAATGGATAAGAAGAACCAGCAAAAAAACAGGGGAAACTGAACAAAGAAATTCAAATTTTGGAGGAACTGAATTTGGAGTTCTCGGATATCCAATGACCATGAAAGTGAGGAGAAAAGCAATTAAAGGAAAAGGAGGAGGAGTGGGGCGGAGGCAGAGGCAGAAAGGCTGTGCGTCCGGGTCTCTGTTTTTCTAGAGAGGTGGTGCGATAAGAAAGGAAGGGTTGAAATTTAAGGGTCAGATATAAGTTGGCGTTTTATGCCCAGTTTTTCTTATGATCGTTTGGCGACCATTTTGTTTCGTTTTTGTTTTATTTACACGCATCTCATTGGGATGAGATAAAATATAAAATATATTAAAAATATATATCAATAATACAATACATCTAAATTCACGATCCAAATTTAAAGTTCAGTTCATATATATATATATATATATATATTAGTGTATTAATTTCTTTTTCATTGATAAGTATGTAACTTTACAATTTTTTATTACTTAAGCATCATATCAATTAAAAATAAATTAGTTTACTAGTACACACATTTGGATGAATCTGTGTTTTAATTTAGATTTTAAATTTTGGTACTTACCATTATTGCCACCAAAAGAGAAACGACAAATGGGTCGCTTTTCCGGGTGGGGGGGGGGGGAATTCTTGTTCCGGTAAATATCTTCTTCATCTTCTGTTTTAATTAGTAAGTTTTACTCTGTGGGTCAATTAGATTAATATGCACATCAAAAACAACACAAATATTAGAGTCAAAATATTATACACATATAAAGGTTAGTAGTTAATTATCTAAAATTTCAGCACCCTAATTAGTGCATTGTCATAGACACTTCAAATTAAACCTTAAACACACAAATAACTAGTAGGCAATATGTGAATTGATCCCACAAAGACTATAATCTAATACGTAGATTTTTATTATCAAATAAATTTCTCTCGCTAACAAATTAAAAAAAGCTAATCACTAATAATAAAAACTAACAATGAATAAAATAATTTGATAATAATAATGGGTTAATAGGGGTCAAATGATATATTCAATACATGAATATCAACCGATCATCGTATAAAATGGTCAATTAATATTCTTGGTGTTAACATATAGAAATATGCACGCTTCTGAACATTCCTTTATGCAAATAAACAAATATATGCTTATTATTTATTGTCTAATCAATTAATAGCCTAGGATAAGATCTCTACATTTAAGTGACGGCGACATTAACTATTGGGAACTAGCTGACTAAAACTATAATTACATTAAATCATTAATCTATTTGCTAATTGTGGTTATATATGTTGACAATTACGGATTAACTATGTTATTCTAGCATTCATCTAGCACTCAAATTAACCCGATAGCCAAGTGAGATAATAAAGACCTAATCTTTTAGTAGTGATCATTAATGTAATACCCTGTAATTTTAAACCTTTAATTTTTTTGTGATCATTATTTAAATTTTTATGATGATGCAATACTTTATATTTGGAATTTAAATTGTATTATATTTATAATATTTTATTTTATTTTATTTAATGTTAAGGAAAAACTCTCTTTTCACTTTTAAAAGTTATAAGAAAAATTATTATTTTTATAATACTTCCGGAAATCCAAAAGTTAATATTTTTAGAAAATAGTTGTTTTCATGTGATAATGTGTTTAAATTAGTTTAAATATTTTTATATTAGTGGTTGCAATTTTCTACAATCTAAAAGGTTATTTTAAACCTTTGTTTTATGTAGAACATTAAAAGGGCAAAATGAAAATTTTATAAACAAATATATTTTGGGAAAAAAAAAGAGTATTTTGAAGAGAGATATATTTTTATTGTTATGTATGATAAAATGTTATCTTTTTATTTATTCCTTAGTGTCTTTAATTAGTATCTACTAATTATATTAAATAACAATATATGACTAGTTTACTTGTTCGATTTTATTATGTATTTCTATTCTAAAGGCCCATATAAGCCTATACTAAACCCTAATAGTCAAACCTACATTTTTATTTCCCTTCATGTGTCGTGGCTTACGTTCTACATCTCCCATTAATTTTTTTAATATATTTAGCCAATTCACCAAGTTCTTCAATTGATTCATCAAAATATGAAACCATCTTTAAGATTATATAATCAATATCCAATTTTTTATCTTCTTCTCCTTCGTCCGAGTTCAAGGAATAATTATTTTTAAGATTGTCAAATCTTAGAGCTATTTTGGTGTCATAGGATAATTCTTTATGCTTGAATACCTTATATTCTATATAGAAGGATTTTACATTTAGTAACATTATTTTATTTAACTTGTATACATATATTATATGTGTATGGAATATGATGTATATAAAGTATGGATTTTTATTTATTATATAATTTTATATCTTCCTATGACTATATTTTATGCATCATGATATATAATACTATTATCCTAATAATATATGATTTTATGTTAAATTAGTGGTATATTCAATTTGGCTGCAACTTTGCACTATTTTACAAAAATCATACATAACTCAATAATGAGAGTCTACCCATCATATTATATATCAAATCAAATCTCCACAAATCTAGTTTTCATAAAAAATTATTATTTCTTCATTTTTGTGTTATGTGTGGAAAACATATGGGGTTGTAGTGAGGATTAGTCAAAATTTTTAAAATTAGCATCACTTACATAATACAATTTTTGGTGGGTTATGTTGATTTTGACCGATGCTTGAGTTTTGGTGGTTATGTTAACACTAAATATTAATGTTTGACCTAGGTTGGCCAAGCTTGATCTTTTAATACACGTGTGATTTCAATATTTTGGTTAAATATTTGAGTTGGATTTGGAAAGCCTATTAAACTTGTATATTTCTAGAGAGTTTTCTATTTGGTAAAGTTTCTATGTTTGGAAAGTGAATAAAAAAAGAAAGAGATTTAATGAGGGATATTTGCTAGTGTGGCTTATGTGGCCATCTTAATGAGACATTGATACTTTAGTGGAACATGTGGGTTTTTGGTCCTTTAGGGTAGGCCTCTTGAAATTAGGGATCAACAATAGCATTTCTATTTTCTCTAGTGGCTATTTATTTATTTATCAGCTATGTCTAATAAAGGTTATTTATACATAGGCTTCTCTGGACCCTATAAGGAGGTGAACACACTTAAAGACAAAACAACCGAGGTGGTAGGTCTTCAAACTTTTGTTATTCCCCTTGAACTATGTCTGCTGGGATGGCCCAGGTATGATTTTTTAATCCTCTTGTGGTTGGTCGTAGGTCTTTTGACTTTTTTTATCCCTTTTAGATTGTGTCCACTGGGATGACCTAGGTGTAATTTTTAATCCTCTTGTGGTTAGTTGTAGGTCTTCGAGCTTTTGTTATTCCCTTTGGAATATATCCACTAGGATGGTTCATGTGTGATTTCTAATCATCCTGTGGTTGGTGGTAGGTCTTCAGACTCTGTTTTGCCAGATGACCCCCTCATTGGTTTACCCGCTTAAATAATTTGAGGTTGTGATCACCTAAATTAAATATTATTAATTGGAGCTTTATTTATTCCCATTTGATTTTCTTATATGATTCAATGTATATATATACATGCCTATATTATATTTTATTTTACTAATGTGTTACTTATTTGTTTTCCTAACTAACTTGTTATGTATTTTAAACAGGGTTGTAATGACCCATAATGTACATGGTGAATAGATGACCTAGTTCAGATTAAGTGTGGACATATTCAAAGTGTTGATGATATGCTTGGTGGGAAACGCGGAAGAGTGGTGGCTATTTTTAAGGATCTAATTGTCATCATTTATTTCAATAATTACTTTCATACTTTTTGGTTGTAATTGATATTTTCATCTTGACTTATCATTTGGTTTTAATTTCCATTGAGTTTACTAATAATTTACTTGAGTTAAAAATATTTTTGTGTGTGTTTCCTTATTGCAATTAGCCTTATCATCTATTGTAAGTAGGGCATTGACATCTACTTACACTAGTTGTGGCAGTAATAACCTTGTTGTATTTAGCTTTCGCATATACATATAATATATATATATATATATATATATATATATATATATATATATATATATATATATATATATATATATTATTTTTCTAGTTAATTAGTTTTGAAAAAACGGAGGTGTTAGAATTAAACTCGGTTTATTAATCTAACAAAAAATATACACAATAATTAAGTCTAATTCACATATCACGATTAATTATCCCATAAACTTTAATTGCCCTCCTATCCCAGGCCGATCTAGTATACCTTATTGATAAAATTAAAAAAAAATGTAGAATCTAACTATGTAAAAATCATAACTTTAATTAACATAGTTAAAAAATAACAAATATTAAATAAAATTACACAAAATCACAAACTTAATTAACTAAAACAAATAACGATAATTGCATTAAACATAATAAAAAGTATGAAATAAATAAATTAGTTAAAGGAACGAAAGAACTCAGTAGATTGTGAAATCGCAGACACTATATGATCTCCAATCCTTTAAATAGAAATAAACTAGCTAAATATAACAAAAGAACCCTAATTATAATACCCAAATTTAAGCAAGGCATTATGATGATTGATATGGCTATTTATATCAACATAGTATACCATCATTATGTTAATTTCATCCTAAGAACTTCCTAGTTTAGTGTGATGGTCGTGGAGTAATTTTTGGGATGGGTGACCCTCCTACAAAGTTTCAAAAAATTTTAAAATTTCTTAAGAAGCGTTTGAGTGAGGAAAAGACATACTGAAAGGACTTGTGTTGATCTGTGAGGCCAATATATCAATCTAAAAGCACTATAAGGTAGCTCCGCATAGTCATATTGACTTGGGATGTTACACTAATGGTTTAGAAATAATGAAAAACAAAGTAGAATTTTTTATGATGGTTGTATCACCCCCAGAATCTACATTTGAAAATTTTCATTTGTTAAGGAAAATCATGCACTAAAATGGTGGGGGTGCTACCACCGTGATCAGTAGTACAAGGTTGACCCTTGATCAGTCTCATACTAACCACAAGGCTAAAAGGGTGCAAGGATCATTAACAATGATGATTAAAAATATAACCAGTTCAATATTAAATACCGAAACCAGAGTGTGAAAATGTTAAGGTTAATACAAACGTAATACAAGACAACGCCCCGCTATGGGAAAATAAAAATATTAGAAACATTAGAAGATGAAAAGTCTAAGGAACACCCTCTCTGGCCCCATCATCGGGACATCGAATCATCACTCTGCTCCAACTAAATCATCATAAGCCTCAAAATTAGAAAGAGCCTCATTGCCTACTTGCACAAACTCGATAAGGACCACTACTCGTAGGAATGATTAGCACCCATGATAGGGGTGATCAGTACGTTATGTACTGAGTAAGGTAACCATATTACTAAGACAAGACATATCACATAAAATACATACAATGCAAACAATAAGTTAATTAGATTAATCACCACTATCAGAATTTAAGCCATTAGTATCATCTTTACACATCTCTCGAATTATATCCATATGACTATGAGCACCCTGCTATTATGGTAGGTGAAACGGAAATAACTACTCTAGAGCATAACGTATCCGGAACTATTATAGTCGGTGGAACAGTCTCAAAAGCAAAATGCTCCTAGCCACTATTATAGCCGGTGGAACGAAAATCATCATAAGTCTGGCCCCTGACCCACATGGTGTTCCACTGTAAGTGATTAGTGTATTTTTCATGATTTATCATCATCAAATGCTTTATCTTATTGAGCTCAGAACCCCCACTACTATAGCCGGCAAAACAGAAATACTATTATAGGATAGAACGCACCTAGCCACTATTACTATCAGGAGAACAATATCCATAGCAAAACGCTCATAGCCACTATTATTGCGAGTGGAACATAAATAATCCTAAGTTTGGGGCTGACTCGGTGATATTCCATTTTAAGTGATTAGTATTTTATTCATGTATTATTCAACAAGTAACCCCATCTAAACATGCACACCCTAATGGGATTCCCCGACTTATTATCACCCTTCCACCCTAGACTTTTTGAATAACCCTATCCCTTAACTTGAGACCTCTACACTCCCCAAGACTCTCGGAGCCCTTTTCACCTTCCACCATACTCGCCATGAGTTCAAAACCCCCACCCACTTCCCCATTTTTCCACCTAGGCTCAACATCGCCCTCTATGGCTTCCCCTTGAAACCATAATCTAGCTTATGTGGCCCTGACCTCTCCTCTTCTCATACGACCCACATCCCCCCATGATTCCAACACCATAACCATACTCAACCCACTCTAAACCTCACAACCTGACTCTCCAACTCCCACATGTGATAGTGATACCCTAGTTGGTCACCCCCAAAAACCCTAGTGCACACCTTTTCTTCCACACCCTATTCTCATACACAACTCTACCCTCCATTTTACTTGACTCACATCCTCCATTTGGCATACTCCTCACCACAACCCAATGTCCAACTAACCTCCCCAACCTTTCCCACAATACCCCTATAATCAGGGATTTGCCCCAAAACCTTAGTTATACTCCCGTACATACTTCCATCAACCCACGTACTAACTCTTTCCCAAAACACCAATCATTCAAAACACACTGTCCTCCCCATGGTCAACCCTCTAACTAGATTTTCCCATGTAAGTATTTCCCCCATGCAAGGCTCACACCTCCCATACAAGATTTTACTATAACCTCTTATTTTATTATTTCTCCTTTTATTTTCTCTACCATATTTCATGAGACACTTAGGATATTCTCTGCATACCTCCTCACTCACTCCACCCTCTTTATTTTCTTTAATATCCACAAACACTCAAAAACCACATAAGGCATCTAAGCATACATATCATAACATCTCAACCATACATAAGAACACGCCCATCCCTAACAAGCTATAACCACACATATAACACATAATAAAAATCATGCTCATCGTACCTTAGATCCTTCCAAGCCAATCTACACCACACACATACTTAGTTCACATTCACATATGTTTACACATAACATACCTAATATGAATTTGGCTTGAAACACACTCATACACCTTCTTACGGGGAAGGGTTTGCTCACAACCTATAAAAAAATATAAACAGTCATTTCACCTTCTTCATATTATTTTTTCCATTTCCCTTATCTCCTTAATCAAATATCAGTGATAATAATAATAATAATATATTATTATTATTAAAATAAAATATACTAAGTAGGTAGGAGGAAGAAGGACACAACTAGAAGGGGTAGTAGGCGAGGGAGTGGCGGTGCACTACGGTGGTGGTGGATGGTGAAAAAGGAAGGGGTTTGGTGTTGGAAAAAGAGGATGGGATTTAGGGTTTCTTGGGTTAGAGGGTTGTGATGGTGGTGGTGGTCTCACGACGGTGGCGCACGGTGTTCGTAGTGGCTGCGGTTGAGAGAGAAAGAAGATAAAATAGGAGGGAGGAGGGGAGAAAAGGGAAGTGGTGATGTGGTAAGGTAGGGAGGGTTTTCTGGGCAAGAAGGGAGGTAGGGAGGGTGGCGGTACAAGAAGACACGGGTAGCTGAAGGAGGTGCAAAAGGGTATCTCGAGCTACCCACTTTGCACATGTGGGAAGAGAAGACGAAGGGAACAGAGGGGCAGGGGTGTAACATCCAAAAATTTTAAAACCTATAATTTAATAAATAACCATCCTTTTGGAAACTTTAATTTTTAAATTTATTTATATTAATTATAAATAAATCTCATTTGGGATAATTTAATTTTTAATTTATTTAAATTAATTATTTTGTGGACTTTTAGATGTATAAAAATGGATATGATTATTTAATAAATTAAAATAAATATTTTGTTATTTTATCATACTTATTTTATTGGAATAATTTTTCAAACCAATATTTTAATAAAATTACCCTCTTAAATTAATATCTTAAATTTTAAATAAATTAAATTATTAAATTAATTTATCTATCTAAAATATTAAATGTTATTATTCAAACAATTATTTTAATTTTATTTTCCCTTTTCCTTTTTTCCTTTTCTTCTTTTCTTCCTCTTCAGGCCACCCCGCCTGCTTCCTTTCTTTTTCCCATGCGCTAGGCCATTAGCTCTTTCTCCTTCTCCCCCTTGCTTGCAACCTCGACTCGCCTCTCCTTCTTTCTTTCCTTTCTCTTCTGGTTGGGTCAGCCCAACCTCTTTTCTTTTCCCTCTCTCCCTCGCGCGCATAGGGCTGACCCATTCCCTTATTTCCTTCCCTTGCTCGACCGGCTTGTAACCCCCTCCTCCTTTCTTCTTCCCATCTCCTTCCTTCTTCAATTGTCCTCCATGGCAGCCTGCTACCAGCCGCCTGCAACCGCCTGCAACCCCCCTAAAGCTCTAATCTCTCTCCCTCTCTCTCCCTCATCCCTTTCCTTTCATTTATGGGTTATACACACCCTTAAACCCTTCACTCGCGTGCCCTCATCTTTCCTTTTCTTTCTTCCTTCTCCCTGCCACCCTGCACCGTCGACTTACAGCCTTTACCCCTGTCACCACCTAACCTAGTGCCCCTACCTCCCTTCCTCTCCCTCTTCTTTTTCTTCTTCTCCCCTGCCCATTTCTTCCCTCAAGCCTCTTCCTTCACTGCCTGTCGAGCCCTTTTTCTCCCTTCTTCCCCTATTCTCCTCCTCCCTTGTTTTTTCTTTTCCGCCTCCAACCACCACTTTTGCTGCCCAACCAACCACCACATCCACCTCCTGACACCCCTTGATACCTCCTTGCACTACCAAGCCGCCACCACACGCCTCTGTAACCCCTTTTCTCCTCCCTTTTTTTCCCCCCTTTATTGGGCTCCACCCTACACCGCCATTCCGCCTCCATAGGCACCACTCTACCCCCTAGAACCTCCCTTACCACCACTCTTCCTCCCCTTGGTCAAAACCCCCCTTCTCCTCTTCTTTTCCCTTCCTTCTTCTTCTCCACCCATCCTTCTCCCTATTTTCCCAGCCCTGCAGCCTCTGTCTCTGCCTCCCGATCATCGACCCCCGACCACCACCAACGCCCCTACTCCCTCCCTGCACCCAGCCACCACCCTCACTCCCATCCATAAGCTCTCAACCTAACCCCAAAAACCTTAACCGAACCAACCCCTTCCCTTCTCCCTACTTCCCCTCTTTAACCCCTTCTTCCTTATTTTTGTGCATGTTGCTCACGCTGCAATGCAGCATGAGTCTCCTACATCCCTTTGAGCCAAATTTTAGATTATTTTAATGTATAAAAATGGTTAGTATTAGGATGTATAAATTAATATTTTGGTAAAAAAATATTCTTTTGATTTTATACTTCAATTATGCTAGTTTTTTTTATATTATTTTTAGGTATTGATTTTTACTAATCAAAGCTCAAACCTTAACCGATAACTGGTAATGTTTAGTTATTGCTGGAAATAAGGTAATCATCACACCTTACTAAAATTTGTAGATCTATGTATGCTAGCACATTAGGATTTTTAATATGTTTATGTACATGATGTACGATGTTAAGAATAATGTAATTAGTGGCATATGTTGGTTGCTGAAAATAAAGGCATATTAATTTATGTGTCATATGTAGAAATAATATTTAAGAAAGAAGCCTTATTGTTAGTGATAATGTTAAATACATAAGTATGACATGATGAATTAATATGGCCAATTGTTGCATAGATAATGTTAATATAAGCCCTATAGGTGTTTTAGTAATTTTTATTGTGCAAAGGGTGTGGCCTAAGTAAGTATATATATATAGTGGGTGTTAATGAGTATTAAAAATAAATAATAATAGGTGGTGGTGTTAGATGATGTATATGAACTATGGCTATTAATATCCTATGTGGTAAGGGTATTTTAGTAAATTTGGTATAATAAGTGTGAAATGGTAATTTATAAGAGTAAAGGGGGTAAAATGGTAAATTAATAAGTAAGAAGGGCATTTTAGTAATTTTATATGGAAAAGGGGATAAATTGGTAATTTTTGTGAGTAATAAGGTATTTGTGTAAATTAATTAAATGAGAAGGGTATTTTGGTGATTTTGTGAGAAGAAGGGACAGAGTGGTAATTTAATAAAGAAGAATGGTATTTTGGTAATTTAGCATGAAGGAAGGGTAACATGGTAATTTCGTGAGTAAAAAAGGGGTAAGGTGGTAAATACATAAGTAAGAAGGGTATTTTGGTAAATTGGTATAGAGAAAGGACAACCCGGTAAGTTCATGAGTAAATCAGTAAAATAGTAAATTAATAAATAAAAGGGGCAATTTGGTAATTATAATAAGTAAGATGAGCGATTTGCTAATTTTAATAAGTAAGAGGGACAACTTGGTAATTTTGATAAGTGAGAAGGACAGTTTGGTGATTTTAATAGGTGAGAAGGGAAAATTGGTAATATTAATAAGAGGGGCAATTTGGTAATTTTGACAAGTGAGAAGGACAATTTGGTAATTTTAATAAGTATGAGGGGCAATTCAGTAATTTAACCAACAAAAAGGGTAATTCGGTAATTCTAATAAGTATGAGACCAAAAGGGTAGTTCGGCAATTTTAATAAGTATGAAGGACAATTTGGTTATTTAACCAACCAAAAGGGTAAATTGGTAATTCTAATAAGGGGTATTTCAGTAATTTTTGTAAGGATGCGATTAAGGTCAGATTATGTGTTATGTGTTTATGTGTGCTTGGTTATGTGCTTGTATGGTTGTATCCTATATGGGTACGGTTTATATGCTAGTAACACAACTTGCTAAGCGGAGAGCCGAGGCAAGTTATATATGTGATGTGATGTGTTTAATATGATGATGTGACTTGTGTTCCGCGTTATGCCTTATGTATAGTTGCCCTATATGACATGCATGCTAGGAGTCCTTAGTAGGATGGTGAAGTTGTGGGGAGATAAAAGAAGTAAAGAAATGGAGTGGTAAAGGGGAAATGAGAAAAACTTAAGTACCTTATGACTTATGGGTGGACAAATATAAGGATTATATGAATAAAATGAGAGCTAGGAATAAATCTTGCTTGGAAAGTGAAAGGCTTTGCATGGGGTGGTAAATCTATGCATGGGGGTTTAATTTTATGTAGGAAAATGTGACTTAAGGGGTAAGAAAGGTGAGGGAAGAGTACTTTGGGTGATTGGAATCTAATAGTGAAAAATAGTACGTAAGTTGGTAGAAGTGTGCATGGGGGACTTAACTAGGGTTTTCGTGATCATATGTGGAGGATGGGAAGTAAGGTTATGATTTTGGGCACATATTGAGTGGAGTGATGGGGTTAGAAGCAAAGGGAGCATGGTGTCACGATCTGCTTAATTTTTTTCACATTTTTGTCTGGAAGGTTCTAGAATATTCTAGAGTTGCGTAGACTCTAGTAGAATTGTGTGAAAATGTATGGAACCTTGTGTAAATATTTAGAGACCTCATAAAATGGTGTAAAAATCTCTAGAATCCTAATGGCTAGAAGGATCGTGAAGGGTATTCTAAAATATCTTGTAATCTATAATGGTCTCTAGGAATATATAAGGGTATGGAAGATCTAAAACCTTCCACCAAAGGAGGGAAAATGAGGGGGACCTCCACTATAAATAGAGGACCGCCCCATTTGCTCCCACCACCTCTCAAGTTGTAAGCACTTTCCTCTCTCGTCAATAAGAGTATTCTCTTCTCACACACAAGCTCTCTCACTCTCTCTCTAAGTCTCCTAAACATCTTAAAGTGTTCTTACTCATCTTTAAAGGCTTGGTAACAACCTTAGTGTGGGAAAGGCTGACTTAGTGAGCACTAAAGGTGTTGCGCTTCTAAGTGTCATATGGGAAAGACTTAGGTGAAATAAGTCACCCTGTGACAATGGGTCATGTATGATAGGGAGAGGTTAGGCCACATAAGCCAAATATGGGTTTTTGAGGGAAACCCTATAGGGTGATTGTGAGTTAAAATGAAGATATGGGAAAGTGGGGATTAACCCACATATGTAGGAGTTAGGGGTTGTGTGGTGAGTAAGGGAAAGGCGAGGAATAATCCTTGGAGTCATAGGGTGAGTAAAGGTCCCAATATATGGAACAAAGCTTTTCAGGAGAGCTAGGATAGAGGGGTGAGAATGGGAAGTCGAGTGGGTCATGCATATTTAGTCGAGATTGCGTGTGGAATAAGATACGGGTAAAACACTAAATACTTAAAGTGAAAGATTATCGAGTCAATCTCAGGTGATGATAATTTTCGGTCCACCGGCTATAATAGTGGTCAGGTGTGTCTTGCCCTGTGGAGTGTTTTCCGGTCCACCAGTTATAATAGTGGTCAGGAGCGTTTTGCCCTATGGAGTGATTTCCGGTCCACCAGCTATAATAGTGAGGGTTCCTGAAATACCCCAAAAACCCTAACTTAGGAATTTTGGTAAAATAGGGATTTAGTAGGAAAAATTTAAGAGGAATAAATTAATTCACTAAATAAATAGGAAATGAATTAAGGGAATTAAGGAGGAAATAATAAATAAATTATTTAGAAAATTTTTGGACATTTTACTAATTAAAATGAAAGTGGAGGAAAATTACCCAAAATAGCCAAAATTAATCTAAGAATATAATTAAATTATTATCTAAATAATTTTTTTAAATATCCAAGAAAATAAATATGTATATATATATATTTTAATGTATAATAACCCAAAAACATTCTAAATAAATTGTGCAAAAATCCAAAACCCTAAAGAAACCCCTTTTTCTCCCTTTTTCCTTTTTCTTTCCTCCCTTTTTCCTTCTCTTCTTCTTCCGCCGGAATTGGGCCTCGCCCGGCCCAACTCCTTCCCTCCTTCTTTCCCCTCCCACGCGGCCCAGCGCCGTTCAGACCCCTTCCCATATTCGCGACGCAGCGTTTCGCCCCTCAATTTGCGGAGACGTCGCGTCGCGCTAAGTAAAGAGATAGCCGTTGCCAGCCTTCGACGCGACGTTGCATTTTCCTCCCACAACCCCCTCTACGCCGCGTTTGATTTAAGGATTTTATATCCGCTGCCAAACCGGCCGGTTTCCCCCTATTTTCTTTTCTCTCCCTGGACCGCCGGTCCGCCCACGCCAGTCGTCTTCCTCCTCGCGCAGGCCTGCAACTCGCAGCCTGCCGCCGCTGACAGCCCTGCCGCTCGGCCGCCCTTCCTCTTCCATTCCCGTCCCTTTCTTTCCCAAATCAACCCAGCATAATCGCCCTGCCCCTCACGCGTCCTGATTTCCTTTCCTTTTCCTGCACACCGCCAAACGAGCCTGCAAAACCACAGACCTGCGACCGACTGCCACCACCAGACGGCGGCCTGCCGCACCTGCCCCCGCGTGCCTTCCTTCTTCCCTTCGTCATTTTCCTCTCCTCAATTGCCTATAAATACCCCTCCTCGAACGGCCAAGGCAAGTCCTCCCTTTTGGACCTTGCCGAAACCCTGCCTCGCCGCCGCCAGATCAGACGCCCCTTCTGCCGCCTCTAGCCACCGCCGCGACCACTGCCACGCACCAAAACCTCCCTTGCACCACCCTCCACACAACCAAACCGTCGCTGCCCCCATTCCTACCCCGCACGAGCCACCACAATTGTGCGAAGGTGCCACCCCGAAAAACGCCACCTCCGCCTTGCGCCACCCTCTGCCGCCACCTCTGCCGTAATTAACCCCCGTTCCACCTCCCAAAGTGACCAGCAGGTCCTCCCCTACCTACCCATACCATCCTTACCCCCTGCTTCCTTCTCCACCGGTCTCCACCATTTTCCACCACCTTCTCCCTCCTTCGGCCGCCGCGTCCGCCGCCGCGCGCCGCCGCCCTTCTCACGCCACCACCCTCATTCCCCTCCCCTCTCCCTGTTGTCTCCTCCCCCACACTTAACTTCCCTTTTTCTCCTCCCATCTAACCACCACCTCCATCTTTTCCTCTCTTCTCCTCCCCCATCGCCGCCGCCGTCGCCGCCACGCGCCGCCGCCAGACCACCACCGACCCTAGGTGGTCTTCTACTCATCCCAAGCCTTAAACTTTATTTCCATATAATTATGATTAATTTAACTAATATTAATACCATTATGCTTATTATTATTATTATTATTATTATTATTATTATTATTACTCTTATTATTATTATCGTTTCTAATATTGTGACTTCTGATATTAAAGTTATCATTTTTACCATACTAACATCCCTTGGAACCCTAACTCCTATTATACTCAACTTTAGTTTTACTTTTATAAGTGCTAATATTAACAACCCTACTATTATTATGTTTATCTCTATTATCTTACTAAGGTTATTATTATTAATACTTAACCATACCGGGTTATTGTTATTGCTATTATTATTGCTAGGGTTAATATGGTTATTATTATTATTTATCATTATTAGTATTATTATTATTACCATTATCACCCTTAGGAATAGTTACTTGTAATTTTGTGACATTATAATATTACTATTTCAAAAATAACGCCATTAATAGACTTGGCCTTAAAACGCTAGGGTTTCTATCACTAGACACTAGTGTCACTATTTTATTAATACTAACACTATTTTCCTTTAGCTAGCCTAAACCCTATTATTACAAGATTAGAACTAATGAGTTTAATAAAATAAGTGTAACAATAAGTATCAAAATAAATACATTTTGACTACTAATATTTAGTATACTAATTCTAAGGTAAAAACCCTAGTTTTTGTATAATACCCTCTTTAGTAATAAAAATTCTAATCCTAAACTAGAATAAGGAATTATGGTACTTATAAGGGAAACTAATACTTAGCATTTACCCCCTTTTATAGGTAATCCCGACCAAAACCCTAAGGAGTTAGAGGAGCGTGCTCCAAGCCCGGCGTCGCCTTAGGTAAGGACGAAGCTAATGGCCTTGTGCTATGTGTGACATGGATGTGTTGAATGTTGTGTATGCCATGCTATGCCATGTATTATCTGATTTGTGGATAACTTGTCTTATGTGTAGCGCAGCTTGGAGATTGAGGTATGTTGTATGTGCTTCCGTGACATGAGCATGAGATTTATATGTATGATGTTTATGATGTAATATGTTATGGCCCACTAGGACATGCATGTTAGGGTAAATGGTAATATGAGTTGGGAACCATCATGGGAGTCTTGAAGTTTGTATGGTGGGATTAGGGTTTGTATGGTGGCATAAATGTTCGTATGGCGGTACTAATGATTTCATAGTGGTATTAATGGCTTATGGTGGTATTCGGGTTCGTATGGTGGTATTGTGATTTTATGGAGGCATTAATGTTGTATGGTGGTATTTGTGTTTTTATGGAGGTATTACTGTTGTATGGTGGTATTTGTGATTTATGGAGGTATTAATGTTGTATGGTGGTATTAGGGTTTGCATGGTGGTATTAGGGTTTGTATGGTGGCATAAATGTTCGCATGGTGGTACTAATGATTTCATAGTGGTATTAATGGCTTATGGTGGTATTCGGGTTCGTATGGTGGTATTGTGATTTTATGGAGGTATTAATGTTGTATGGTGGTATTTGTGATTTTATGGAGGTAACGATGTTGTATGGTGGTATTAGGGTTTGTATGGTGGTATTAGGATTTGCATGGTGGTATTAGGGTTTGTATGGTGGTATTAATATTCGTATGGCGGTATTAATGATTGTATAATGGTATTAATGACTTATGGTGGTATTAGGGTTTACATGGTGGTGTTGTGGGTTGTATGGTGGTATTAATGTTGGTATGGCGGTATTAGGGTTTTTCATGGGAGTTAATGATCGTATGGAATCAGGGTTTGGAGTGATTAACTCTGGGGCGCTGTGATTAAGTAGGGATGGAGTAACCAATTGTGACTGTTGAGGATAATTAAGGGTTAGGATGGCTAAGTACGGTGGTTATGGTAAAATAGGGATGAGAGTGGTTAACCACGGGTTGGTGTGGACAATTAGGGTTGGTTATGACTGCTTAGAGTTGTTTGGCGTTATCATGTGTATTATCGATTAAAGGGTAGTTATGAATGTGGAAGTTTATTGGTTGCGATGTGTAAAGTAGAGAGAGAATTATTTATGCGTATCCTTGGTGAAAACCTTTTGAATAAGATATGTTAAGACATTAACTACTTACAGAGAAAGATGTTGAGCCGGACCTAGACCGGTCCACCGGCAAATAATAGTGGCAGGGTATGTTACCCTCGTGACCGGTCCACCGGCTATAATAGTGGCAGGGCATGGCCCTCGTGACCGTTCCACCGGCTATAATAGTGGGGGATTCCGTGCTCAACAAACTAACTAGAATGATGATAAGACATGGGAAAGATACTAAAATTTACAGTGGAACACCTTGTGAGTCGGGGCCAGATCGGTCCACCGGCAAATAATAGTGGCAGGGTATGTGTAATACCCCAAAAATTTCGAAAACCTATATTTTAATAAATTACTTTTATTTGGAATAGAATTGCTTTTAGATTATTTATTTTAATTATTTTATGGATTTTAGAGTATGTAAATTTGGATAAGAGTATTTAATAAATGAAAAATAAATATTTTGCTATTTATCATATTGTTTTATTTAAATAATTTTCCAAAACTAATATTTTACCAACTTTATCCTTTTTAAACTAATATATTAGATTATAATAAATTAAATTATTAAATTAAATAAATTATCAAGAATATTACATGTTATGATTTATAAAATTTATTTAATTTATTTCCCCTATTTTTCCATTTTTTCTTTTTCTTTTCCTCCTCCTTTTTCTCCTTTTCTCTTTTCTTCTCTTTTCCTTTTTCTCCCCCTTGGGCCGCCCGCCCGGCCTGCTCTCCCCTCTCCCCCGCGCGTTGGGCCTTCGGCCCGTCTCCCCCTCCTCTCCCTCGCTCGCACGCCCGTCGCCCTAGCCCCACACGGCCGACCCATCCCTCCTTCCTCCCCCAGACCGGCCGGCCAACCCCTTTTCTTTTCTCCCTTCCCCGACCGGCCTGCTCCCTTATTTCTTCTTCTCCCAACGTCATGACTCTCGACCCAGCAGCTCCTCGACTCGTCGCGATCGCCATAACCACCTGCCATGCCTGACCACCGAGATGCTGGCTGCCATCGCCTGCACCCATCGCTGCCACCACCTGCCCTCCTTCTCTCCCGTCATTTTCTTCCTATTTTCGAACCCATCCAGCCCTGCAAACCATCCCACAACTCTGTTTTTTTTCCCCTCTTCGTCTTCCCTCCCTACCACCCTACGACACCCTGCCACCCTAGACGCTGCCGTCGATCAGCCCCTGCCCCCTCTCTTCTCCCTCTTCTTTTTCTTCTCCTCTTCAACCCATTTTCTGCCCATCCTCTCGAGCCTTTACTCCCCGATCCTCCCTTCTCTCTCATTTTCTTCCTCTCCCGTTTTTCCCTGTTTTTGCTCCACCGCCACCCTCCGCCGCGTACACCGCCTAATTGGCCCCCCAGAGCCGCCTTATGCCACCGTATGCTACCTCCCTGCACCGCCCCAACACCACCCGAGCCACCCCGCAACTCCCTCTTCCTCCCCTCTTCCTTTTCTCCCGGTTTTTCACCCTTCCCGGTAGCCCACCTGTAACGCCGCCGATCGCCGCCTTTCGGCCGCCTATTCCGCCACCCAAGCCACCATTCAAGACCCTTCAACCCCCTCTACAACCGCCATTCATTATTTAGCCAAAAACAGCCCTTTAACCCCTCCATTTTTCCCTCTCCTTTTCCTTCCTTCTCAGCCCCTCGCCCTCGACCCTACTTGGCAGCCAACTTCGCCGCCCCGCCGCCGCCGTCTCCGACGCCCTACGTCGCCGTGAAACCACCCTTAGCCTCCACCTACACCCCCTCTTCACTTCTGCACCATTCGCTTGCCTTAGAACCTCCCCTAACCACCTCCTTTTCTAGCCTAAATACCCTAACCCGAAAATAGTAGATTTTTCTTCCTTTACCCCCCTTCGAACCCTTCCACCCCTCATTTTTGCATGAAACTCATGCTGCTCATGCAGCGTGAGCTCTCCCATTTATTTTGAAAATTTCTTGGATAATTTTTAAGGTATAATGGTATTTTATGTTAAGTGTTTTATTAATTAAAATTTATAAAGTTTTATACTTGGATTCTTATTTCTAACATAAATATGATGGATATTATTTTTAGGTGTTGAGTTGCTAATTATGCTTGGTAAGATTTGATATTTTGCGGGATTAAGGTAACCGTTAATCCTCCCTTAAATATATGAAAAACGCATGCTAGCACATTTAGGGTTTAGTATGATTTTATACATGTTTTGTATGCTTAGCATGATATGTTTATGGTTTCTCATATTGTTTGTTAAAAAGAAAAAGCATGATAATTTTTGTGCCATATGTAGGTATGTTAAATAAAGAAGGAGTTGGAATATGGATAGAAATGTTAAATACTTGTTTATGATGTACCATGTTGTTAATGCATGAATGATGTTATTGTTTAAGGGTATTTTAGTAATTATGCTTATGAGGTATATAAATCAATGTGTGTAGTTACTAATGAGTATTATGTTGAAAAATGATAAGTTGGTGGACTTAGATGATAAAAAATGAAGTATTAATATCATTATTTTATGTAGTGTTAGTAAATTCATAAAAATGGTGAATAAAGGGGTTGAGTGGAAATTTATAAGTAAATGGGTAATATGGTAAATTGGAAAAGAAGGGCAAAATGGTAATTATGTAAGGAAAGATAAAGATGGTAATCTTGGATGTAAAAGGGTAAAATAGTAATTTGTAAAGTAAAAGATGTATGGTGGTAATTTTCATAAATAAAAGGATATTACGGTAAAATTGGATGTAAGGGGTAAAATGGTAATTTTGTAAATGAAAAGATATTATGGCAAACTTGGGAGTAAGGGGTAACTTGGTAATTATGATAACGACAAAAGATAATTTAGCAATTAAATTATGATTGTAGAAGGGCAATTGGATAAGTATGATACTATAGAAGGGTAATTTGGTAAATTAACCAATTAAAGGGCATTATGGTAATTTTAATAATGGAGAAGGGTAATATAGTAATTTTGATTATGAAAAAGGGTAAATTAATATTGGTAATTATGAAGAAGAGTAATTTGGGATTTGTGATAATTAAAAAGGGTAAATGGAAATTAAAATAATTGAGAGGGGTAAAATGGTAATTACGATAAAGGAGAAGGGCAATTTGGTAATTTGTTCAACTAAAGGGGCAATTTGGTAATTTAACCGATAAAAGGGTAAAGTGATAATTGTTTAACCAACTAAAGGGGCAAAATAGTAATCATGATAATGAAGGAGGGTAATTTAGTAATTTATCCAACTCAAGGGCAATTTAGTAATTATAACAAAGGAGAAGGGCGATTTGGTAATATAACCAACCAAAAGGGAAATATGATAAGTATAGTAATTATGAGGGGTGAATGATGATCTAAAAAGTATGAGAAAATTTGGTAATCTAAATTGGACAAAGGGTAATTTGGTAATTATGCAACCCTAAGGGTAATGTGGTAATTTATCAAGTAAGGAATGGATACTTAACAATTATATAAGTAAAGGGCAAATGAGTAGTTTATACCTAACACGTCCTTGAGATTGTGGAACATTAATATGATTAAATAATGTTGATTATCCAAGTAAGAGTATCTAATGATTAGTATGGCCTTGATGGTTTCTCTGTGACATCCTGGATAATCCTCTGAATAAGAAACGATTAATGATATCAGAACGATTGAAAGTGAATAAGTATCGGATTATCGTGCTTTTCGTGATCACCTTAACTAAGACACTATTACTTAAAGTGAAAGACCTCGAGATCGGGAATGGTGACTCCTTAGGGGTCGCTACCCTAAGGACGTGGTTTAGTCCACGATTATTCTGGTATTTGCTGGTGTGCCTTTGTGCCCCAGCCAGGCCCTATATCTTACTCTTCCTAGCTCTACGGACCTAGTTAGGGGGTATGCATACTTATGGATTAGGTGTCCTTGTCGGTAGGGTACTGAGTTAGCTTTATGCACCAGTACGACCAGGGTACCTTTGCGTCCTTGGGTTCATGGTTAAAGGGTACTGAGTAGTTGATATGCACCGGTACGACCGGTGTACCTTTGTGTCCCGGGTTATCGATCTCCCAATCGAGGCAAATAAATATGATTAATGTGCTGATTAACGAAAGGAAAGATACGATAATTGAAAGTGGAATATTAATGAGCCGGGCACAGTGATTTATGATATTGCGTACCGGTCCACCGGTTATAATAGTGGTCCAGGAGCGTGTTGCCCTGGTATGTGATATTGTGTACCAGTCCACCAGTTATAATAGTGGTCCAGGAGCGTGTTGCCCTGGTGTGTGATTATGAGTACCGGTCCACCGGTTATAATAGTGGCCAGGAGCGTTGTGCCCTGGATGATGAGTTATCTGTATTCCGGTCCACCGGCAATAATAGTGGGGGTCCCGAGCTCAATAAAATCAGTTATGTATGTGAATAAGATTATGTAAAAATACTAATCACTTATAGTGGAACACCATGTGAGTCGGGGCCAGACCGGTCCACCGGCAAATAATAGTGGTCAGGTGCGTTCTGCCCTGTGTGTTTATCTTCCGGTCCACCGGCAATAATAGTGGTCAGAGGCGTTCTGCCCTGTGTGTTGACTTCCGGTCCACCGGCTATAATAGTGGGGTTCTCGTACTCACATGGATATAAAGTATGATATTGATGGATTAATGACAGAATAATGACTTAAGGCCCAAAGCATCGATCGTGACTTATAAAGTATTATGTTTGTCATTGTTATGGTTGCATCTCTCATTATTTATATGTGCGTGGCTTGCATTATGTATCGTATGCGGGCCTATCTTTAAGTGTGGTATTAAAGGGTTACTCAGTACCGTAGTACTGAAGGGATTCCCTTTATGGGGGCCCTGCCTATTCAATGGGCAGTGCCCTTGTAGGTATTTTCAGGTGCTACTCAAGTGGGTTACGGGAAGGAGATTAAGGAATTTTCCGGTATCATGGCTTTTTCTCTTTCTCATTTAATTTCTCGGTTTTAAATGTTAACATTGTTAAAGTAACCACCGTCGGTGGATTTTATTCCTGAAAACGATTTGATGCGCTACTCTGATTTAAATATGTTGAAGCTTGCAGTTTACTCTGATTTATGCATGTTGAATGTCTTTCGAACTGTATTTCATTTTCTTAGCCTTAGCACTTGGTACTGGAACGGTATGAGTGAACCGGTCTGGTACTAAGTGTGGCGGTAATACTCCCAAAGTTCACGTTTTGTTTATCTGCTTCCGCTATTATCTTTTAATAAAACGAAATTTTTCAGTAGTGAATTTTGGGGGTGTTACAGTATGTTACCCTCGTGACCGGTCCACCGGCTATAATAGTGGCAGGGCATGGCCCTCGTGACCGTTCCACCGGCTATAATAGTGAGGTTCCCGCACTCACATGGACTGATAAGGACGATGATGTGAACCGATTATAATTATCAAAGACTTGATGAGAAAGCTATCTGGTTCGTAACTTGAATTGTTTATCTGTGTTATTGCATGTTATCTACGTAATTATGCTCTGTTTGCTATGTTGTGTGTCTTGGTGTGTGCCTTAGCTCGTCTGTTACCTTGCTCGGTACGTAGCGTACTGATCATCCATTTCATGGGTGCTGCTCATTCCCACGAGCAGAGGGCCCATCTGACCTTGTGCAGGTAGGAGACCTCGTGTTCGATGCCTACGATACCTACGAGGCATCGGGTGGGGCCAAGTGTTGATCCCACCCTGGTTGGGGCCGAGAGCGAGTTGGTCGGACTCTTTTACGATCCTCGCTTTCATTTATCTTAGTTTTCGTATTTGTATTTACGTCGTGTTCGTATTTTGGAAGTGGAACTTCTAAGTTGTAATCTTAACGATGTTCTAATGATGGTTGATATCTCGTTTTCATGGATGCTTTATGACGACGATGCGTTTATGTTTTTAATGATTCTTAATCACGATTTCCTGGTTTAGCCTTAGCACTTAGCATCGGAACGGTAGGAGTGAACCGGTCCGGTGCCAAGTGTGGCGGTAACACTCCCAAGTTTACGGTTTTAATTCCTTCGCTTCCGCTAAAACCTTTTTCTTCAACGAAATTTTTCAGTAGCAAATTTGGGGGTGTTACAGTTCCAAGCTCGATAAACCAAACTTTGCACCATAATAAATCACGGAAAAGATACTAACTACTTACAGTGGAACACCATATAAGTCAGGGCATGGCGAGGATAATTTTTGGCCCACAAGCTACAATAGTGGTTAGGCGTGCTTTTCCCTGGAGCGTTTTCCGATCCACCGACTATAATAGTGGGGTCCCCGCACTCGCGTGGATATAATTCGAGAGATGATGATTGAATAACGATTAACTAATGGCTTGTGACCAAAAGTATTGTCTTCACGTTTATGATCCATTTATATGTATAAGTTTGACTTCGGTGCCTATCCTTGCTTGGGTATATGATGGAATTGCTAACTATATGGAGTTTGTGTTATGCATTTCTCATTGTATGTGGTGTTGCCCTGTGTATTAGTCATTATGTCGGTTATGATTTTCCTAAGCCTGTGTGTATTATTGATTTTATATCATTTTATGTATGATATGTTGCATGCGGGTCATGCCTTTCAGTTTAGTATAAAGGGTTATTCAGTACCATAGTAGTGAAGGGTTCTATTTATCAGCCCCTGCCTATTCAATGAGTACCGTCCCTTGCAAGTGCTATTCAAGCTGGTATCAGGTATGAGTGTAGGGATTGTCCAAAAAAATTTGAGGGTTTCTTTTTAAATCTTATTATTTCCTTATTTAAACATTTTATTCTCGTAACCACTAACAGTGGGTTTTCATCCTTTATAATGTCTTTATCGCGCTACTCTAATTTAAATAAAAGTGAATTTGTGTGAATTATATCGTGGTGCTTTTTAGCCCTAGCACTCAGTACTAGAACGGTAGAAAAAAACCGGTCTGGTACTAAGTGTGGCAGTAACATCCTCGAAATTTATAATTCTTACTTTCGCTAATTTTTGAATAAAATGAAAATTTTCAGTAGTAAATTTTGGGATGTTACAAGGGGAGTGGTCCATTGGGTGCATGGTGATGCAGGGAAGAGGAAGGGAGGGTATGGCGATGGCGGCACAGTGATAGCAGTATCTGTTCAGGCAATATGAGTAAGGGCCGGGGTGAACGATAGAGAAAAAGAGAGAAACTAAGGGAGTAGGAGGGGTATTTATAGGTGTAAGGGCCAGGGAAGTAGATAATATAGGGAATAAGACAGGGGTAGGGTTGGTAGCTACCAGTCGGTGCAGCAGTGCGATAGGGGAAACATGGGAAGGGTTTCACATGGCTGGGGGAGTAAGTGAGGGGTTGTGGGGTTGTAGGAGGGAGAGGGACCATGCATGGTCATTCTTAGTACATGCTTTGTAAATCCATGTGCAACATCGCACCAGTAACCATCGCGCAAGGAAAGGAGTATAGGAGAGAGAGGAGGGAAGGCTAGAAAGTAACCATGTGCAACATCGCGCAAGTCGGGGAAGAAGGAAGGGGTAGAAGGGGAAAGAAGTAGAAAATAGAGGGAGGGAAAAGGAAAAGAGGTGGAAATGGTGCGCCCAGGATGGGTCGCTTGGGGGGGGGAAATAAAGGAAAAAAGAAGAATAACAGTTGGGTCAAGGTTGAAGAAAAATAGAAAAGGAAGAAAAAAAGGGGAAAAGAAAAAAGGAAAAATGGAGTGGTATGGTGGTTTGGAATTTTTTGAAGTTTTAGAAATAATAAAAATTAATAATAAATATTTCTTATTAATTTAGAATTTTTTATTATTATTCACTTATAATTTATCTTAGGTTAGAAAATAAATTTAGCCTCTACTACTTAGATTCCTACATCATTTTTCTTCTTTTATGACCATTATTATTATTATTATTATTATTATTATAAATGACATATATAATTAAACCATATCTAAAAATTTCTTATTTTATTATTAAATCCTAAAATAAAGTTTTGGGGTAATACAATGGTGCTCTTCGATGTTCTATTCAACCTAATATATGTTATACATATGAATAGAATGTCGTATGAATCAGATCCAATATTTGGCAAAAATAATATATGAATTAGTAAATCCAAGGCCCTTATGTTTCTTTCTCTAACACTATGCATATGGTGGGTTGTATTTTCATAAATATAGGAGCCCATATTTCCTATCTTTCCCATGTTTTCTCTTGATGTTTCATCACATGACTTTTCTTTTAGGGTATTGTATGATGATACATCTAGTTTTCCATGACTCCGAGCTTTTATCCTCATAGTTTGCTTCTTTTCCTTCTTTTTCTGACCAAATTGCTTTGATTTCATCTTTTCTTGTAAAACTAGGCCAGTAGAAAAAACTCGAGGAAAGATGTTCAATTGTCATAATAAATATATAAAGTTGGGACGAGATACATCAATTTATTTCAAAAAATATGCACCTATCAAATACTCCCATACTTGAATTGTTGTTTTCCCTCAAGCAACACAAGCATAAAAAGTATTAGAAGTCCCAAATATCAAGTAATATATGATCCCTTCTTCCAATAATCAACAAGAAATATGCATAGTTGGCATACAAAATGTACCTATTTCACCAGGACTCGAAATAATGAAACGTAAACATATAGAAAATGATTTTTAAACTCATTTGAGATTGTATATTTCTTGTTGATTATTACATGACAACCAAGTCACCATCCAATCCAAGTTTTAAGTCATCATGTGAACAAATATGAAGAATTAAGCCACTAGATTCTCACTTGAAGCATGTGGGAGCACTCTACTCTCATGTGTCTCGCGTTTGTGTTTACTCTAAAAAATTATACTAACGATAATGACCAATAATTAGCTTATCACTCTTCTCTATTTACTACTTCTTATAAATTGAAGCATGCAAATCAAGAGGTCTTTTATTTGATTGTAATGGGGCTAGGCCTAGGCCTGAAGGTAGGATAAATTATAGGATTGTGGTACAATGTCTATCACTAATGAGGCATCCGACTTCCACAATTCCAACTCTTTATGATTCTCAACTTCACCTTTTCTTCAATTATTTTTCTATCTCCAATTATCACCTCCTATACTACAAGCATCTACTAGGATGCTATTTTTTGTTTAACTTGATCCATGTGTTCACCGGATAGGTGCATTTTATGTTCCATCATACCCACCACAAGGGCTTAGTGATTTCACAATTCACCCATTAATTTACACATAGTACCTCAAGTATTTTTATTTTATTTTTTTATAATAATTAAATTTACTATTCGCCAAATAATACTAACACACCTCTGTGATTAGAGATTCAACCAACTTGACACCTCATTACCAGATTGTGCTCCACTAGCCATAAACCAAGGAGCGAGATAGGACATGGATAATCATCTACTACATATGTAGGTTAGATATCAAGAAAATAGGCTTAAAAGCTCGATAGGGCTCTGCAAAGGAAAAGTTGTAATAGGTAGGCTATTCGGCTAAGTAGTTAACAATAATATAATTATATCTCTATCATCTTAATGTCTGCAATAACTTCATGTAGACTCGAAGAGAATAATGATAAGTTCTAGTTTCACACACCGTCGAATAATAATACACAAGAATAAAAAAATTATTAGATAAAAAGTATATCCATCACTAAGGCTCAAAAGTTTGCCAATTTTTGTTTCTTTCATGCCTAGTCCTTTTTTCTATAATGGCTATCAAATTTTCATGTTATAGATATTCGGTAGTGAGATGCAACCAAAAAATTACAAATCCTTTTTTTCTTTTCTTTTCAGAAGCATGTTATTTTTACTAATATATATATATATATTTCCTCAGCCACTCATACACACTAAGTGCAACACCCTAAAATTTACTACTAAAAAAAATTATTTATAATAGATGCATAATACCAAAATAGTTGGGTGTTACCGTCGTAATTGTCACAAGTATGGCTTACCTAAGCACTATTGCGTCAGTCACAAGAAAAAATATTAGGATGTAAAGCATACCATATAGAAAAAGATAAAACTTCATAAATATCAATGTGATTTGGAGATTAACTTCGAGTATAATATCTAAAATACAAATAAAGAGATACCATGGATCTAAGAGCTTAAAAAGGTATTCAAGTAAAACTATCCTTCAGATAACATGGCTTTATGCCCAAAAATCCTAATACAAAATTTACTCTACTCTACACAAAGCATCATAAGTTGTAAAATCATCCACTAGGTCCCCGTCGACCCATACATATGCATCCAATTTGTCTACTTGTGGGATTGAGTAGAGCCCATAAAAATGATGGTCAATACATTATGCACTAAGTAAGGTGAAAATACAATCGAGTAGGGGATATAGATAATTACATACATTCATAATGGAAAGTACACATGCGATGAACATAAAATAATGTAAGGTAATTATTGGTCCAACTCTCATTGTTAGATATAACATAATTCTTTTTTTTTTATTTACGTCGAGTTCAAGGACCCTACTATTCTTAAATCAATTGAACTGTCTAAACCACCTCTCAGGGACAACACAATTAGGCCACTATTATCATCTGGTGGAACAAACTCAATACCTTTTAACGCATAAGGCACCCGAGTCACTATTTTTAAACTGATGGAATGTTCTAGAGCACCTCTCAGAGATAACACACCTGAGCCACTATTATCGTCCAATGGATGAACCTAACACCTCGATCCTGACTAATGTAATCTTCTACTTTAAATAATTATTGTCTTATCCATTATTTGCTTATATCAAATCAAGTTCTCGTTCATGTTGAGTTTAGGGACCCATGAGTATTAATTAGGTGGAATATACCAATGCACCTCTCAGGAAAAAAATACACTTGAGCTACTATTATTGTTCGGTGGAATAAACCCATAAGCCTCAACCTAATTCATGTGATATTTCACTTTAAATGATTAATGTCTTATACATAATTGTTTTGATAAGTATAAAACACAATTTAATCAATTATTTCACAAACACATAGTTAACAAGGCCACTCTCAAGGACTTAGGCTCATATACTTCCTAAGAAACCCTAATTTCAAATTTTATGTATAAATTATTCCCTATTTCTATTTTATCCACCAAATTTAGTATCACTTAATAAAATATTATCATTATTAACATATCCAAAAATCAACACCTAACTACAAAGTCTTACACATATGATAACAGCTTTACCTCAAAAGTTATTATTCATAAGGCTTACAAAATCCTAATTTCACAAGCACGTTATAACTTTTGCTTATAAGACTCTTATGGTTACCAAATTTAATATAAATTCCTAAAATACCGTTACTAATGATATATCCAAAAATTGTGGTTTAAATCTAACATTTCACACATGGAATAATAACATCACCATTTTAGGATTACCATTCTCAAGTTAATCCATTTTCTCATATTATGAAACCCATACCATTTTTATTTACTACAAATATTTTGCATGATATTATTAGCAAATTTTAAATCATATAACGCAATAAAAGACCAAAATATTCACATTAACCCCTATTGACCAAAATGCCCTTATAGGTAGCCAAAAGCTCTTATTTCTTGAAAACCTTATATATATTTAGTATCAATATTTTCAAATCCTCTATTTATTACCATACATCTTAAATATACTAATTTTTTCACTTATCATGCTATATCAAATCCATATGCAAATACCATATATCATAACAACTCACTTAGGTATTTTCACATAGTACTTATCGTAATAATACCACATGCTTCGTATCTTACTCATTTTTTCATCATATAATATCATATTCTCATATCATGACATTAACAACATGTTTTTAAAACATATACATAATAGCATGATAATACACATAATCGTACAAGGTATTTAACACAAAACCCTAACAACGATTAGTATCCTTATAGGAAAAGACACCGGTCTATAAGCTCGCATCCCATCCTACCTCCTCTTGAATTTCTAAAAAAATCACCTAATAGACAATAATAAAACACCATTATAACTTTATGATATGTTTAAGGAAAAATAGAGGAAGGAATACCAACAGGCGTAAAAGCCAAGGGGTGGAAACAACATAAGATGTTGTTTCAAGTGGTAAGGGAATAACAAAGGAAGCTGAAAGTGGGGGAGGAGAAAAAGTGGAAGTGGCCAAAGGTGGTGGGTGAGGATCGTTAGCTTTTGTCGGTCCACAAGGGAGTGTAATGATTGAGGGGGCTAAAGATGGGGATGTGCTTCAGTGGTTGATGCCGAGGTAAGGGAAGGGGAAATGGTAGTTTGTGTCATTGCTAAGGAGCGGGGAGCGGTGAAATGGTTGAAGGCAGTATGGGTGTTTGGTGGAGCTTGTTGGTGTTAGAGGTGAGGGAATGGTGAAAGATGCCAAATGTGGTGGATGGTGGAGGAAATAGGAGGCTTTTGTGGGAGTTTCTAAAGCAAAAGGGGAGGGAACAATGGTTTTGGTTGGTGGTTGTGGTGTGGTTTAGGTGGAAGTTACCAGTACGTCACAAGGAGACATGACAAGGGCTACTGGTGGTGGTTTTTATGGTGTGTTTGGCAATGACGAAAAGGAGGGAGATGGAGGGAAAAGGAAGCATTTGGTGGTGATAATCTCGATGTAAAATAGAGGGAGGAAGGAGGTTGCTTAAGGGAATTTAATATGTTATATATACACACATGTACGCAGAGAGGGAGATGGGATTAAGGCACAATCAACAGAAAAGTCATGGCCAACCCATGAACGTAGAAGGATGGAGTTGATGGGGTATGGTGTAGATGATGTCAATATGGAAGGGAAGGGGCATTGTCCAAGGACAATGGTTCATGTAGCAAGAAAGGGAGAAGAAAAGGAAAAAGGATATCGATAGGTGGGGAAGAAAAAAGAAAGTAAAAGGGAAAAGAGGGAGAGTGATTAGGTTTGGTTTTATAATTAAAATTAGGTTAAGGTATTAGGATAATTTAATTAAATTAGGGTTAAAAATAAATATTAATAACCCAAGATAAAAATTAGGGTTAAGTTAAGAATTATAATTAAATAGTTATGGGAAGGTGGAAATATCAAATTTGTTTAGATTAGAATTATGTTACGATATTAATTAATCAAGATTAAGATTAGCTAAAATTTAGGGTATTGTACTTAGGCTATCAATTAGAGATCTCTTTCATTGTCTATTCTTAAAATGTCATATTATGAACTTGTTATTCCTTCATTTTTTCCCCAATAAAAATAAAATAAATGCCACTCAAAAAGAACAAAATGATTGCAAGGCACACTTAAAAAGAAAAGAAAACTTGAAAAGAAAACATCACAATAAATGAAAATAAAATGATAAAAAAAATAAAGATAGTACATCCCGCATGCTTAGAGTATCCATTGTCCTCGATGACTAGACCATAGAAATACAAATCAGGGGAAGGGGTGGGACCTAACAATGATGAGGACGAGGGTGTAATGCCTCAAATTTTAGCTAACTCTAATATTGAGTAATTAATATCATAACCTAAATACTCAAAATATTTATATTTTTACCTAACCTTAATCTCTATTCCAAATTATTAATACTTTAACCTAAACCTACCCCTGGATGGTTGTCAATTAAATTATCCTCATACCCTACCATAAATTATTTTTACTTGAATCTAATTCTAAACCTACACTTAGTTTCCTACCTTCCTTTTCTTTTTTATTTTCCTTCCTTTCTTCTTTTATCCTCATAATTATAGTGTATGATGGTAGCCATAAATAATTTCTGATGATCAATGTCTTGTATACTTAACTTATATAGAATTAAAAAATTATGCACACAGATTACGGTTTGAGTGGGCCTTTGTGATTCCGTCTGATTGATTTACAAGTTTATTACTATACATATGCTAAGTACTTGTTGTACAAGATGCCCTCCCTCTTGTTGCAAACAACGGTCATGACTCCATCTATTATGGACCATGGCTCTAAAAGAAGCTTCTCTGAAAGATACATTTTTTCCTTTTATATCTATATATAATAAAACATAATAGGAAATTTAGTAAACTAACCAAGTTGTGTGAGCCTTACAACATAATTATTAGAACCTCTCCTTTTTCTTTTTCTAATTAAGCCACGATCGGGTGCTTATGCGCATTTTATTTCTTATTGTGGTGTCATTAACTGCTCTAACCTGCTTAACTATATTGTTACATTATTCAATATGTAGCGTACTGATTACCATTATCATGAGTGTTGCTCATTTCCATGAGCAGTTTCCCCTTCCGAGCCCGTGTATACAAATGAGGATTCTCTAATTACCACTTATGATGATATGATCAGGGTAAAGTAATGCAATTGTGTCCAGGGTTGGGGGCTGGAGAGAGTGACATATGGCTGATGTCCTTTCCACCTTTCCAGTTTTAATGTTTTATTCATGTTGAACATTGTATGTGTATTTTAGTATTTCTTTAGAAACAAACACTTAAACTTTATTATGTTATGAAATGATACCTTATTATGCTTATCATGGGTTGTAACTATTTTTGTTTTGCCTTGTAGTTGGTGCAAGGATAGCCTGGGGCCAATGTAACACCCCCAAAATTCACTACTGAAAAATTTTATTTTATTAAAAGATACAGCGGAAGCAAGAAAACAAAACTGTGAATTTCGGGGATATTACCACCACACTTAGTACTAGGCCGGTTCATTCCTACCGTTCCAGTACCAAGTGTTAAGGCTAAAAGAATAAAATACAAATTGCTAGAAATTCAAACCATATCGAAATCAGAGTAGCGCAATAATATTTTACAATAATAGAATCCACCAATGGTGGTTAGAAGAATACAAGTTACATTTAAACTAGGAATTAAAATGAGAAAGAAGGGAACCCAATAAATTTCTGGACAATTCATATGCTATTTCCCGTTGCTCACTTGAATAGCATATGAAACGAACCTACAATGGACATTTCCCATTGAATAGGCAGGGGCCCACAAATGGAACCCTTTAGTACTATGGTACTGAATAACCTTTTAAACCACACTGAAAAGTATCCCAACAATACAATACATGATGCAAAACTATATACACATATAATAAGAAACGCGTACACAACATCCACATTATTAACAAGTCCATCACACATTAATAGGTCAGAACGTGACATCAATACTTTTGGGGCTTAAGCTAATAATCAATCAGTATTCCATTATCTCTTGAATTATATCCATGTGAGTGCGGGAACCCCACTATTATAGCCGGTGGACCGGAAACATACAGGGCAGAACGCTCCTGACCACTATTATTTGATGGTGGATTGGCCTCCAGGGCAGAAGGCTCCCGGTCACTATTATCACTGGTGGATCATTCTGGCCCCGACTCACATGGTGTTCCACTATAAGTGATTAGTATTTTCCATTATTTATTCACATCCAAATTAGATTTATTAATTTTAGAATCCCCCACTATTATAGTCGGTAGACTGGAATACATATAAACATCTTCCATGGCAAAACGCTCTTGGGCCACTATTTTATCCGATGGACCGGTACTCATAAACATCTTCCAAGGTAACACGCTCCTGGGCCACTATTATATCCGGTGGACTGGTGCTCATAAATATAATTCAACTAGACCCACCTCGTTAGTCTTTCACTTTCATGATTAATGTTTTCCCTTTTAATCATCACATCAATTCCATTTATTTGCCTCAATGGGGAGATCAATATCTTGGGAAACAAAGGTACACCAGTCATATCGGTTCATACAAGCTACTCAATACCCTTCAATCATCAATCCAAGGGCGCAAATGTACCCTGGTCATATTGGTGTACACAGCTAATCAATACCCTACTAACAAGAACACCTAATCCATAAGTATGTATACCTCCTAAATAGGTATGTAGAGCTAGATAGAATAAAAGTAGGGGCTTGGCTGGGGCACAAAGGCACGCCAAAAAATACCAAAATAACTGTGGGATAAACCACGTCTTTAGGGTAGCGACCCCTAAAGAGCCACCATTCCCAATCTCGAGGTCTTTCACTTTAATTATTAGTGTCTTACTTAAGGTGATCACGAAAAGCACAACAACCAGGTACTTATTCACTTTTAATTGCTTATGATATCATTAGGTACGCCTTATTCATTCAATTATCCAAGATAACTTAGAGGAATCATTAAGGCCATCACGATCTCGCCCAATTCTAATTCAGGGTTCGTTCATGTGATGCTTACTGATTGTCAGATTACTATATTACCCTCTATGTTGCATAATTATCAAATTACCTTTGCTCGTATTAGGTTACCGAGTTATCATCCACACTTATTAAATCACCAATCACCCTTCATAGTTGTTACACTTGTCAAATTTCCCATTTAGTTGGTTAGAATACCAAATTGCCCTTCTCCTTTATTATATTTACCAAACTGCCATTTAGTTGGTTAAATTACCAAATTACCCTTCTCCATTATCATAATTACCAAATTGTCATTCTCAATTATTATAATTACTAATTTACCCTTTGGTTGGTTAAATTACCAAGTTGCCCTTCTCCATTATTATAATTACCAAAATACCCTTTGGTTAGTTAGATTACCAAATTGCCCTTATCCATTATCATAATTACCAATTTGCTATTTAGTTAGTTAAATTACCCAATTGCCCTTCTCCATTTGGTTAGATTACCGAATCACCCTTCTCCTTTATTAAATTACCATTTTACCCTTCTTTTACACCAAACTACCATTTTACTCTTATGCTTTATTAAATTACCATTTCACCCATTTACTTACAAAATTAATATATTATCCCCTTTACTTACAAAATTATCATTTTGACCCTTACTTTCAAAATTACCATAATACCCTTTTTCTTATAAAATTACCATTTTGCCACTTACTTCCAAAATTATCATAATACCTTTTTACTTACAAAATCACCATTTTGCCCTTATTACACCACTTTTACTAAAATACCCTCACTACATAAAATATTAATATTAATGTTCCATTATCATCATCCAACCCCACAAACTATTATTATTCAACATAATCTTCATTAAAACCCACACATATTAGGTCGCACTTTCACACAAGATATATTACTAAAATGCCCCCGGGGCTCATAATAACAATATATATGCATCAATGGTCACAATAACATAACATATCATAGATAAGTATTTAAAATTTTTATTAATAACAAAACTCCTTTCTTAAGCATTATTTCTGCACATGGCACATAAATTAGCATACTTTCCTTTTTATCAATCAATATAAGTAACTTCATATATTATACTAAACATCATATATCATGCATAAAAACATATTAAAAACCCTAAAGTGCTAGCATATATTTAAGTGAGGTTTAACGATTACCTTATTTCCCATAAAAATCAAACCTTACTGGTATTCCATTTAAAGATTCAAGCTTTGATTAGCAAAATCAATACCTAAAAATAATATCAATAATTATCATATTAGAGTAGAAAATCCAAGGAATAAATTTTATAAAAACTTAATAAATGACATACTTAACCATTATTATACCTTAAAATTATTAACAAAATAACCCAAAGGAAGGCAGCAACTCAAGCTGCTCATGCAGCGCGAGCTGCATGCAAAATAAGGGAGGAGGGGGTCGAAGGTGGCATAAGGAGAAAGGAGGGTGTTGTTTTTCCGGTTGGGGTTTTAGGGCTAGGAAAGAGGGCAGGTGGAGGAGAGTTAGGGGAAGGGATGGGTGCAGGGGTGGAGTGGGGTGTAGGTGGTGGTCGGGGATGGGTGATCAGTGGCCAGAGGTAGTGAAGGCAGCGACGGCAAGGCTGCAAAAGCGCTGCAGGAGTCGCAGCGAATGAGAATGAAGGAAAAGGGAGGAGGAAAAGGAGAGGTTGTCGGGGTTTGTTCCGACCAAAGGAGGTAAGGGGTGGTAGAGGAGGTTGTAGGGAGTGATTTGGTGGCTTGGGTAGCGGCCGAAGTGGTAGGACGGTGGCAAATGGAAGAGGAGCAGGGTGGTTGCTAGGAAGGGAGAAAAAGGAAATGAGAGGAAGGAGGAGGCTACAAGGGGCTTGAGGGGGTGGCATGGTGGTGTAGGGTGGGAGTAGGAGGCGGTAGAAGGCGATTCAGGTGGTTGGTGTGGTGGTAGAAGCGGTGGAGTAGGGTGGCAGAGAAAAATAGGGGAGAGGATGAAATGAGAAGATAGGGAGATAAAGAGAGGTTAGGAGAGGGGATGAGGGCTAAAAAATGGGGCAAGAGAGAGGCTGGTGAGGAGAAGAAGAAGGAGAGGGAGAAGAGGGGAGCAGGTGGCCCATCGGGGCAGGTTGCAAGGGGCAGGTGGTTGTCGGGGTGGGAAGGAGAGGGAACGAGAAGAAGGGAAAGAAAGAGGTATGTGGCCGAGGGTGCAGGGTTGGTTGGGTCCGGAATGGGGAAGAAATGGAGGGAGAGAGAGGGAGAGTGGTAGGGAGGAGTTGCAGGGTGCGTGCTCAAGGTGGTTAGGTATGGAGGAAGAAGAAGAATGAAGAGAAGGGGCAAGCTGGTCGGGCGAGGGAGAAAGGAGAATGGGTCGGCTAGGTCAGGGGGAGACGAAAGGAAATAAAGAAAAGGGGGACTGGGCTGTGACGAGCGGGAGAGAAAAAAGGAAGGAGAGAAATGGGTTGGCAGCCCAACAGGCAAGGGGGTGCATGCCACGGTCTGGTGGCCGGAAGAGAAGAAAAAAGGAAAAAGAAGGAAAAGAGAAAAAGGAGAAAGAAAAGAATAAAAAAGAAAAGGAAAAATAGGGAGAAAAATAGATAAAATAATTTATGGATTAGTAGAATATAATATTTGTAGTAGAGAAATAAATTTAATAATTTAATTTAATATAATTTAATATATTGGTTTAAAAAGGTTGATTTTAGAAAAATATTGGTTTAGAAAATTATGTAAATAGAATGATTAGGATAAAATAATAAAACATTTATTTTAATTTATTAAATATTCATATCTAATTTTATATACTCAAAAATTAATAAAATAATTAAATTAAATAAATTTAAAAGCTAATTTATCTTAAATAAAATCTATTTATTAAATTATAGTTTTTAAAATTTTGGGGTATTCCAACCAAATGTATACAAATTAATTAGATGATGGTATTTTTAGATGTGTTACAAGATGGTATTTTTAGGGGTGTTAAAAATAAAAATAAAAAAATAAATGGTTATTTTTAGGGATGTTACAAGATGGTATTAGAGCCACGGTTATGACAACCGCGATTGGCATGTAGAACACTTGGTTACAATAAAGTTTTCCTTAAGTTTTAAAATGGTTTTTGTACCTTGGAAATTTTATTTTTGACAATAGACCGGAATCCACTGGTGAGGAAACGTAAATGGGTAGTCTAGGTAACCTCCAAAAGGAGAATGTGTGAATAGTGTTTAGTGAACCATAAGGTTTAAACCTAACACGCCTCTTGTTTTGCAACCAACTGACCGAGATAAACGGATGGGTTGGGTGCCCAGAGGCCTTCATGGAGTTTGTGTAACGCCAACCCCAACTTCAACCACCACCCCTACCTCCACTTCATCATCAAAAGGGCATCGAGGAGGACTAGCTAATAGGGTCATTGGACACCATCCTCCATTGTATGCTGGCAAGGAGGATCCTATTATTCTGGAGGGGTGGATCTTGGAAATGGACCGCACAATTGAGGCAGTCAATTATTCCTCGGCTCGACAATCTAGCATCATGTCATTCTTCCTTCGAGGTGTTGTAGATGCTTGGTGTGTAGGGTGTCATACCCGGGACTACCCATAGATGTCTTGGGAGGATTTCAAGATAGAAATATGCTCCAATTTCTACCTAAAGAGCCTCAAAAGGAACAAGATTAAGGAATTCATGCATCCCACCTAGTTAGGCATGATGGTGAGGTAGCATTATGCTTGATTCACTGAGCTTCTAAGGTTAGCCTCGGGGATAGCAGCCATCAAACCAATAGTAGTTTTCCAGTTTGAGCAAGGGCTCCATTTTAGTAGCTGTCAAATGATGGGGGCAGAGACTTTTCCTTATTTGGCTACCCTATACGAGCGCGCGCGTATCACAACCACCATGTTTCAGAAGCAATCATTTATCCTAGAGAAGAGAAGGTCGGAATTTCATGGTTTTAGAGGAAGGACCCAACCCTAAGGAGGGGAACCCTTAGGACATCAACAAATGGGACTAATCAGGAACTAGGAGGCACCAAGGGGGTTTTCTTGTCGACATTGTGGTAGGAACCACCCTAGATGGGATTATGGAGGTATACCATCGCGTTGTAGAATCTGTGGTTGGCCAGGCTACTCACCTTTTAACTACTAGTATCGGAGAAGCCCACATCAACCTCAGGGATATTAATTATAGCAGAGGGGACCTTTGATGTAACAACCATATACCTACCAGCACCCTTCCTACCAGGCACCTCCTCAGCAATATCAACAGAGGACACATACTCTAATCGGTGTACAGAATTGGGAGGTTAAGGGGATGTTGTAGGGGTCCCATCCTTTTCCTCAATAAGGTGATTAGGCTCATAGTACTAAAGTATACCGAGGGGGTTATTAGGGAGGTCAATTAGGTAGACGCTTGAACGCCATCAGCCAAGCAAAGGCTAATAGACACCTTGATGTGGTTATGGGTATGTCTACCATCCTTTCTCTACCAGTGCGTGTAGTGTTTTATTTGGGTGACCATTTGTATTTTGTGTCTACTACTTTTATATCTAGGACTAACTTTTCACCATTTTCTAGTGTAGCCATATCTGTGATGTTACCCTTGGGGGATAGGACGGATTGCATTAGGCTCTACTCAAAGGTGGCCTTAATGATAGGCGGGGTAGAATTCCTAGTGGACTTGGTTGAAATGGATCTAGGGACTTTGATGTCATACTAGGGATGGATATGTTGGGGAGATACCGCACAATGATAGAATGCACATAGGAACATGTAATGATGCGAGGCCCAAGGGGTACTAGGGTTTTGTACAGAAAATGCAATCCCGAGCCCAACACCAAGGCAGTGTTTGCAATCGCATTGCACGCATTAATGCGGAAGGGGTACTCGATGTATCTGTGTAGTGTCTAGGAGTTGAACAAGGATTTTTTGACCCTAAATGATATTCTTATGGTTCGACATTTTTGATGTGCTTCCAAGAGAGATCCTAGGTATGCCGCTAGTGCACGAGATCGACATTACCATCGACCTAGTGCTAGGGCTAAACTTGTGTCAAGGAACCCTTACAGGAAGACACCTATGGAGTTGAGGGAGTTGAAGACTTAGCTTAAGGAGTTGTTGACCCATGGATATATGCGCCCGAGTATATCTCTATGGGGATCACCCATCTTGTTTGTGAAAAAAAAGAGGATAGGAGCCTCCATCTCTGCATTAACTACCAAGGGTTGAATTAGTTGATAGTCAAGAACCGGTGTCCACTTTTAAGAATTGACGACCTAGCTATAGGGTGTGACTGTCTTCTCAAAGGTCAACTTGAGATCAGGCTATCACCAGTTACGCATTGTGAATGTTCACATCATGAAGACAACCTTTTGGATGTGATATAGGCACTATGAGTTCACGGTGATGCTTTTTAGGCTGACTGATGCACCTGTTGTCTTCATGGACTTGATGAAAAAGAATCTTTAAACTATTCCTCGATCAGTATGTAGTGGTATTCATCGATGACATCTTGATGTACTCCCAAGGAAGGGAGGAACATGAATAACTCCTTAACATTTTTATGTCTCTCCTTCAAAAGCACCACCTGTACACTAAGAAAATTTTGTGGTGGTCATAGAATGGAAGACCCCCATGTATGTATTAGAGGTTTATAGCTTCCTAGGTTTGGTCCGATATTACCGATGCTTTGTTCAGAATTTCTCATGGATCACCTATCCCCTGAAACACCTATTAAAGAAACCTACTAGGTTTCATTAGGATGAGACTTTTGAATAGGCATTCTAGGAAGTGAATAAATGCCTAACTACAACACCTATTCTAATATCGTCAGCTGTATTTGAGGGACCTAAGGTCTAATATGAAGTGTCCAAGCATGTGTTAGGGTACATATTGATGCGGTACGATAGGGTGGCCACATGCGCCTCCTATAAGCTAAAGTGGCATAAATAGAACTACCTAACTCATAATTTGGAATTATTCGTAGTTGTTTTCACACTAAATATCTTGAGGCATTGCCTATATGGGACAAGGTATAGAATCTTCATCGACCACAAGAGTATTAAATTGTAACACCCCCAAATTTACTACTGAAAAAATTCCGTTTAAATCAAAAGGTTTAGCGGAAGTGAAAGAATTAAAATCGTAAACTTGGGGGTATTACCGCCACATTTAGTACCAGAACGGTTCACTCCTACCGTTCTGATATTAAGTGCTAAGGCTAAATCCGATCATCAATAAGTACGTAGTATCATAAAACGCAAGACGACATTTAGCATAAATCATTAATAAGATATAAGTCAAACAGAAGTTTGAATACGATTTAGGATTACAACCCCATAATATTTTTTTCTTTAAAACGAGAACGTAATACAAAATATAGCTACCAAAACAATTCCCAAAAAGAATCAGTATCCGGATCGCCTACTCACTCAAGTCAAGCCTTCCACCCCAAAATAGTACCCGATCATAGACCTGCACATGAGGTATGCTCCCCACCATCGGTGGATCATCACAGGACCCATTCAATCAAGGTATTATCAGTACGGGTCCAATACTGAGTAAGGGCGCAGGTGCGCTAAGGCCAAGCATACCATCATGCAACATAACATGCACAACACATTCACATAAGCAACATGTAATATTATGGATGATGTAGGTCGGTTATGGTCCAGTCCAACTTCTTCTTTTCATAACTCTGATAATTATAGTCGATTCACATCATAATCGTTATGAATCTATGAGAATACGGGAACCCCACTATTATAACCGGTGGATCGGTCACTTATAGGGCAGAACACACCTAACCACTATTATATGCCGGTGGATCGGTCTCCAGGGCAGAACGCTCCTGGCCACTATTATGCCGGTGGATCGGTTTGTTCCCAACTCTTATGGTGTTTCACTGTGATTATAATGTATATTTCCATGATTTGTTTATAAGTCATTTCACACCATAATCTTTGTTAATCCATGCGAGTACAGGAACCCCACTATTATAGCCGGTGGATCGGTCACTTATAGGGCAGAACGCACCTAACCACTATTATATGCCGGTGGATCGGTCTCCAGGGCACAATGCTCCTGGCCACTATTATGCTGGTGGATCGGTCTGGCCCCGACTCTCATGGTGTTCCACTGTAAGTATATAGTATCTTTCCCGTGATTTAATTACAACATACTGTTCGGTTTGTTGAGCTCGGGATCCCCCACTATTATAGCCGGTAGATCGGTCACTTATAGGGCAGAACGTACCTAACCACTATTATACGTCGGTGGATCGGTCTCCAGGGCACTCCGGCACCTGGCCACTATTATGCCGGTGGATCGGTCTGGGCCCGGCTCAACAATCTTACTCTTTAAGTAACTAGTATCTTATTCATGTATTATTAAATAAGGTTCCACCCTTGACATGCATGTCTACTACTCTCTACTTCTTCCCTTCGAGGAGGCCCGTCCCATATCTTGAGACTGTTCTCCCCTTCTCACGCCCGATGTCCATCCCCTCTTACTCTTATACATAAGGAAACGTAGTAAAGGCACACTCTCCCGAGAATGTGGGCTAACCCTAACACAATGATATCGGTCCCGCATGTCCTCACCCCTCTAGGGCTCCTCCTTGGAAAACCCTAATTTGGGCCTATATGGCCCAACTCTTTCTTACTCATCCTAACTTTACTTTGTTCCTTGTCTCGCACCCCGTCTCTACTAAGAAATTCCCAAAATATATCCCTTTATTCCCCAACTCCGCATGTGACCGCCAAACCCTAGTTGGCCACACCAAACCCTAGCACTTGACTTCCTCCCCAAGTAACCTCCCCTCTTTGCCCCAAAACCTCTTCTCTCATTTAGAAGCCCATACTCATCCTTTATACAAGTGGACTCTCACTCTCAATCCCCATACTCCACCCTTCCTTAATCGCCTTTACCATTGTACCTTTCAAATTCCTCATTTTTTTCCCCAAAACCCTAATTAGGTCCCTTAGATACCCTTACATCCGCCTACGTACTATTTTACATCAAAGTCTCCAATGGACCCATAACTTTGACATTATCTCATTTACGCCCTAAATCAACTTTCCTCACGTAAGATTCATCCCCATGCGTAATTCAAATATACCATGTAGACTCCCCAACACCCACTTACACGCAAAACCCTAATAAGGTCTCTTACGCACCGACTTACGTACTATTTTTCATACCAAGTCACCAACCACTCCAAGACTCCCCCAAACTCTCACTTACAACCCAAAATAACTTTCCACACGTAAGGATCATGCCCATGCAAGGTCTAGCCATCCCATGCAAACACCCCAAGTCACCATGCAAATTTTACGACTCCCATGCATGGTTCCCCAACTCTCATTTATTTTAGTCATTCCTCCCTTATTAAATCTTCTCTCATGGATCATGAGGTACTTAGGTCAACCTCATATCCCCCTTAGTGAACTCACTTCTCATTTATTTCCGGTCATCCTTATATTCCCATTTCATATTACCATTTATCCTAACATGCATGTCCTAGAGGGCCATATCATATCATATCATAAACTTCACACAAATACATGTCATGCTCATGTCATAGGAACACATACAAACATACCTCATTATCCACGCTACGCTACACAAAATAGGTTATTCATAACACATGCATAATACACATTAACATGGCATACTCATCATCCATCAACACATCACACATAGCACAAGGCCATAGCTTCGTCCTTACCTAAGGCGACGCTGGGCCTGGAGCACGCTCCTCTAACTCCTTAGGGCTTTGGTTAGGATTACCTATAAAAGGGGAAAATACTAAGTATTAGTTTCCCTCAAAAGTACCATCACCCCCTTATTCTAGTTTAAGATTAGTGTTATTATTATTAAAGGGAGTATTATACGAAAACTAGGGTTTTTACCTTAAGATTTGTATACTAAATATTACTAGTAAAAATATGTTTATTTTTAATACTTATTGTTACACTTATATTATTAGACCCGTTAGCCCTATTCTTGTAATAATAATAATGTTCATGCTAACTATAGAAAATAGTGATAATGATAATAATAAAACTAATAATAGTGACACTAATGTCTAGTGATAGAAACCCTAGCGTTTTAAGGCCAAGTCTATTAATGGTGTCATATTTGAAATGATAATATTATAAGGTCACAATATTACAAGTAAACTATTCCTAAGGGTGATAATGATAATAGTTGTATATTCTTGAAAAATAAAAGGGTTCAAATGCTTTTGATTACAACAATAAGGTAGTGATAGTAGTAATAATAGTAATAGCTAATAATAGTGTTATAGTAATGAGGTTAGGGTTAATGTTAAGTGGTATGGTAATAAGGGTTCAAGTACTCTTCTTAGTTAATAACCACATGATATTTACTAGCTTGAGTTAAGTAACATGGATAATAACAAGTAGTATTATTGTTAACAAAATGATAAGGGTGTTAAGTATAATAATAATAATAATAATAATAATAATAATAATAATAATAATAGCACTAATAATAACGATGATAATAATAATACTCCTAGTAGTAATGATAATAACAATAATACAACCAAGTAAGGTTTAGCAACCACAATAATAACCGTAGTAAGGATAATAGAAGTAATAATAGTAATATTATTAACAGTGTTAATACTAATAAATATAAAAAATTAAGATTAAAGTTAAGTATAATAAAAGTTAGGGTTCAAAAGGGATGTTAGTATTAGTAAGAAAATAGGACATTAATAATAGAGACAATAATAATGGTAATAATGACAATAATAATAATAATAATAATAAAAGTAATAATAATAATGATAATAAGAATAATAATAAGTATATAAGTATTAATATTAGTAGAATATAGTAGCAGTTATATAAAAGGGGTATTAGGGTTTGGATGAGTGGAGAACCACCTAGGGTCGGTGGTGGTCCGGCGGCGGCGGTGGAGGAGGAGAAGAGGGGGAAAGATGGAGGTGGTGGTTAGATGGGAGGGGAAAAGGAGGAGTTTGAGGTGGGAAAAGAAACAACAAGTGAAGGGGAGTGGAGTGAGGGTGGTGGCGTGGCAAGGGGTGGCAGCGCGCGGCGGCGACGGCGGCGGCCGAGGGTGGTGGAGAGAGGTGGAAGATGAGGGAGGAAGGAGGAGAGGGAGGCAGGGGAAGATGGAGGTATGGGAAGGTAGAGGGAGGTTTGCTGGGCATTTTGGAGGGTGGAGGAGGCTCTGTTGGCGGCCGGGCTGGCGGTGGAAGGCGGCGCAAGGACGGCGAAGGCTGGAGGTGGTGGTTTCGGGATAGGAATCTTGCACAGCTAGGGCGGCACGTGTAGGGCAAGGGGAGGGGTGCTGGTGGTATGGTTTCATAGAGGGAAGTGCAGGGATGATAACGGTGGGCAGTGGTGGCGGCGGCGGTCACCGGTGACGGCGGAAAGCCCGTTTTTTTGAGTTGTTTGGTGTAATCAAATAACATCTTATTGGTTATGGAAACCTCCTGAGCAAAATTGTTGATGTTTTATAATTATTGTATAGTTGTGCGTATGTCTCTCTTAGGTGTGAATTAGGGTTTTGGTTAAATTAGTATTGTTGATTAATTTGTGGAATCATGTTACCTTGGATGTTGTTATCAAATGTAATTGTATGTGTTTGGTATGGTTTCTATTATTATATGTTATTTTCAAGGTGGACATGCTACCTCTTTAGAGGTGTTGTTATCAAATACATGTTATTTACTCTGTACAAGAAAGTCATATTGATACTGTGAATTTTAGGTTGTTCCATGTTTTTGGTGGTAGTTTGGGTGGGTCAGAGTGTTGTAGGGTTAACCAATGTCTCCTTTTCTAATTTTATATTTTGTTATTAAGGTTCCCTTTGAGACTTAAAGTCTTGTAAAATAATATTGTATTATATTTTAAAAAATGATTCTTACTTATGTTGGTTTCTTTTGGTTTTAATATTGACCTTGGATTAGGCGCTGACCACACTTAATCTTCATGTTTGAGCTGTTATGGCATCGTAAATAGCATGGATTAGATATTAATCATACATCTATTTGTATTGGTTATGGCATAAAACTTGATATTTCGTATAATTATTTATGATAAAATGAAAATCGTAAGTAGTAAATGTTAGCGGTGTTACAATTATTGATTCACCTACAACGAAGTTAAGAGATAACCTTTTAAGAGTCAGAGGGACACTGGTGGGGTGTTGACCTAAGAACACTCCAACACTCAAGTTAGTGGCATAGAACATAAGTATGAAAAGGAAGAAAGAAATAGGAGTGAGAGTGACTTAGTCGTTGTGTTAAAAGGGCATTCCCACTATCAGTGCAGGACTCAAGTCAGCTAATTAGAGGCATTTGTAGGCGTGTTCTTTAGGACTAAATGAGCGAGGATGGGTAATAGTTGGGGAACTTAGCTAAGGGTTGCTAAATGTATATACAGTTATTTTCTATTACTGATTAATTCGACCGGTGTCTATTATGATACTATAGAAGAGTACATGACCCACAATGTACCCCTGTATAAGGTGGGATAAGTTTGTCATTAGAGGTGGATAATACTAGGTAATTAGGGGGAGTTAGGTCACATTCCAATGGAACAGATAACAACTATCTTTGAATTGGTCACATTGGAAGTTGAAGTAATGATATTTGTTCATGATGTTTTTCTATGGACCAAGTCTATAGACCTAATAGATCACTAACCTTTATTTTGATAATAACAAATCTAGTTCAAGAATTGACAACTTTGGTGAAGTGTGCATGTACTACAAGAAATATAAATGAGTCAAGTCGAGGTAAGCTTAGGCATAATTCATTTAATAAACAACCCTAAAAATCAGGCTTGAGCTCAGTTCATTAGCTTTTGTGGTAAATGAACCAAGCTTTCAAGATTTTACACTATAAACAATACCAAGCCTAACTTTTTCATACACTAGTTTATTTAAAGAGCCTAAAAATAATGTTTGATCGTGGATCTTTCAGGTAAATAAATGAGTTGGGTGCTTAATGAGTCGAGTTCAAGAAAACTCGAGAGCTGACTCTATTCATTTACATCCTTATGCACTATGAGGTCTCACATGAAGTGGACACGCTCAACCAAATATTTGGAAATCTTTGATTTAAAAGAACGATCAATATTCACTCTCTAAGGAATGATATTGCATATAAAACCTACAAGACCTGAAGATTTGAGCATAACTAATTAAGTCTTTTCACGCTATTATGTATGCATGTTTGTTCTTTGAGCACTTAGGATTTATCATGAAATATGACTTTAAAACATTTCAAAATTCCGTATCAAAAAAGGTGTTAAAGTTGATTTTATTTGGAGAAAGTTTTGTTTGCTTTAGGACTTGGTGTTAATTCTCTACTAATACTAGTCAACTAGTTTTGGTATAAACTAGTTGATTGATTTTGGTGAGGAACATAGGGTTACTAGGGAATGGGCAGTGTAAAATTGATTAACTGGTCAAAACCAGTCAACTAGCTGTATGCTCATCCGTAAGGTTGAATTCAACTTTTAGTTGAAAATTATAAACATTTATCACGTTTCACAAAACTAGTCAAATAGTTTGAATACCTTGGAAGTCGAAGTCGTGCCCTAAAATATAACAAAATGACTAGTTTTTAAGACAAATCCACCAGTACTTGGATAATAGCTGACTAGTTTCTCAATCCTAATTTTTATTGCTCATTGGCTTCTCTCTAGTTTTGCATAGCCATTCAATTAGTTACCAAGACCAACCCACTGGTAGAAACAGTAAACTGGTTTTTGTTACTAGCCAACCAATTGCTTTGTGCTAAATTTTTTCACCCATTGATTTTCTCTACTTTTACCTAACCATTAAACTATTTTTTAAACTATTCAATTGGTTTATGGATACCAATCAACATGTCCCTTGTAAAAACTATATACTTTTACCAATGGTAATATTTTTCCTTAGGAAATTTGGACACCGATCAAATGCATTTGATGATCTGGTTGACTTGTTTTGTAGGAAGGTTAAAATTTTGCTTGCCAAGCTGTCATTTCATGCATTAAATGCACATCAGCTGACACTATTTCTCAAGCACCTATATAAGAAATTTTAAGATGACTTTACCACCAATTTATCCAAGCTATTAAATGTATTCAACTACTCTCTTATTTTAATTAATTTCATAAGCAATTCAACACTTCTTTCACTTTTATAATTCTAATTTTCTTGAGAAATTGTTAGTGGCCACTTGCAAACATAAAAAAATAGTTATTATTCACTTTCATATTTGTAAACATTGCCTAGATTAGTTCCCCACAAAGTCACAATCATTATTCGGTTTCAATGTTGTAATTTGTGAGAAAATTCTTGGAATTAACCACACTAATCACTCAAAGTCAATTGGTGGTCGTGTGTTGTCTAGCATTCTCGTAGAGATTACTGTGAGACCAGTATAGATAATATATATAGGTGGATATTGTAAATCTTATCTAGAGTGGTCATTACGTTAGTAGACTCATAAACTTAAAGAGATATCATCGCTACAGAAAAATGTAAGGTTAACAATCTAAAAAGGGAAGGGATATTTTTATGGTGGATGTAGAGTAAACCATATTAGATTAGTTTGAACCGCTGTAAATTATGCATGTGAATTTTATTTGTCCAATTTAGATCCAAAACACCTATTTACCCTTCTAACGTGCTTTTTAGAGTCAGGTGATGCGAAAGAACACCCCTATGAAGTATTGAGTTATTTAGTGTCTATGAGGTTCCTGACTCTATTGTGCCAGGCCTAACTAATTGGCTAAATTTTTTCCTATACACTCATAAATAAAAGTAAACTATTGTTTTCCCATATCATGTTACTCAAACATAGTGATTTTTACAAGTAGATATTATGAACCTATTTTGATATAAAATTTGTACAAAATGACTCTAACTAAGTTGTTTACTCATGCATGCGTATCTATATATAATGTATTAGAAAAAAATTATGATATTGAGTGGCCCCATTTTTTTAATCCATTTTCTCACTACTCATAAACACATTCCTGTTCACCCAAATATACATACTGTTACTGCATTTTGTTTCATTCGTTAATGTTAGAAAATAACATATATGCCATTTATTAATGTACACGTTTATTACAATTTTACTCCATCCATTTCATAATATAAGTCATCGTAAATTTTGAGAATATGTGTTAACTGTTAATTTCTCTCCTGTATCGTATATTATGATATAAAAATAGATATTGAAAAATATTATTTAGATAAGTATTTATAGTATTAATTATTTATAATAGACTCTCTTATATAGTAACACGTAAAATTTTATATACATACAAATGAGATTTTAATTATTGTTTATTATCATTTTATTATTTTTGGTGACAAGCTCATAACTCAATAAACAACTCATAAAGCATACTATTATATAAAGTCATGGTAAATTATCTCAGTTTACATTTGAAATCTAGGTTTGATTGCATAAAAATATATTATTATCTAGCAAAATAACATAATATATTACTATTTATATGTGTGTGTGTGTGCGCATTGTATGTTGGTTCCCTTAGTCATATATTTAATTTATAATATCTATAGTTTTAAGTTTGTGTATAGTGGTTTATATATAATTATAATATATTAGAAATAATATTTGTTTTTTACAAGAAGACAAAAAATATAAGTATATTTATATTATTATGTTGTGATATTTTATTTACCCATATATATATATATATATATATATATATATATATATATATATTTGTTTGTTTGTTTCATTTAGTTCATTGTTGGCTTGAATTATGTATATTCCAATTGTCAAAATGAGAATAATAACTTTAGTACCCCAACTAAAAAATAAGTAAGCATATTCTCAAATATTCTTATTTCATTTATTTTTATTTATCCAATTTAGATCCAAAACACCTATTTACCCTTCTAACGTGCTTTTTAGAGTTAGGTGGCGCGAAAGAACACCCCTATGAAGTATTGAGTTATTTAGTGTTTGTGAGGTTCCTGACTCTATTGTGCCGGGCCTAACCAATGGGCTAAATTTTTTCCTATGCACTCATGAATAAAGCAAACTATGGTTTTCTCATATCATGTTACTCAGACATAGTGATTTTTACAAGTAGATATTATGAACCTATTTTGATATAAATTTTGTACAAAATGACTCCAACTAAGTTGTTTACTCATGCATGCGTATCTATATATAATGTACTAGAAAAAAATTATGATATTGAGTGACCCCATTTTTTTAATCCATTTTCTCACTACTCATAAACACGTTCCTATTCACCCAAATATACATACTATTACTGCATTTTGTCTCATTCATTAATGTTAAAAAATAACTAATATGCCATTTATTAGTGTACACATTTATTACAATTTTACTCCATCCATTTCATAATACAAGTCATCATGAATTTTGAGAATAAATTTTAACTGTTAATTTCTCTCCCGTATCGTATATTATGATATAAAAATAGATATTGAAAAATATTATTTAAATAAGTATTTATAGTATTAATTATTTAAAATATACTCTCTTATATAGTAACACATAAAATTTTATATACATACAAATGAGATTTTAATTATTGTTTATTATAGTTATATTATTTTTGGAGACAAACTGTAACACCCCCAAAATTCACTACTGAAAAATTTCGTTAATTAAATGAAATTAGTGGAAGCAAATTAATAAAACGTGAAATTTGGGAGTATTATCGCCACACTTAGTACCAGACCGGTTCACTCATACCGTTCCAATACCAAGTGCTAAGGCTAAGAAAAATGAAATACAATTTGGAAGAAATTCAATGTACATAAATCAGAGTAGCGCATCAAATCATTTACAAGAATAAGATCCAAACATTAAAACCAGGAATTTAAATGAGAAGGAGAAAAAGCCTAACGGTACCGGATAATTCCTTACTCTCTTTCCCGTAGCCCATTTGAGTAGCACCTGGAAAAACCTGCAAAGGCGCTGCCCATTGAATAGGTAGGGGCCCCACAAAGGGAATCCCTTCAGTACTACGGTACTGAGTAACCCTTTAATACCACACTTAAAGACAGACCCGCATACGGCACATAATGCAAGCTATATATATAAATAATGAGAGATGCATACATAACAATAACATACATAATAATTTATAAGTCACGATCGATACTTTTGGGCCTTAAGCCATGTCATAGTGTAAAATCGATATATTCGGGCCTTAAGCAACTATTCCGTCATCATTCAATCAGTCTCATATTTTATATCAATGTGAGTGCGAGAACCCCACTATTATAGCCGGTGGACCGGAAAGTATACACTCAGGGTAGAACGCCTCTGACCACTATTATTGCCGGTGGACCGGAAGATAAACACATAGGGCAAGATGCATCTGACCACTATTATTTGCCGGTGGACCGGTCTGGCCCCGACTCACATGGTATTCCACTATAAGTGATTAGTATTTTTCCATAACTTTATTCACATACAATATTGGTTGTATTGAGCTCGGGACCCCCACTATTATTGTCGGTGGACCAGAATATATATAAAATCATCATCCAGGGCACAACGCTCTTGGCCACTATTATAACCAGTGGACCGGGATATATAAAGAATCATCATCCAGGGCACAACGCTCCTGGCCACTATTATAATCGGTGGACCGGTACTCAATATCATAATCATCTGGGCCCGACTCATTAATATTTCACTTTCATAATTAGTATCTTTCCTTTCTTTAATCAGCACATCAATCATATTTATTTACCTCGAACGGGAGATCAATAACCCGGGACACAAAGGTACACCGGTCGTACCGGTGGTCCGGTGCATATCAGCTACTCAGTACCCTTCAACCACGAACCCAAGGACGCAAATGTACCCTGGTTGTACTGGTGCATAAAGCTAACTCAGTATCCTACCGACAAGGACACCTAATCCATAAGTATGCATACCCCCTAACTAGGTCAGTAGAGCTAGAAATAGTAAGATATAGGGCCTGGCTGGGGCACAAATGCACACCAGCAAATACCAAAACAATCGTGGACTAAACCACGTCCTTAAGGTAACGACCCCTAAGGAGTCGTCATTCCCGATCTCGAGGTCTTTCGCTTTAAGTAATAGTGTCTTAATTAAAGTGATCACGGAAAGCACAATAATCAGATACTTATTCACTTTCAATCGTTCTGATATCATTAATAGCTTCTTATTCAGATGATTATCCAGGATATCACAGAGAAAATCATTAAGGCCATACTAATTATCAAATACTCTTACTTGGCTAATCAACATTATTTAAATCATATTATAATGGTCCACAATCACAACGACATGTTAGGTTCAAATTACTCATTTACCCCTTACTTATATAATTGCTAAGTCATCATTTCCTTACTTGATAAATTACCGTATTACCCTTGAGACTGCATAATTATTAAATTACCCCTTCCTCGGTTTATGTTACTAAGTTATCTCCTACGTCTTTTAGATCATCATTCACCCCTCATAATTGCTACACTTAACATATGTCCCATTTAGTTGGCTAGATTACTATTTTGCCCTTTTCTTTTATTACAATTAACAACTTGCCCTTCAATTGGGTAAATTACTAAGTTACCCCTCTTCGCTATTATGATCACCAATTTCCCCCTTTAGTAGGTTAAATAATTACTAACTCACCCTTTAGTTTATTAATTATCAAACTGCCCTTCTCCATTATCATAATTACCGAATTGCCCCTTAGTTAGTTAAATTACCAAATTACCCTTTCCATTGTCATAATTACCATTCTACCCTACTCAATTATTTATAATTATTAATTTACCCTTCTCCATATTTATAATTATTATATTGCCCTTCTCCATTATTAAAATTACCATAATGCCCTTTAATTGGTTAATTTACCAAATTACCCTCTCTATTATCATAATTATCCAATTACCCCTTTTTAATCACAATTTAATTACCAATTTATCCCTTGTCATTATCATTATTACCAAGTTACCCCTTACTTCCAAATTTGCCATAAACATCCTTTTATTTACAAAATTTCCATTTACCCCCTTACATCCAATTTTACCATATTGCCCTTTTGCTTGCAAATTACCATAATACTCCTTTTCCTTTACAAATTACTATTTTACCCTTTTACATCCAAATTACCATTTTTATATTTCCTTACAAAATTACTATTTTGCCCTTCCTTTACAAAATTACCATATTACCCCTTTACTCCCAAAATTACCATAATACCCCTTACTTATAAAATTACCATTTTGCCATTCATTTATAAAATTACCATATTGCCATTTATTTATGAAATTACTAATTTGCCCCTTACTTCCAAAAATTACCATAATGCCCTCCTTCATCCAAAATTACCATTTTACCCCTACTTCTAAAGGTACCATTCTTACCACTTACTTATACAATTACTATAATGCCCTTTTCCTTCAAAATTACCATAATACCCTTCCTTCTCACAACTTACAAATTTTATTCTTTCACTTATAAAATTATCATTTCACCATTTAATCAAAAATTACCATATTATTCTTTTACCTTAAAAATTACCATAATACCCTTCTTTCTCACAACTTACAATTTTATCCTTTTACTTATAAATTATCATTTAACCCCTTTCTTTTTAAATTACCAAATTACCCTTTTACTTATAAAATTACCGAAATACCCTTTTCACTTATAAAATTTCCACTCAACCCCTTTATTCACCATTTTTATGAATTTACCATAACTACATAAAATAATGATATTAGTACTTCATTCTTATCATCTAAGTCCACCAACTTGTCATTATTCAACATAATACTCATTAGCAACTACATACATTAGATCACATACTTCATAAGCATAATTACTAAAATACCCTTAGGCAATAATATTACTCATGCATTAGCAACATAATACATCATAAACATGCATTTAATATTTCCATCAATAATCAAACTTCTTCCTTAATTATCATACCTACACATGGCACAAAGGTTATCATACTTTTCCTTTTTATCAAGCAACATAAGCAATCATATATATATATATATATATATCATGCTAAGCACACAAACCATGCATAAAATCATACTAAATCCCTAATGTGCTAGCATACGTTTTTCCATGTATTTAAGGGAGGATTAACGGTTACCTTAATCCCTCAAAATATCAAATCTTACCAAGCATAATTAGCAACTCAACACCTAAAAATAATATCCATCATTATTATGTTAGAAATAAGAAATTAAAAGGATAAGACTTTAAAAAAAATTATTTAATAATAAAACACTTAACTTAAAATACTATTCTACCTTAAAGATTAGCCAAATAAATTTCAAAATGAAGGGGGAGGTCACGTTGCATGAACAATGTGAGTCTCATGCAAAATAATGGGGTGAAAAGGGTCGAATGGGGTAAGGTAGAAGGGGGGAGGAGATGGCTCGGTTTAGTGTCTTTAGGCTAGAAAAGAAGGTGGGTGGGGGAGGTTTCAAGGAAAGGGAATGGTGCAGGAGTGGAGAGGGGGTGTAGGTGGAGGCTAAGGGTGGTTTCACGGCGGCATAGGGCGGCGGAGACAACGGCGGCAAGGCGGCGAAGTTGGCTGCCGAGATGGGTCGAGTTGGAGGGGGTGAGAAGGAAGGAAAAGACGAGGGAAAAATGAAGAGGTTCAAGGGTTGTTTTCGGCCAATTGATGCATGGCGGTGGTAGAGGGGGTTGCAGGGTGTCGAAAGGTGGGTTGGGTGGCGGCAGAGGTGGCCGGACGGTGGTGGAAGTGGCGGTTGCAGGTGGCTCGGCGATAAGGAGAAAAATAGGGAGAAAAAGGAAGAGGTGGAGAAGGGAGGAAGTGCAAGCTCGAGGGGGCGGCGTGGGGGTGCACGGCAGTAGGGGAGTGGTGGTAGTAGGCGGCATGGGGCTGGGTGCGGCTGTTAGAAAGGTGGTTGGCGGCGGCGTGGAGAGAAAACAGAAAACAAAAATGGGGAAGAAGGAAGGAGAGAAGGGAGAGCTTGGGGAAGGAGAAGGGCTCGAAAATGAGGGGAATGAAGGGCTGGGGAGATGGAGAAAAATAAGAGGGAGAAGAGAGGGGGCAGGTGGTTGGCCGACGAGAGGGCACAGGTGGTAGGGCTGGTCGGGTGGCAGGGAGAAGGAAGGGGAGAAGAGGGAAAGTAACAGGGCGCGCAGGCTGGGGATGCAGGGCTGGTTGGGTTCGAATGAGGAAAGAAAATGACGGGGGAGAGAGGAAGAGAGAGGGCAGGGAGGTAGGTGGTGGCCAGGTTGCAGGCGACGACGTGCTCGACCATGGCAGAAATGCTGGTCGGGCGTGGGAGAAGAAAGAAGGGAGGAAGAAGCTGGGCGAGCGGCTGGACCAGCGCAAGAAAGAAGAGAGCCAGCCGGTCCAAGGAGAAAATAAAGGAAGGAGGGCGGGCTGGTGTGCCGTGCGAGGAGGATAAGGGGCTGGGGGAACGGGCCTGGCCCAAACGCGCGGGGGAGGGCTGGCCTGGTGAGGCAGCCCGAGGGAAGGGAAAATGGGAAAAAGAAGAGAAGAAAAGGAAAAAGGGGAAAAAGGGTAAAAAGGGGAATGAAAAAATAGGGAAAATAAGGTAAAATAATTAGCAAAATATTAAAATGTAATATTCTTGATAAATTATTTAGTTTAATAATTTAATTCATTATAATCTAATATATTAATTTAAAAGGTTAAAGTTAGTAAAATTTTAGTTTGGAAATTTATTTAAATAAAATAATATGATAAATAGCAAAATATTTATTTTTAATTTATTAAATACTCTTATCCAAATTTACCTACTCTAAAATCTATAAAATAATTAAAATAAATAATTTTAAAAGCAAATTTTATTCCAAATAAAAATTATTTATTAAAATATATGTTTTTGAAATTTTGGGGGATTACACAAACTCATAACTCAATAAAAAACTCATAAAACATACTATTATATATAAAGTCATAGTAAATTATCTCAGTGTACATTTGAAATCTAGGTTTGATTGCATAAAAATATATTATTATCTAGCAAAATAAAATCATATATTACTATTTATGTGTGTGTGTGTGTGTGTGTGTGTGTGTGTACATTGTATGTTGGTTCCCTTAGTCGTATATTTCATTTATAATATATATAGTTTTAAGTTTGTGTATAGTGATTTATATATAATTATAATATATTAGAAATAATATTTGTTTTTTACAGGAAGACAAAAAATATAAGTATATTTATATTATTATGTTGTGATCTTTTTTTTTGGTAAGTAAGTAATTTTATTACTAACAAAATTGAAATATGTACAAGATAGACTAGACCACCAAGGAATCTATACAAATTTTCTTGGGGTCATACTTATTGCCATAATGAGTAGCAAAAATTCTACTAGAAGCCTCAAAACAAATGGTCTTAAGAATTTCATGAGGTTTTCTATAAATGTTCCTAAAAATTCTAGTATTCCTCTCACGCCAAACTAAGCTTGTAAAAGTGACAAATAAAGCTCTAGGTACATCCTTTTTCTTTTTGCACTGTTTTGTGTTTTTAGCTAAAACTTTCAGTTCTGATTCCCATGATTGAGCATGGTCCCTTCTATGAAAGGAGTTCCTAATTTTCATCCAAACACCTCGGCTATATGAGTATTTAAACATTAGATGCTCAACATCCTCCACCTGCCCTGTCCTGCAAAGAGTTCACTCAGTGTCTTCAATAAGGTTCAGTTGTTTCAATCCTACTTTGGTCATCAACCTGTTCTGAATAGCAAGCCAGGTAATAAATTGGTGTTTAGGGACTGCCAGTCCACACCAAGGAATAGACCACCACCAAGCTTTATCCCCATGAGGCCTAGTGAAATAATACATTTGCTTGATACTGTAGGATCCATCATGGTTTATGAGTTTATCCATAATCCAAAAGTTAGAAAAGAAAGCCTGAAAGTGAGTTCTTAACTTGAGGATTTGCTGTAGGTGCCAAGAGCATTTATGAGCTGAATTGAATAACCACATAGATTGGGATCCTAGGTAGATGGAATGAACCCTTTTGTCCTATGTTGTGGTCTTTTATTTACCCATTTGATCTCATTTGATATATATATATATATATATATTTGTTTGCTTCATTTAGTTCATTGTTGGCATGAATTATGTATATTCAAATTGTCAAAATGAGAATAATAACTTAAGTACCCCAACTAAAAAATAAGTAAGCATATTCTCAAATATTATTATTTCATTTATTTATAGTAATAATTTTATGGTCATGCTTAATACTTATGTTGCGGTATTTTCATATTGTATATAAAAAGTTATGATCACTTTTATTTTGATCAAAGATTTTACACTAAGTAATTGATGACAATAAAACACATAATACTAGAAATACATCACAATTGACATTTAGGCTGGTAAGAACACAATGTACTTAAGGTTAACCACTTGAATCTCCAAGCACCGTAACACTTTATCTATGACCATATTGTCGATAAACTTTGGCAAAACTTAATCCCATCTTATGATCATCTTATCAAAGTTATTACATACTTGTATTACCTCTTCATTTTCTTTTAATCTATGTTCTTTTTTTATGAATGAGCCATCAAATTAGCAGGAAAAATATAGATAGACTATGGGATAGTATCATTGTAACACCCCCAAATTTATTACCGAAAAATTTCATTTAATTTAAAAGAGTTTAATGAAAACGAAAAGATAAAACTGTAAATTCGAGGGCATTACCGCCACACTTAGTACTAGATTGGTTCACTTCTACCGTTCTGGTACTAAGTGCTAAGGCTAAACAAGATTAACCATCAAATACGAGTTTTTAATAAAATACCAGTCATTTGTAAAACACAAGTCATACAGAATCAGAGTGTGGAAATCAAAAGTTACAATCCAAAAGTACAGTTTTAAGGTTCCAAATGTCCGAAACATCGTACATGAGAAATATACTATATATAAAGACATAGGAAAGGTAAGGTGGATGATAGACTCCAGCCACGTCACTCTCGACCCCCAAGCTAGGTCCGGGCTCAACTCTCGGTCCCGCCCGATGCCTCGTAAGCATTGTAGGCATCGAAGATAGAATCACCAACCTGCACTAAATTAGAGGGCCCTTCCGCTCGTGGGAATGAGCAACACCCATGAAACGGGTGGTCAATACGCTACATACTGAGCAAGGTAACCGTATAACTAAGGCCAACACGTCATAACACATAACATAATCACAATCACATGATAGCACATAATTTATCAGGTAAGTAAAGGTCCACATTGTTTATTTATTCTCTGGGTAATACTCGTTTCACACCATAATTCTTTATCTGTCCATGCGAGTATGGGAACCCCACTATTATAGTTGGTGGATCGGTCACTTACATGGCAAAACGCACCTGACCACTATTATACGCCTGTGGATCAGTCTCTAGGGCAAAATGCTCTTGGCCACTATTATGCCGGTGGATCGGTCTGGCCCCGACTTTCATGGTGTTCCACTATAAGTGCTTAGTATCTTTTACGTGTATTAACAAATTAAGGTTTGGTTTTACTGAGCTCGAGACCCCCACTATTATTGCCGGTGGGCCGGTCACTTGAGGGATGATGTCCACACCACTACTATTCGCCGGTGGATCGGTCACTTATAGGGTAAAACCCTAACCACTATTACTAACCTGTGGATCGGCTGAACCCGGCTCTATAATCTTCCACTTTACATGATTAGTATTTTACCGTATCTTATTTGACAGATTCCGCCCTAGACATGCATGGCTAAATCTAGCTATACTTATCCTCCTAAGAGGGTCTGCCCCATATCTTGAGACCTCTGCACCTCATAACTCGTCCCGACATTCTTCCTTTAAACCACTTACTTATACCAGGAACCCGACTCCTAAGTGTGTGGGTCAAAGCCCACCACCTTATACCCCAAAGTCCACCCACCACCTTCCCCTAGGGTTTTCTCCAGAAACCCTAGCCTGGGCCTATGTGGCCCATCCTTTTCTACCTTGCACAACCCAGATTATTTTAGCACCCCTACATGTCACGACCCTTAGGTTCAACCCTCACTTCATGTCCCACTCATTCTCACTTATTTTTATTATTCTCCTTTTCGTATTTCCCCTACTCAAATTAGGGTTTCCCTTTAGACTCTAGACTAGTCTCCTACGCACCCTTATTCTGGCCCACGTACTATTTTTTCGCTCGAAGCCCCCAGACACCCAAATGATACTTCTATTACCTTCCTCACGCCCCGAAGCAACTTTCCATACGTAAAGTTTGCTCCCATGCAAACTCTAACCACCCCATGCAAACCCTAGTTCCTCCTATATCTCCATTAGCCACTTACTTACCCTTGGTTATTTTCTTTCCTATTTTTCCTTTTCATGCCCCCAACCCACATCGCCACATCAAATACCCTAGCATGCATGTTCTAAGGCCACATCATATCACATCACAACTTGCAACACACCCATATTAATACATAACAGAAGAGATCACATGGACATACCTCGGTTCCAAGCTGCGCTACATAAAACAGGTAAGGTAATAACATGTAAAACACGACATATGATCATACAGGACATCCAAGGCAAGAAGACACGTAACACACAAGCGGCCTTAGCCACACCCTTACCTAAATCGACGTCGGGCTTGGAGCACGCTCCTACGCCTCCTGGGAGTTTTGACTCGATTCACCTATAAGAGGGAAATACTATGGGTTAATCTTCCTCTACCGGAATTACCATAATTTCCTATCTTACCCCTATCATGGCCTAATAATAAGGCTAATATTAATAATAGTAGTTTATAATTAAAAGGTAGGGTTATTAGTATTCTCAAGATAGTTAATTGAACCACCACTAATCAAAGTAAGACTTGGTAATATTCATAGTATTAAAGTAAGGGTTCCAATATTACTAGTAATAATGTTATTAATAATACTACTAATAATAAGAATGTTAATAATAATAATAGTAATAATGATAATAATAATCGAAATCATAGTAGTAGTAATAACAATAATAATAATAATAATACAAATATTAACAACAATAATAATGATAATAATACTACTAAGAATAATAGTAATAATAATAATAATAGTGACAATACTAATCATAATACTAATACTAATACTAATACTACTAATAATAATAATAAAGATAATAACGATGATAATAATAGTTAGAGTAATAAATATAGCAAATATAACGATAATAATAATAATAATAATAATAATACCAAGAGTAAGAACAATAATAATAATAATAATAGCAACCATAACCGTGATAATAATGATAATAAGGATAATGATAATAATGATAGTAATAACACCAATAATAATAAGAATACTAAAATTAATAATAATAATAGAGGTAATAACGATGATAATAATAATTAGAGCAATAAACATAATAATAATATTACTACTACTACTAATAATAATAATGCTAATGATGATGATAATAATAATAATAACAACAACAATAGCGATAATAGTAGTAGTGGTAGTAGTAATAATAATAATAATAATAATAATAATAATAATAATAATGATGATGATGATGATAATAGTAGTGGCAGTAATAATAATGTAATAAAAGTAACAACAAGGGTCATAATAGTGATAATAATAATAATAATAATAATAATAACACAACCAGTTTTTAGTCTTAATTAATATAATTAACTATAAATTCTCTAGAATAACGTTAGGACATAATAGTAATAATAGTAGGAGTAATAATAATAGTAATAGAAATAATCATAATAATGATAATAATAATCATAATAACACTAATAATAATAGTTAATAATATTAAAAATCATTAACACTTTTAATATTTAGGGTTTAGGGGTTAAGGAGTTGAGAGACAACCTAGGGTGGGTGGTGGAGTCGGTGGCGGTAGAGGAAGGAAGAAGTGGAGAGGTGGATGTGGAGGCTAAGGGAGAGGGAAGTAGGGGACAATGGAGGTGTGGGGTGGTAGGGAAGGATTCCCTGGTTGTTTTGGGGGGTAGAGGTGGCGCTGCAGGCGGTGGAATCGGCGTTAACCGATAGCACGAAGGGCGCCACAAGGTCGAAGGGTGTTGTTCGGGAAGGCAATTTCACACGGCCGGGGTGGCTCGTGCAGGGTAGGGCAAGGAAGGCTGGTGGTTGGGTTGTGTAGAGGGCGGTGCAAGGAGAGTTTTGGTGGTTGGAGTGGGCGGCGAAGACGGCTGATGGTGGAGGAATAGTTGGCTAAACAGGGGGTGGCACGCGCTTTGGTTTTCTAGGCTGCCAAATTCAAAACATGATTATGGCAACCTTTGGGGATATTTATAGGGCGATCGGGAGGGGAAAACGACAAAGAGGAGTGTGAGAGTAGAGGGGCAGGGTTTTGGCTCTCTGTCCGGCAAGAATGGCCGGCGCAGGTCTGCGTGTGCAGACCATGAGTTGTCGGGGAGAGAGAGGGATGGCATGTAGGAGAAGGGAGGGATGGTCCTGTCGAAATGGTGGGGCAATCAACGGGGAGGAGAGAGGAGGGATCACCGGTGTGGTTGTTGCAGGCTTTTCTCGGCGTTGATTTTGGGCTGTAGCGTTCGGAGGTTGAAGACGAAGTGGGAGGGGGTTGGACCGGCGGTCCAAGGGAAAAGAAGAAAGAAAGAAAAAGGAAGGGCCGAACCGGCCGGGAGAGGGGGAGGGGTGAAGTTGGGCCAACGGCCCGGCCTAGGTCGGGGAAAAAAAAGAGAAAAAAGGAAGAGGAGGAAAGGAAGGAAAGGGAAAAATAGGGGGAAAAAGGAAAAAAAGAAAAGGGAAAAAGAAAGGAAATTGTGGATTAGCTTAATTAATATATTTTGGGTAATTTGGGATATTTAATAAAATATAAATATTAAAATAACAATTAAATTCTCTTTTTAGGCTAATTTAGGGATTTTGAAAGAATTTCCTTAAATTCCATTTTAATTAGAAAAATACTCAAAATTTGCCTGTTTAAAATTATTTATAAATTTCTCCTAGATTTACCTTAATTAATTCCCTCTTATTTTAATAAAATTAGTTTATTTAATTAATTTCCTAATAATTTTTATTTGGCCATGATTTCCTAAATTAGGGTTTTGAGGTATTTCAATCATTCTTTCCGTAATGAATACATACATCAAATTGAGGAAATCGATGCGATGCTTATCCTATTCACCATCATCCATTAGCATCGATTAATCTATGTATTAATTAAAACCAAGGTTTATCAAAATGTAGGCTACCTACCTCTCTCTTTATAAGGAAGGTTGGGTTTGGTAGGTCTTCACAGGATCAACATTTCCAAGCTAACTCGAGTTAATAAGGATGAAGATGTGAACGGGAGAATGAAGTCTCTTTATAATTCGTTTGGATTGGGGTGAATAAAAGTGAGAATTAATATTAAAAATTAACTTAGGTGAAGGAAATTGATGTGAATTGAGAAAAATGTTTTCAAATGATGTTTGAATGATATTAATTTAATCAAGGTAAGTCGAGGTGAATATTTTAAAAATTACGATTGAATTGTAATAAATGTGTAAAATTTAGCCATGATTTCACCTTCACCTCTATTGCCCCTAAAATTCGAAGTTAACAAAAATGAGGTTAATTGAGGCGAAACTTTGACCCTGATTTATCTAGTTGAGACTAACAAAATCCGTTCCTAAAAAACTAATAGATTTGCCTCTATTTACTTTCATTCACCCCAAATTAGTGCATGCATGCTGTAGATATACAATGAGGGATCCCCAACCCACAACCTAAGAGGAAAGTGTTACATGATGTGAACTATACGAGGAACTTGTATAGCTAACAATATTACAAAAACAAACTATGAAAAAGGGAAAAAAACTTCTAATTATATTATTGCATAGAAAAGAGATTCCAACAATATTTACAAACAAGGTTTTGTTCAAAACAAAGCCGACTTAACAAATATCATGCTATTATCATGTGCTCTTTATTAATCCATTAAACTAGCAACTTACCAATATAATTGATTTCAAACCTTTAGATAATGTTTTGTACAACTTACCTGAAATATTAAAAGGGTGAGAAAACTACAGCTTAATAAGTAACTGGCCACGCTGATTAAAATAGAAATCAAATTAAATTTATAAAATACTAGAAAATAATATCAAGAATAACCATAAAAATACCAAATACAAATGATCATTAAAAGCTTTCAAAAGTAGACAATGCAACCATAGATAAACTAATTAATCACAAACCAACGAAGGGCTAGTGGGGCCAACAATCAATTCAATAACCAATAATGGAAATAAAATGATCGATAACAATCGATAATCAAAGTAATTGTGGCCACTAAGGGCCCTACGGTCCGAGAACAATAATGAAAAATAATCAACGGTTCCTTTGTGGTTCGGTGAGGTCTAATATGATATCTTATGTAGTGCACTACAAACAGTAGCGATTAGCAATCCCATACTACTAAATGAGCCAATAAGGACTTACCATATCTCTCGAAGCACAATTATAAAACAAGTAAAGGGACGTATAACAAAGATATAATATAAAAAATTATATGTCAAATATGATTAAAGTAATCAAATACAATCAATAAAATACTTGATCCCACTTTAGTTAAAAATACCGAGCAATAAATCGTATTTTAGCCATGCATTATTTTATCAAATATTATTTGATAAAAAATGAGCAAAAGCTGATTACAAAATAATAGGTTTATAAAAAGAATGAATAAGGGGTGAGTTAATCATAAACTAATATTTTATTAACTAATAAAAAAAATAAAATTATTAGGAACAATAGATAGCACACACATAACACAACATACAGACACACACACACACAAAAACGATAAAGGGTAATATGATAGTTACTTACTTTGATACGCCAATCTTCTTATAGTATCAATGATCTTAATAAATTGGTATAGAAGGAATACATACACACTTATATGTATATAAGATATAAATTAAACTTTCACCTTAAAAAAAATAGCTCACCGTTAAAAATAAACAACAAAACCAAAACCAGCCGCGAGAGTAGAAGAAAATCTAAAGTGACAAAATATGAAGAATAGTATGCGGCGATAAGGTTTAATAGTCAACTTAATAGCTTAATAACGAAAATCAAGTAATTCTTTGCTTACCAAAATAATTAAAAGAAAGATGAACTTAACTAGGAAAAGTGAAGGGATGACTAGCTTATAAATATATCTATTAAATCACTCATTTAGTATACCATTTTATTTATTTATTTACTCACTATTATTATTATTCACTTTTTTTTTGGATTATCACAGAGGGAGTTATGGTGACCAAGGGGCAACGGGCCATTCCATGCTCCATTGACCCAACCCTAATGGCCTTGCAAAGGGCTCTCGGTCAGTTGCCCGATTGCCCCAACCTTTATTCCCCAGAAGGCGGAGACGTTCTTTGGGCCCAAGTCTAAGCTTCGTTGGGTAGCTTTGTATGTCCCGGGGACACGGAAAGCCATGCGAACCCATCTAGTGGTCGAAAGATGGATTTCGCGCTAAACTTATTCTTATTCCCTCTCCCTCGCTTTTTCGTCACTCGTCGATTTTCCATCTTTATCTACTTCGAATTTCTCTCAACAATCTTGGAGCCAAATTTAGCGCAACAAGGCAGTCAGTCAGTCACCGCTCAGCGACGCCTTTCTCTTCCCCCAACAAGGAAAAAGTATTTTAAAGTTTTAATTAATTACTAATTATTCACTTTACTCTTTTTTAAATCTATTTTCCAATACTTATGCGTGCATATAAAAGTGCACGTATATAAGTAACCTGGCCACCTGCTGCCCTCTCGCTTCTCTCTCCGCCTCTCTGTCTTCGATGTCATTCATCCATTCGTCTCAAACCGCACAAATCGTGCTCGGGGAGAGAGAGAGGGGAAAGATAGAGAGATTTCTCAGAGCTCCAACAACTTCCCCCTCTTTGCGACCTCTGATTAACTGCTCCGGAAAGTTTCATCAATTTCTTCAAATTATCGGAAAATAAATCTTTAATTCTCTTTCAATCGCTTCACCGGAGGATCAATTCCCCACAATCTGGCATTGAATCTGGTTTCCCCGACTCTCCTTGAAAGTTCTAGTATTCCATTTTTTCCGATTGATTTTCACTATTTCATCTCTTCTCATCATTCAAAAACCAGGCTTTCCGATTGAACAACGTTCTTGTTCGTTGCCCTCCATTCAGTTTCAATCGGTTTTCAGTGTGGTGTCCGACTGGTTAAATTCAGAACTGAAAAAGTCCCTGCTTCCGGTTAATTCTAGGGTTTGGTTTTATATTAGGGTTTTATTCTGCCTATTTAATGACTTCAGACAGAAGATGATAGTCAATCAACCTACGAAACTCCAAATGCCGAATCTGAAGCCATGCCAATTCGAGAAACCCGAGTCTGACGACGAAGAGTACAGTTGTGTGCATCAAAAGAGGCGAAGAACTACGACTTCAGCGATTTACTCTGTCCCCGTGGGTGGATTCAGCCTTGCTGATTATCCTATGACTGATTTTGATGGTTCTGTTGCCGTTTCAAAGGATTCCGGGCTCAGTGACGGATCTTGTTGTGGCAGTGAAGCTGAGTTAAATTCCAAGAGTCAGGTTATCAAATATCGGGATTCTATTGAGTTGAAACCTCCTCCTCCTCGATTAAGGTCGACTCGTGCACGCGCTCCAGTAATGCCTTCTAGGTTTAATGACTCGGTTCTATGGAAGGACAAGGAAGCTAAATTGGATGATATTCGATCAGGTTTATGTGACGTTTATTTGAAGAGAAGGGAGAATAAGAAATCTGAATGCATTACTCCTGATTATGATTTTGATTCTTATTTGATTAAGAAGGGTACTAAGGATGAGAAAATTATTTTGCCTAGTTATAAGTCTCATCCTTACTGTCAGGATTTAGAAGAAGATGGAATGGATTATTTTGGATTGAATACTTCCAGTTATGGGAGCTCATTGACGTCGTCTATGAATGGTTGGAATTCACCCCCATTTTCCGAGACCGGGGAGTGTAATCCTGGGTTATATTCTAAGGCCAGGAATGTGAAGAGAGTACCGAAGGGAAATTCTGGGAGGAAGAAGAGTGTTTACGGACCAGAAGATTTTGCTTTGGGTGATATAGTGTGGGCGAAATCGGGGAAGAGATATCCTGCTTGGCCTGCTATTGTAATTGATCCTATGTTGCAGGCGCCCGAGGCTGTACTCAGTTCTTGTATTCCTGGTGCCCTTTGCGTCATGTATTTTGGTTATTCCAAGAATGGGAAGCAGAGGGTAATTATTTTTTGTCGTGTTATGTTCTAACTCTTTTGTGTGTTGTGTTTTATTTGTATTGAAGTTTTCGAGTTAGCTAGCTATCTTTCTTTCTTTTTTCTTCCGATCATCCTATTCTTCAATTGTGTCTATTCTCAACAGGACTATTCGTGGGTTAAAAGTGGAATGGTTTTCCCCTTCCTCGATTATCTCGACCGGTGAGTACCCACGTAGTTATGTCGGCATGATTTATTTTTAGGCAATGAACATATGCCACGCTTGTTTGGTTCATGTAATTCTTTTCATCTTTGAAAAAACTCGCATAACCGTCAAAAACGACAAATTTTGTAGTTTCCGGATAACTATATTCTTTCTGGAGAGTCTAAGGTGCTCCCTTGTCATTTCCTATATTCTCTATTTACATGATGGGATGTTGCGAGCTTGATATTGTTGTCTCTCTGTTCATGGATTTCAGCTGTCCTGAGCTCAGTCTGGCTAGGTTGTATGCTATACCTGCTACTGGTTTATTGTGATGCGACTTGCTATGCCTTAGAAGTTAGACATATATAATATATTAAGATGCTTAAGAATCGAATAAAGAAAAGTGATGGTTTGGAAAAACCAAAAGATGACTAAGTGTCTGTGCTAGGTATATGCTTTACTGTATATTACAAGGTGCTAATCTTGTCTACTAGCCTATAGCATGGGATTGCCATAGCATTTCATGATGTAGCATCCTTGTGTTCGTATGTAGGGTTGTTGACGAATTGAGCCGGCCTATGAGCCCACTTGGTTTGGCTCATTAATTGCTCAGTTCGGCTTGTTTGTTTAGGTAAACGAATGAACCTCGAGTTTTATTTTTAGGCTTGTCTGTTAAACGAGCTAAGCTCAAGCCATTGTAGGCTTGGCTTGTTTGTTAGCTTGTTTATAGGCTTGGCTCGTTTGTATGAAATTTACTTAATAAGCAAGTCACATACTTAAAGAATTTGTTAATTAAGCCGAATGCTTGAATGAGCTGAGTTGGTTTAACTTTCAAATGAGCCAAATTGTTAAATAAGCCAAATAATTTAAAAAATTGAATCAGAGCTTATTTGGTTTATTTTTGTTCAAAGAACTGAACTAAATAGCTTGCAAGCCAAGCTCAAGCCGGACTCATTTACTTGTTTTAAATTTGAGTTAAGCCTGAGCCTTAAAAAAATATGAATGAGCTGACCTCGAGCTGATGGGGTTTCGGCTTGAATTGGCTTATCAATAGCCCTATTCATATGTGCTCCCAAGTTTTGCTATTTTATGTATTTTTTTTTTAAATGTCTTATGTTGGTTTATCAATTTGGTCAGGTTTCAGGGTCAGACTGATCTGCACAAGAGCAAACCTAGTGATTTTCGGATGGCTATTGAAGAAGCTTATCTGGCAGAGCAAGGTTTTGTAGATAACCTGGAAAATACAACTTTTCTTGATGCCAGCCCTAGCGGATATCATGAGGTTACTGAGTCTAATCAAGATGTGGTTTGTGATTCTCAAGATCAGGTATTTTCTTTACGTTTCACTTTTTCTCATGCATATCCTGTTGGTCTCAGCTTTCAAGGGGAACATTTAGGTTAATCACTTGATAACTGCCCCTCCATAGATGTATTTGTAAGTAAGCTTACAGTTTCACTGGGCATGGAGGATCCTTTTTCTCATTCTGAATCTGCATAGTCCTTGAAGAGGTTCAAAATATAATACTAAAGGCACCATTTTTGTATCGAAACATACATGATGGCATAAGGGCAGGCTGTTACTTCATTGTTCATAATTTATGTTAAAATCTTTCCATGAAGAGATTAATGGGTTTTATTTGTATATTGTTTTTTCTCTATGTTGGGAGTGTTGGATTTGCATCCGTTGGCATTTAAAGTCTGCTAGTTCAGAGTGAATATTGGTTCTGTCATGATGATTGATGAACTTCCCTTGATCGATGAATGTTTGGACTTGGGGTTCTTCTTAAGATTAAAAGAATTCAGCATGTCATCTTACTATTCTTTACTTTTAACCAACACTGGGATATTTGTGCAGTATGTTTATGATAAAAAGAGAGATACCCGCCCCTGCAGTGGCTGTGGATTGGTTTTGTCATGCAAAGCCTTTTTGAATTATGAAAGCCAGCTCTTGTGCAAACATTGTGTGAAGGTATTTGAATTATTCTATCCCCCTTCCTCCACCCCTAAATTAGTTTTCATGGGGAAGGAACACTGTACCTGTGTAAGGAAGGATTATTCTTGTTTCTAATATCTTCTGAGTTCTGACTTTGTGGTTTTCACAGTTGCTGAAGTCAAAGCAATATTGCGGTGTGTGCAAGAGGATTTGGCATCATTCAGATGGTGGAAGCTGGGTGGGTTCTGCTCTGCAGATAGCCTCTCTATACTTATCATTGATTTTGAGTTATATATGATTCAAGACTGATCTTATTTCTTGGATCAGGTTTGTTGTGATGGTTGTGATGTTTGGGTGCATGCTGAGTGTGCCAGGCTATCTAGCAAACATCTCAAGGTTTTGTATCTCTACACTTGTTTGTCTTCTTTGATGCTGTGACCCTCTCCTAGAACCAACAGATATCAATGGTTTTCTTATTTGTTAAGGATTTGGAGGAATCTGATTACTACTGTCCAGCTTGCAAACCGAAATTTGAGTTTGCATCATACTCCGAGCTTCAGCCACAAGTCAAGTAAGTTGGAGGATTTTTTATTTTCTCTACTTTCCTCCACAGAAACAAATAATGTGTGTTTTTTTATATTTATTTTGCATGATTTGTGCCTATTCTTGAGACTTTCATCATGATTTGTAGGTCAACAGCACCTGATAAGATAGCTGTTCTATGCAATGGCGTGGAGGGAACTTACTTCCGAAGTCTCCATTTGTAAGCATGAAAAGTTATATTTTAATTATTCTTTTACTCTTGACTAGATTGGTGAAAATTTTCATACTTAAAGAATAATTCAAGAAACTTCTAGAGATACATCTGACTTGTGATTTTCATTCAGCTACCTGTCCTCATTTACAATATATATATATATATTTATGTAATTATAAATGAATTTTCTATCTTGGAACTGTAGGGTTGAATGCAATTGTGGATCCTGTAGCACACGAAAGCAGTCGCTGGGTGAATGGGAACGCCATACAGGGTGCAGAGCCAAGAAATGGAAGTATAGTGTTAAAGTGAAGGGCTCAATGATGCCTCTAGGGAATTGGGTGTGTGAGATAACCAGACTTATATAATTTATAGCTTGTTTGGAGCTACTTATCAAAAGTAGCTATCCATAATAATTTCTTTTGATAAGTAGGTCCAAACATGAGGTTATATACGTGTTTATTTTTATGATTTGTTTGCCTTCTTTCATCAGGTATCCATTTTTGAGGCTTCATATGCTGACTTCCCTTCATTCTTTTTCTTATCCTTTTGTCGCATTTAATCCAAGCAAAATGAATGCCTCTAATCCTTGGTCGTAGCATTTTTCTCTTTCTAAGCATGAAGTTCCTATATAATATTGTGTCCATACAATTAAATACCGGTCCCGATACGCAATATTGGCCGATTGCCGATATGCGAAATTGGCGATACAAGACGGATTTAGAATTTCACATATTTATCGGCAATATATCGGTTATCGACTGATATTTGCCGATATTTACTGGTATTTACTAATATTTATTGTGGAAAAAAATAAAAAAAAATCACGCCGCTATGACTACGACATATAAAATATTGTTCGCGACGCTTCGACACCGTGGCCACGATTTTATTGCTTATTTTTGCCTCTTTATTCTTTTCAACTTTCACTTGTTGTGTGAAATATATTGCTCATATATCTGCTTTATTTAAACTCTACATCAGTTGTATAAGAAAAACTTTTGTTGCTGTAACCCACCTGGCCTAATTAATACTTTGAAACTTCTGAGTTACCCTTCTTGCTTAAATGCTGTACTTTTCTCCCGTCTTGGGAGTCGACATTAAATTTCTAGGTGTGAAACGGTTAACTAATGCAATTGCGTGTCTTTATATGCTGCAAACTTTTATATCCCACAGCATCCTATAATTAGCTCACTTTGAAAGTGATAATAATGTGTAACTGAAGTCCAAAAACCTTTGAAGCTTGCTGTCAGTTCATTTCCTGACTAATGATAGTCTAGGTGAACCATTCTCTGTGAAACAGTAGAGTTTTTTATTTTTTATTTTCCAATTATGTCATTGGCCTGATCAGAAAAATTGAAAATGATTATGCCAATTTTTTTGATGAGAGGAGGGTGCAATATTCATATTTTTCAGGTTTTGAGTATCAAATTAAGTGGCTTTCATATCTTTAGTTTTCATTTTCTTTGAGTTGCATGTGAAACTTAGCTGGATTTATTTCTTTTTTTCAAATGAAACAGTTTTCTCTTTTAATCATACAATGGTGACTGTTTTGACTTCCAGAGTGAGATGAATGAACTAAATCAAATTTATATTCCTTTTACAGCTCCAAGAATTGAATGCAAATGGTTTCGAGCCAGTAGAGCTCAACCTATCTCATTTACTTGGATTTTTGCGAGGTGAAGTATCTTTCCATGGTGATGATAGTGTACTTTGGTGTGATTTTACTCATGTTGTCAACCTTACTTAGTACCTAGTGGGATAGCCGGAGAAGTCTTGCTTTTGTTAAAGACATAAAGCCAATCTATTTGGTTTTCTGGTCTGCTTATCGCATACTTGTGCTCAAGTGTGCTGTCATACATATTTTGAAAAGATTGTATTTTTATTCATATTTGCAGAAAAATATGATCCAGTACGTGCAAAGTGGACCACTGAACGATGCGCCATATGTAGATGGGTTGAAGATTGGGATTATAACAAAATAATTATCTGCAACAGGTCAGTCTATTATTTTATTAAATATTGCATATCCGTCTAACTTTTGAGCGAGATCATCATAGGGTGTGTTCACAATCTAGATATGTAATGTGTTTCCTATAATTCTTCAGATGTCAGATAGCTGTGCATCAAGAATGTTATGGTGCAACAAATGTACAGGATCTTACTTCATGGATTTGTAGAGCTTGTGAAAATTCTGGAGTGGAGGAGTGTTGTCTTTGCCCAATTAAAGGTATGCTATTTACTTATAAATCTGTCCTTTTTTGTTCTTTTTGACTTAGCACAAGGTTATGAATGTGTATAAATTTTCCTCAAACTGGATGACCTGCCCTTTTTTGTTTACTGGTTTCTACCTCCACTTGACCAGTCTAGCTCTTGCTTGCCTTGATATAGTTTGCAGTAATTTATCTCAGGAAGTTGTTTATTCAGGAAAGTAGATTTTTCATTGTGTGATTGGCCTGCTGAAATGTTCAAGGGAAGGAATACCTCATTCTTCTTGCTTGTGTGTTCCTAAAGAGAAACTTTTGTGGGTAGGGTCAATTACAAATTTGTGGGAGTTTCACATTATTTATTCTTGTGCATAGAAGAGGAAAGAGGGGGTGAATGAACTCCAATTTTCCCTGCTACCAACTAATTACCAGCCATCCTACGAACTTCATCTGATGTAAGGTTATATTTGATGTGTTGGCAGCTGAATTCTTTGCACTAGATGGGGTCTATATGTTTGCTGCTCAATGAAGCTGCATAATCATCAAGGATACTAATTTTACCTTATTTACCTGTTCATATTTAGGTGGAGCTCTGAAACCAACAGATATTCCCCACCTGTGGGTTCATGTGACATGTGCTTGGTTTAGACCTGAAATTGCTTTTTTGGATCATGAGAAAATGGAACCTGCAAAAGGAATCCTGAGAATTCCAGCAAACACTTTTGCGAAGGTATCATTTCATCATCTTCTCCCCATTGTTTTGGATAAGACTGAAAAGCTTTGTGCTTTCTATTATTGCCTTTTTATTTTTTATTCTGCCTTTGCCTAATTTGATTTTTTTTCTTAATGCTTGCAGAAATGTGTAATTTGTGAGCAGGTACATGGTTCATGCATCCAATGCTGCAAGTGTGCTACCTATTATCATGCGATGTGTGCATCAAAAGCTGGATACAGCATGGAAGTAAGCTTTAATCTATCTTAACTCTTGAACTTACCAATTTGGGCATATATGAGCTTTTAATTACATAAGGATGGTCTATAAGCTAAAGGTTTTAGTTTTTGCAATTTTCACCTCATTCATTGTCTTCCGTTGTGAGTTTGTTAGTGTGAAATGTCAGTTGGGACTGGTCTGAGGGAGCAAAAGAGACAATACTCCAGTGGTCTTGGTGTTATACTTTGGTTGAAAGATTTGAAATGTTAGAATGACATTGAAGAAAACTTGTGTGTTAGCCAACTTCTGCACATAATCAAGAGATGCTATGAGTTGAAAGTAATCAGGTATTGAGTTAGTAGTGGGCATAAAATAGAGTGAGAACATGTGACTTGAAATGTAAGATTAAAGGTCAAGTCCCACTGTTGCAACTGATGTGCTTTGGAAACTAGGTCGGTCCTTCCTGAATCGGTTCCTTGTTTGATGTTGTGTCAACCTGATAGTCTCATGCAAAGCAAACGAATTTCCTTTTTTTTCCTTTGCTCTTTACAACATGAAAAAAGGTTATGTAAGATTTTCCCTCATCTAGAAACTCAAACGCCAGGAATGAAGATTGGTGCAGGCTTGGTGTCTAGAATTTTCTGCCTGCCATTGATAGTTGCATGGGTTTCTTGTGTAGTTCTGCCCAAGAATGTCTCATAGCCTTGTTTGGTTGGGGCTAGAGATGGAATGCGGATATAGTGGTCATTCCATCTTGTTTGGTACTGGGTAATGGTGGGAATGGAAAGGAACAAAGGTAATAAGTTAACTTTAAATATTCATACATTTTCTTTCCAAGGAGGAAATGTGGGAATTGTGGAGATTGAATTTGCTAGAGAAAAAATGCATATTGAGTTTTTCCCTATTCCATAATACTACTTACTAGTCATTTTGTTTGTCAACTTCATTCTGTATTGCTGCTTCCTTGAAGCTCTAGTATTAGAAACACAGATTTTAGAAGATAGGAATATGCTAACAGCTAACAAAACTTCAATTACGATCAGGATGCCATGTGTTTCTCTCTTACTTTCATATGCTTCTTGTTGTGTTTTTAGACTTCTTTACTTTTGTTCCATCTAATGCCTAAAGTTCCTTATTTATTTGTTCTCTAATGTGCCTTAGTTACACTGCATGGAGAAGAATGGAAGACAGATGACCAGAAAGGTGTCTTACTGCGCTTTTCACAGGTGGCTATCCATCAAGCCGTGAATTTTTCCCACTCTTGTGGAAGCATTTAGCACAATTTTATTCTATTTATGTGCATTTATGGGTTAGTAACTTAGCATGTTAAGTTGAAAGTCGTGTATGGCTTTGCATCTCAAAACTTGGGCATTTCACTTTGCTCTTAGCAGCTGTGATCTCAAGGGACTATCGTGGCTCAACTTTTGACCAACATTGTGTAACCTTTTTCTGATTAAAAGATTTTTTATTTGATTTAGCTGTTGTAACTGGCTGAACATTGACATTGGAGTATCTGTCATCTTTGAGTTGCTGCTAGGTTCCCATGTTTTCTGCAACTTCCTTCTTCCGCTTCTATATATAATTTGTGCCCACCTTGCCAGCCCCTGCCCCCACGTTTTTATTCAAACCTTTTTCTTTCTTGGCCATAGCCAGCTTTTGTCTCTAATGCTTTGCTTATGATGCAGGACCCCTGATCCAAATGCTGTATTGGTCATTAGAACTCCTGATGGGGTATTCTCCACAAGAACATTGTTCCAAAACCAAAAGGAACAAAATCATGTCAAAGGTTCAAGGCTCTTTTCAAAGAGAGTAGAACTTATTGACCCTATACCTGCAGAAACTAACGTGTTTGAGCCATACTCTGCTGCAAGGTGCCGCATCTATGCAAGATCAAAAAACAAGGTTCCTAATGCTCAATTCTTGTTTCCTGTGTTTTCTACATTGTTTGTTGGTGGCTTACACTCGCTACAGATTTCCCATCAAAGATATTAAGATTTGTGGATATACACAAGATTAATTAGATATTTAAAATTTGTCCAAAATTATTATTACGCTCTATCATTTGTATATAACGTGGTCTTACCTTCTGTTTTCTGTTCATGTTTCATAGAAGGCTGGGCAAGAGCCACTGTATCACCGGTTGATGGGGCCAATCCATCATTCCATACATGATATAGAGAACCTTAACTCCTTCAAAGTGAGTTCTTACTCATTCTTATTCAGTCTGTTTCCTGTCTCTCGTAACCTATAGTTAATATTTTTGCAGCCTGGATATCTGATTTCTTTTCTCATGAGGGTGGGGCAGGGCGGCTTAGAGAGGTCCCTGGTTTTGATAAATGATAAGTTTATTGGGTTATAATTTTCTTCTACAGGATGATGATGATTCAAAGACATTTTCTACTTTCAAAGAGCGTCTTCATAGCTTGCAGGTATAGTTTTTTTCTCTGTTGATTATCTTGATCTTGTATGCATCCATTCTTCTATCATTCACTGGTGGTTTATTTAATACAGAAAACTGAAAGTCTTCGAGTTACTTTTGGTAAATCTGGGATACATGGATGGGGCCTTTTTGCTCGCCGGAGCATTCAAGAAGGAGAAATGGTAAAGTTCTTGCTTGCAATATGTTGTGGGGTCTTTTATTACTCCCGTTCAAATTTAGTGTACCTTTTGGAGGAATTCCTGTATTGGCAGGCGTATGCAGTACTTGCACTCTGATTAGAATAATGTGTTGCAATTTTCTTCATGAAACCTTATACTGCATCTTTACTGTGTAAAAACATGTTATTACTGTGCTCAGGTTCTTGAATATCGTGGAGAGAAGGTAAGGCAGAGCATTGCCGATTTAAGGGAAGCAAAATATCGGCTGGAGGGTAAAGATTGTTATGTAAGTGAAGATCTTATTTTTTATCAGCTCTTACCAAAGATGACTGCATAGGAGAGACAATTAGTCATGCCGTGCATATTAAACGAGATTAGGTGATCCTAAGTTGATACCTCCCGTAATAGGTGATATTTAAATTGAACTAGATGATACTTGGGACCACAGAACTTTTTGTTTGCTGTTAAATATGGTTTAGCGGTGCCTGAGTATGTTCTCACCTTTCCTATTCGTTGCTTCGGATTGATTTTTCCCATCTATGGTGGACTTATAAGACTCACCGTGTTTGTTAAGATATAATTTCGGCTCATTTTGCCCACCTATTCATGTTCCTTATTTCTATCTGTTTTGTTGCAGCTGTTCAAGGTCAGCGAGGATGTAGTAATTGATGCTACCAATAAGGGGAACATAGCCCGCTTGATTAACCATTCTGTAAGTTCTTGTGTTTCCCTCATCAGATCAAATTGATAAATTGCCTTATAACTCGTGGTCTGTTACGTGTTTGGTGATGTTCTTTTCTTCTAATGTCCTGAAATCAGTGCATGCCCAACTGCTATGCGAGGATCATGAGTATGGGCAATGAAGAAAGCCGAATAGTGCTGATTGCCAAGACCAAAGTCTCTGCTGGTGACGAGCTCACGTATGGATCACTCCTTTTCTGACTGTTTTCTAGTAATTTGTTTGTTTGTTTTGTTTTCTTCCTTTTGAAGGAAGGAATGCATATCCTTCTTGTTCCTATCTTTTGAACTAATTATTCCTTCTCTGCTTCATTGGCAGGTATGATTACTTGTTTGATCCTGATGAGCGTGACGAGTCTAAAGTTCCTTGTCTCTGCAAGGCTCCAAATTGTCGGAAATTCATGAATTAGGCCTTACAAAGGCTTGATCTTTTTGATGATCTACTAACCCATAGTCTAACTACATGGACGATAACTAACTACATGCATAGCAGCCTAAGATACCTGATGAAAAAGACGATTTTGTTTCCCTACCCCCCCCCCCTCTCCTTTTTTTCTTCACATTGCCGGTATAAAATTGTAAAGCCACCAGCAATTGCTGGGTGATTTTTTGTATATTGTTTCATACGCATAATGTAAGTATATCATTATTTCACTCTACCTACCCTTCTTTGTGGCGTCCTCAATTTTTTTGTTGGTTAGAGTCTGAATATTGCCCTAATAACATCTATTTAAATGGCATAAAAATTGTGAGAAATAGATTTTATTTAAGTTTTAATTGAGTCTTAATGTTTGGATTCATTTCCTAAAATATAGGCACGTGGAAATCTGGCAAGAATAGTAAGGAAATATTTAGGGCGCTATACGAAACTGTAAAATGAAAATCATATATTATTTGTTAAGGCATTTCCCCGTCATTAATTATTATTTATTATATAATTTATTTATAATTATCATTAATTTAATAATACTATCACTTTAAATTGTCTTTTTTCTGTTTAAATTTGGTTGTTGTTGATGTTGATTTAAGGTTGATAATCCTACCTTTTTTAAGAAAGTACATATTTTTTTGGATTTGATATCAACAAGGAAAAAACTATAAATCTATATTAGGTTACAAATTACTATTTTCATGTCCGTGGGAATTGATTTTGGCCACGTTGTAAATGGAAGTGATATGAAGATTGGTTAATTAATTAGGAAAGATTGGTTTGAATTCGTTGGGTCATTATCTATTTTTTAATATGATTCACGTGCGATATAAATGATGTTAGAGTTGGTTTGAAGGTGGCCAGAGCGATCTCCGTTTGAATTGGAAAAAAAGAGAATGAAGCCTGGCGAAAAGAGTATGAATGAGTTAGGGCACTTCCTACATATTACTTACCGCTAACCGTCACCATCACCGCCTAAGTTTTTTGATTGTTTAGGATAAAAATTAGAAGGTTTCTTGATGTTAACTCTCGACCTTGAGAGGGAAGTGCCACATGGCCTAATGCCTCAATGAGCAACAAAGTTATAATTCTGATTTTTAGTTCATTCAATTGCCTACTTTAATAGAAAAAAGAAAAACGGATAGGCAAGTCTTAGTTATAATTCGACGGATCCATTTGAACTAAACTAATTAAGCCTTAATTTAAATTCTAACAACACAATCAAAACTGACTGCCAAAGGAATAAGCATGACACATCTTTAAACAAAACAAAACAAATCCACCGCAAATGTATTTCACAGTACAGAGTAACAGCAAGATCGGTTCCTTATCTTTTAATCCTTACCCCAAAAGCTCCACCTCCTCGATTCAATTACCACGAATTCTAATCTCCTCAAATTCAATATCTGGTGAACTTAATAACCGTCTTATAGTACATTTAGAATCTGCGTGCTTCGCCAATTCACTAGGCAACGCCAGGCTCACAGCCTATATCACCCCGACGATAATCGTCAGCTTCTTGATGCATATAGTGAGACTTGAGGCCTAATGAACATACTTCTCAAATACATAATTGATAACGTAGTTATCGGGATGAACATACTTCAGGTTTTTGAAGACATAGATCACGCAGGTTTTGACACTCCTCCTCATCTTCTTCTTCTTCCTCTTGTCACCGGTGACCGCTCCACCGCCTTCCTTCGGGAGTAGTTACCTTGTTTGCGACGTCTTCGATCCCTCGATTCGCGAGGTTGGTGCTTAAAATTTCTTCATCCTTTCTAGATCGTACTTTCATCCTCTTGATTTGAACTATTCATTATTCCTCGTTCATTTTCAGTTCTCCTATTTGTCACGCCAGAGGGAGAAATACGAAAATCTCGATATCGTTGATTGATGAGATTTCTTTGGTCAAAGAGACTGAAAAGAAATTGAGACTAACAATGAAGGACAAAGAAGAATAAAGTTGAGCGAGAAAGGATGAAGAAAGTCAAACAGTCACTAGCAAGATCTCTTGTAGAATGCTTGAAGGCATCGAGGAGAGACACGGACGGACGAAGACGATGAAGTTGAAGCTGGTGGTTTGCATCAGATCACAGAAAACAATGGTTAACACCTTAATTTGTTGATTGAAACTCCTCTAAAGTTGGATTCGAAAAACAAACTCTAATCGCAAAACCATGGGCTAAGCTTACTCGACTTTGGTGAAATCGAGGAGGAAGGTTCGAACCATTCGGTGGATGACGACGGCGAAAAAATATCAGAAGAATAGGGTGCTCAGTTATTTGTCTCATAGTTCTGACAAACTCAAGAAGATGAGGAAGAAAGAAGAAAAAGCTTGGAGAGTGGAGACAACGAAGAGGAGGAGAGGTTGAAGTCGAGGAGCATATGCTTTACTTTGTTTTGTGCGAAGCATAACTCTTATTTGATTCTTTTTTATATTAATTTGTTAAGGGGTTTCTTTGTTTTAGTTATAATTGGTTTTAATTAAAATACATAAATATGTGCCATATTTAGATTGTATTGTACAAAGTAAAGCATAAAGTATCAAAATATTAATTTTTTTTATTGTATACTAGCGACTTTGTTGCAGTTTGGTCAGATTTTTTTTTCCAGAATAAAATTTAAACATTTATTTTTTAAATAACAATTTGAAAATATTAATTTCTAAATTACTGCAAATCTAAAAAATTTATTTCCTCATAATATGGACTTTCTTAAACAAATTTAATTTTGGACAAGGCCTCTTGACATGAGTTTAGTAGAAAACCAAAATCACCTTAACATTTTTGTAACAAAAAATAACAATGGTCATGAATATGCCCATACCAAATATCTATATTTAAAAATAAAATAAAAATATTTTTAACTTTATAAAACAAACAAAATAGTGCTAAGTATTTTGTATCATCAAGAAAAAACTACAAATAAAGTTTTTGTCTTTTTGTTTGTTTGTTTTTTTTTTTTAAATCTTTTTATACTCAATCTACTTTTGTTATTTGAGGTGCACATTTGGTAGTGTAGTGCATGCCTTTTGTTGATGTTATGATGTTGGTTATGGTACCACTTTCAATTATTATATTAATTTATTTTAAGATAGTATAAAAGCATTTAAAAATTAAAATTGAAATAAATTACTGCTATGCCAATCATAAAAAGAGGTGATCATTCATCTATCTCAAGATTAATGTAAGGCAAAACCGAATGCAATCAAATAAGAGAGATGACAACAACAATAGATACATAAATATGATATGATAGAGTATACAAAAATTTAAAATATACAATCAAGTTAAGAGTTTAAATAAATAAAAATATAAAAATAACCTAGCACAATGGGTAATAAAACTAACTATATGGTTAACAACATAAACCTTAATTCCCAAGCAGTAACTGTCTAAAGGCTCAAATCAGTAACAACATCACCATTATACTCTAATTGGGAGGTGTAACCTTATAAATCGTCAAAGTCTGCTTGCGTGAGCAATGAGGTCATTATAGTGCCACAATGTAGCAATTAGTATGAATGTACGAAGTAAGACAACTTACCTCGACAAGTGCAATTAAACTCATGCAACACATATGAATCATGCTTTACGAGAACATAGAAATCATGTTGGTCATACATAACAAAACATAAGAGCAATATAAGGAAACCACATGCATAACATAGATAAACCAGATTATTAATATCCACTTAGGTGATCATACTAATAACAGTAAGATAATCAATCAATCATACCTAAACTCCACCCTGATCCACAATCATGAAAGTAAACCAACCAGGTGATTTGAAGCTATTATACCAAACACAATAAATTATATACCACACTTACCACACGTGGTTAAATTACATTGAGGGGGTTTTCTTAGGAGATAACATACTCACCACACCTTCAATACATTTGCCACAAGGCCTAACATGAAATAAAATGGGATACCACACTCTCTTAAGAAATGGACATACGAAGTGCTAAGAGACTTGTATAATGACACTACATCTACCTAAATTGGACACCAATGTCATATCGGCTTGCTATAGTATAATCCTAACCCATAATTTGCACATACATTCTATAGACCCTATGTATGAATGATGTTATGAAGGTCTGCCATAATATCCAAAGATACTACATAAATTACAACACCCCATTTTTCATTATTGAAATTTTTTTCTTTAAAACATTGTGGAAGTAGAAAATAACAAACATGCATAAAAAAACGGGATGTTACCGCCTCACCTAAAATATGATAGAAATCTATTGCTTGTCCAATGTTAGATACAGGGTTAAGAAAAACCAACCAAACTAAATACAAGAAATAGAATGCACAAAGATATAATATATGGATGCCATAAATAAGTGTTTACAAAAAAAGACTACAATAAGTCTTCAAAATATTCAAAATTTATGAGAGAGAGTAAACTAAAAGTATTGAAATACAATAGAGATAACAACAAAAATAAGGTAAATCCCAAATCCCTGGTCCATTAAGAACCTATAAAAGATATTTGGGTGTCCATGTTCTCATGCCTCCTAGCCAAACACAAGGTAATCAAATTATCAACCCTCCTAAAAAACCTACACGTGGTCTTTATCTTATGGGATTGATTAGGTGGCCGAATAAAAAGATACATCAGTATGCTACGTACTGAATAAATCAAGTTGCATCCTTAACATAAGTCACAAGCATTCAAACTCACAACTTAATAAATAAATTATGTTAAACACATATCGTGCTTACATGATACAACTAGATTTACATCCACTATCATGGTCGTAGAATGCATTATGATTTCATGCCATACAAATCTTAGATAATTCGTAAATCATCATGATGCTTGTTATCATAATTTATATCAAAGGTATCATCTTATAATCACGTAATCAAGTTGTTTAAACAACTTACTAGGCTCTTCTACAACCCACCACATAAGTAATCTATTAGGCCTATCTTCCACATTTATATAACTATTTAGGTTGTTTATTCTTACACCATTATTTCTTTTTGAGCAATGAGAAGGATTATCACCCCATGGTCTCACAATACCATGGAATCCAAACCAGAAAATATAAAGTCAAATTAAAGCCAAGTAACCACTAATGGACATAAAGTCTCGATATAAGATAAATAAATCACCTAAGTGATCAGACCCTTTTGTATTGATACCTTATAGTATATCATCAGTGTCTAGAGTAGGTAAGGCATAGGGATATACTAGGATCCTATCCAAAGACACCAATAAATGCTTGAAGACAGACTAACTCTAGTAGCTAATCAAAGATTGGGTAATCTAAACCCATGTATTTCTTGATCATCTTTCACTTTAAGTAATTAGTATGCCATTATCTAAGGTTAACTTATCACTTAAGGCCCACATAGCAAGCCAAAGCAGAACATCCATTTTATCATTCCATCTTAATCATTATTACCATCCTAAATATTTGATGGGACTTCCATTAGTTCTTATCAAAGTTTAATCCATCCACTAAGATAATCCATTTATACCAAGAATCTAGATTACATCATCCATTTGTAGCACCATATCATCTATTCTCCAATTTTCCTATCAAAACCTTTCAAAGGAGCATATTAAAAATACCATGAATTATAAACCAATTAACCCATCCAATAAGTCAGTTAACTTATGCCAAGATGTGTTTTTTCATCATTGAGGAATCATGTTATAGCATAAGATCAAATCTCAATCATACTGAGATCAAAAGAATCAAGGACAACGCTTTCAGGCCAAGTCGGTCTATTATTTTGGATAAAACGATTGATTAGTTAGGTTAAAACAGTCAAATGCTCTAAGAATAATTGATCAGTTTTGATAAACCAGTCGATGAGTTTAATGAGAGAGTAACCAAATTCATCACATATAACCTAATTAGTTAGTTATGCTAACCAGTCAACTGTTCTAAGAACCAATCAATCTCTTTACCCCTAGATAACATATAATAGGTATTTTAAACAAGATTAAGGCTCCAGAATCTAATTATATCAACATCATAATGTCACCATTACTGAAAATAGAGGTTATACATACTCATATATTAATCACACTGCATTTATAAAGAATCAATTATAATTTCTCATGAAATCATACTTTTCCTCATAATTCTTAAAAATTCTAGCATGCATCACCAAACTACCAACAATATCATACGCGCATACAAAGATTAAAAATTTACTAACTATAATGACTCACATGCTTATTCATACCTCATTTTAAAGGTAATAATGACTTACTTGAAAACTTAGCAAAGTTCCATACCAAGAAAATAAAACTTTTAGTTGAAAGATTACAACTCTCAAAACCTTAAAATTAAGAGATTAAAACTTAGCAACATTCCTACAATTCTCATAAATCAAGAAATACTATTTAAGGGAAAGAAAACATAATTTACCACCTCTAAGGAGATCCCAAGAAATTAGCTAATAAACATATTTCAACTTTTTCCAGATCTAACATTTTCTTACTTAAGTATAAAATAAGAGGGAGGTAGAGAAAGGATCAGAAGGAGTAAACGAGTTATAATGAAGGCACGAGGTGAAGAAGAATGTAATAAAATTGTAGGAAAACTTAGAATATTTCTAGTGGATGAAAATAGGTAAAGGGAAAATAGGATTAAGGCTATATATAATAAGAAAATTGGTTAAGGAATAAAGGAGAGAGGTGCAATAGATTGAAACCTAATTTTACCATTTGAAATTAAACTATTAAGAGTGGATTTATCAATAACAATGCTCACTTTTTTCTCAAGGCTCACATAGTAATTTTTGGAGAATGCAGGTCAAGATTTTCTAGAGCAAGGTTGAACATAAGAAGGGAAATGGATAGATCGGTATGGGAAATAAATCTCTCAGTTGTACATAGACAATTTGGAACAAATTGCCCATTCCAGGGCTATATAAAGGAGAAAGGAAGAATAGGATAAGGGATGATGTCATCTTTTCCCTTTTTTCTTGGTCCAAATTAGACCTTCAAATCTGCTTGAGCTAAGGACAAGTTGGGGTAAATGCTAAAAATAGTAAAAGATTACTCAAGAAGGAATTCAGAGTTAGATTACCAATTTCCAAATCTTTAAAAGAATTTTTCTAGAAAAATTCATGCTTGAAAAATCATTTAGCTCAACAAATCAGTCGGTCGTTATATAAATAAGTTAATTAGTTTCCCCAACAAGTTAATTGGTCTTGTCAAACCAAACTCAAGCCAAAATAACATACCACTCCATCGGTTCATAAAACCAGTCAACTAGTATGCTAGAAATTTTATTTTACCCAATTTCCCAAGCCTTTTCTAGTTCCTTCATAAATTAAACCCAATATATATCTCTAAATCAAGCTAAAATCTTATCCAAAATCCATTCAATACCAGGATTTTTCATTTTATAAAGGTCAAATTATGGGGTATTACATAAACAATTGGAGATAAACACAAAGTTAACTCCTCTAATAACTCAAAGTTACCTCCCTAAGAGTTGGAGAAATTATCCTTGAATGATTTCTTATCGACCAATTTTATATAACCAAGGCATCCAAGTCATTAATTAAGAATTTTGATTATTAAAGATGCTATACAAAGAAAGGATATAAACTAAGTCTCATGAATAGTCAAACCTATGGTCAATACAAAGAATAAACCACAAAATATACTCAAACACACTCATGAAACTAGTTAGAAGGTTGCCCAAACAGGAAAAGGAGAACATGTAATACACCCAAGCTAGTTGATTGGTTTAAACCATCTAATTGGTAAATAGATAAATACATTCATGGTTCATAACAATGTAAATCCTTGATAACTCATGTACCCATTTTTTTGTAACAAGTTGGTTGACCACTTAAATGAGCGACCCAGTTGTCCTAGTTACATTTTGAAAATAAAGGCTTTGGAAACCACTAACTAGATTATTGGGTTTTTCATCACTAGTTGAATGGTTGACACTAGTTGACTAGTAACAAATCAAAGTTTACAAGCATCGTCAATCCCAACTAACTAGTTGAATGCCATTAGACTAGATCCACTCGAACTAGCACAAACAACATTCCCAACACGTAAAACCCAACCCAACTTAACACTAATCATACCTATCATGCTTTCATGCCTTCACACACTTAATAAACTCATGATTATTACAACGAACACATGATATACATCTAAAGACAATTAAAGACATTAATTTATGCTTATTCTCAAGACTCATAAATGACCAAAAAACTATAACATCCCCAAATTTTAGAATTTAAAATTTTCATTTTAAAGATAATGTGAAATAGTAATAAAAAAATTTGAGGTATATCACATCTTTATCAACCATGAGAGAGTTGTGAACATCATCTAACACTTGATTGATGCAAGGTAAAATAGAAAAATAAAATAAAATATGCATGCACTTAAAATATAATAATTATGAAGATGAGAATAGTATAAAAGGGAGAGATAAATGAAATCCAAATATTAGAAACAAAACTAAGAGTTTGCATAACCAAAAAGAAAAACATTATCCTATTATAGTGGGGAAAAAATAATCTAAATTGGTTAGCTTAACTCTTAATTAATATAAATGTAAATCTTGATCCCCAAGCAAAGACCAACTATCGACCCACATCTTCTTCCTTGGTATAGTCCAAATGAGAGTCATACCCCCATAAGTCATCGTCTACTCACTAGAATAGAAGCTTGATCACCACAGTGACCATACAAATGTATTATAAATACAATGAAATACTTGTCAAATAAACTATCTAGAATATGGTAAGTCTGATGTTGCACATTGAGGTTATATAATAACATGATATATGATATACTTAGAAAACATAACGTATAAGTTATTGGATAACATATATATCATAGAAAAATCTATAGAGCACACACAACCATTTATCCATGAATCCCTAAGACAAACCATAAGAGTAGTTATAATTAATGTAATTATCCATGATGGGGACTAGCATAGGATTGCTACTTTCACCACCACTACACACTAGTGCCCAAGGGATTTTCTCATAAATCTTCAACATCCACCATATTTTGTCTCCTAGGTAAGGGGGAATGCACTAAATTTTGGTTCTACAACACCCTTAACATTTTAATTATAATTAAACCATTATCTACATTCAAGATAGGGGGGATATAAGAGTGCAGGCTTTTCTTAGGAACCTTCAACATTTGCCATACTTAGTCTCCTAGGTAGGGGGCATACACTAGATTTTGGGTTTGGAATACTATAACACCCTCAAAATTTACAGTTGAAAAATTCGTTTGTTATGGAAAACCATGCACTAAAAATTGGGGGGGGGGGGGGGGAGTGTGCTATCGCCGTGATCAGTACAAGTTTGACCCAAGGCTAATCTCATACCAACCACAAGGCTAAAGGTATAAAAATTATTAACACGAATGATCAATACAAACCATAATAGTTTAGCATTCATTAATAAAACTAGATTACACAAATATTAAGGTTAATACATAAACGAAAGATAATACAAACAATGCCCACTTCAGGAAAATAAAAATGGTAAGAAAACTAGAAAACAACAAGTCCCTAGAACACCCACTTGGACTCCACACTAGGTACAATGAATCGTCACTTTGCCCCACCCATGGCATCATGCATAGCAAAATCAATAAGGATAACATCTCCTTCCTACATGGACTTAGGAGGGGCCACTGTTCGTGAGAGTGAGTAGCACCTATGAAAGGGGTAATCAATAGGCTACTTATTGAGTAAGATAACCATACATCTAGGACATGGAATATCATATAAAAGGGCAGATAATGTAAGTAGTAAATCAATAAGATTAATCACCATTGTTAGAATTTAGGCCATTAAGATTAAAAGGGCTACGTATTGAGTAAGGTAACCATACAACTAGGACATGGCATATCATATAAAAGGGCAGATAATGTAAGTAGTAAATCAATAAGATTAATCACCATTGTTAGAATTTAGGCCATTAATTTTGTCTTTACACATCTCTTGAGTTATATCCATGTGAGTACGGGAACCCCACTATTATAGCCGGTGGATTAAAAATAAACTCCAGTGTTGAATGCACCTAGCCACTAATATTTACTGATGGATCGGTCTCCAGAAAAAATGTTCCTGACCACTTTTCTCGCCAATTAATTGGTTTGACCTCGACTTACATGGTGTTTCACTATAAGTGATTAGTTTTTTTCCATGATTTGTTATAATCTAATGTTTGGTTTATTGGGCTTGAGATCCCCCACTATTATCGTCTGTAGATCAGAATACATCTCCTAGGCAGAACGTACCTGGCCACTATTATTCATCGGTGGATAAGTTTTTAGGAAAAAAATGCTCCTAGTTGCTATTCTCGCCGGTGGATCGGTCTAGGCCTGCTTCAATAGTCTTCCATTTTTAAATGGTTAGTATTTTATTTGTGTCTTATTCAATAAGTAACTCCCAACTAAATATGCATGCCACCAATGGACTTCCTTGACTCATTATCACTCTTCCACCCCAAACTTCTTGAATGACCCGATCTTATAGCTTGGGACCTCTACACTCCCCAGGACTCTAGGACCCCTTTTTCTCCTTCCACAGTACTCACCATGAATCTAAATCTCCCACACATGTGGGTCAAGGCCCATTTTTCATTTCTTTGCCTAAGCTCACCATTGCCTACTAGGGTTTCCCCTTAAAACTCTAATTTGGCCTATGTGACCCTAGCCTCTCCCTTTCCTATATAACCCATACTCCTCCTTGATTGTGACACCAACCCTCCACTCAACCCACTTCAAACATCATAACCCTACTCTCCAACTTCCACGTATGATAAAGAACCTTAGTTGGTCACCCCAAAACCCTAATAATCCTCTTTTCTTTTATACCTTCCCTTCACACACAAAATCCACCCGCCTTTTCACTTGACTCTCACTCTTCATACGACCCACTCCTAATCTCAACCCAAAATCCAACCCACATGTATAAAATCTCTTATATCACCTCTATATTTAGGGATTTTCCCCAAAAATCCTAGTTAGGCTCTCATGCATACTTCCACTAACCCACGGACTATCTCTTCCCTAGATACTCCAATCACCCAAAATACTCTTTTCTCCCCACGTTTAATCCTCAAACCAACTTTTCCCTCATAAGCTTTTCTCCCATGTAAAGACTAAACACCCCATGAAAGTCTCACTCTTCCCATGCAAAATTTTACCCTAGCTCTTCATTTTATTATTTTCTTCTTTTATTTTCTCACCCATATTTCATAATACTATTAAGCCTTTCTCCGCTTCTCCTTACTTGCTCCACTCTCTTTATTTCTATTAGTTTCCCCATAGCCACTCAACCCACTTAAGGCCTTTAATCATGCATGTCATATCATAACAACCATATATAAGAGCATGCCATACATAACAAGTTATATCACCCATATTACTCACAATATGAATCACACATAACATACCTTACCTCCTTATTAGCCAAGCTGCACTACACACATATTTAGTTCACATTCACATATAAGTACAAAACACATACCATGACATCCATAAGCACATATATCATAACAAACCCAAGCCTCAACTATATCCTTACTTAATAGGACAGCGGGCTTGGAGCACGAATCCTACGCCTCCTTACGGGAAGGATTTTGATCAAAACCTATGAGAAATAGAATACTAGTCATTTAAACTTCTTTCTATTCCTTTTTCCTTTTCTTTATTTTCTAATTAAATAATATTAGTAGTAGTAGTAGTAGTAATGTTAATAATAACAAAATATTTAAAATAAAATATACTAAATAAGCAAAAGGGATAAGGGTATAACTAGAAAAGGATAGCAGGTAAGGGGCGACAATGGCGGTGCACGGTGATGGTGGTGGTGGTGGTTGAAAAGGAAGGGTTTTGGGGTAGGGAAAGAGGACAGGAGGTAGGTTTTCTTAGATGGTAGGGTTTCTGGCTCAAAGGGAGTTGTGGTGGTGGTGTCTCATGGTGGTGGCGTAGGCAACGACTATGGTTGTGGCCGAGAGGAAAGGTGAGAAAAGTAGGATTAAGGAGGGGTAGGAAAGGGGAAATGGTGGTGTGGGAAGGTAAGGAAAAGTTTTCTAGGTAGGAAGGGAGGTAGTGAGGGTGGTCGTTGCTACGGTGGTGGTGGCTTAGGTGGTGGAGATGGGTGTGAGCTGCCCACTTTGCACAAGTGGGGAGATAAGAGGAAGGGGATTTAGGGTAAGGAGGTCTCATTAGGTGGAGGGTGATGTAGGGAAGAGGAAGGGAGGGTGTGGTGATGAAGACCGCGGTTGAAGAGGCTATGTAAGTAAGGCTGGGGGTGGTTTTCGAATGGAAGAATATAGGAAATTGAGGGTGTAGTGGGGGTATATATAGGGGAGATGGTTGGGGGAAGTGGAAAAATAAGGGAATAAGACAAGGGGAGGGGGTGGTTGGCTAGCCAATGTACAAGCTAGCGTAGCTGTACGTTAGGGGGGACATAATAGGGGTTTTGCAGGGGGTACAGGGGGTTAGGTGGGGGTGTTGGGGTCGCAGTAGGGAGGGGACTAGTACATGGTAGTGCCAGTTGCATGCCTTGCAGGTCCAGACAAGGAGAGTGTGAAGGGAGGGAGAAAGATGGAGTTGCGAAGTAGCCATGCCTACAACTCTGATCGGGGGGAGAAGGTTGAAGGTAAACGATAGAAAGGGAAGAAGGAAATAAAAGAAGGAAGGAAAGGGGAAAAGAGGAGGGGAGGAAAAGAAAGGAGAGGAGGGGGAGAGGGATTGGGCCCACGCTGGGCACAATCCAATCAGGTGAGGCAGGGGAAAGAAAGAAAAAAAAAAGGAAGAAAAAAAAGGATAAGAAAGGGAAAAGAAAAAAAAAAGAAAAGTAAGGTGGTTGGGTGGTTTGTTTTTTTTTTGAATTTTAGGAATAATAAAATTAGTAATAATAATAAAAATAATATTGTTAATTTATAAATTATTATTATTATAATTTATTGTAGTTTAGTAAATAATTCTAGCCTCCACTAATTAGATCCCTAAATTATTTTCTTTTTTTATGGCCATAATAATAATAATTATTATTATTATAATATCATTATTTTATTAAAAATGGAATATATAATTAAACCTTATCCATATAATCCTTATTTTATTTTCAAATCTTAAAATAAAGTTTTGTGATATTACAAACACCCACCACACTATATTTTAGTGCCAAGGGACTTTTCTCAAAGATCTTTAACATAAACCATACTTGGTATCCTAGGCTAGAGGGCATAATTAAGATAGCCAAACCCTAAGTATGCATACAAAAGCAGCCATATGAGATTTATTATTTCAATTCCGTTGATTAATCTAATTGGGTGTTTTAATTGATGACACTAAACACTAAATAAGGCAATCCAACCCACCAAAATGGGGGAATACTAAATATCACCAAACTTAAGCGTACAAGCATTAAGCCACACAATATTTATAAAAAATTCCATTTCTATTTCTTTTCTCTTTCTTAGATCCAATTATTAATGGTTAAGATAATGATTTTACACTACAAATCAATCGAAATCTTAGGATAAAGGACCTAAAAAATGATCAAAAAATAATAAACAATCATGGAAAAATCAAGTGAAACTAGTTAATCAACCCTTAAGACCAATTGATTGGTCTAGGCATACCAGGCCCAAAGAGAAATAACAGCAAAGCAAAGTAAGTTGACTGGTTGGTCCAATCTATTTATTATTCATAAGAACCATCCAATGTGTTTAGGTTGAGAAAAAAAATATCCCATGGACACAAAATAACTGGTTAATAGATTTATCAATTGATCAACTATTCATGGAAACCGATTAATGTGTTTATCAAACCAATTGACTATTTCTGCAAGCTAGTCAATGTGTATATCAAATCAATCACTTGTCCACACAAACCAATTGATGGGTCTAGCTAACCAATCAGTTGGTCTTGGAAAAACAATGCCTAAACCCATATTTTACACTAAAGTAAAATCACATACTTCCCAAAATAACTTTATCGTGCTCCTATGTTGAAAAAAAAATATAAGAAGACACATTGCACTCTTAAAATCAAATGGATTTATGATAAAAAATTAGTACTCATCATAATCAATTAATTTTTCCAAACTCATGCTTGATATTTAAAATACTCAAAACATGCCCCAAAAATCAAAGGCATAAGTGAACTTTATAGTTTTAAGGAAATTTTACGTGCATCAAGTAAGTGAATCTTACTTCTATAATGTTTAATAAGTATTTCTACATGTTAGGTGTTACCTTTAGTGGATTTATGCATGTTGGAAAGAAATTATACAATTTGTATAAGTGAATTAGTGGTTAGATAGAATCATTTGAGTGAAAAGCATGAAATTGGGTAAAAATAGGCTATGATGATTCCATGATGGGAAATGCATGATAATTGGGTTGAAAATACGTTAGATTATGTTGATACATGTTTTAATGTGATTAAGAACGATTTATATATAAGAATCTGCATGAAATCTACGATTTGGTACTATGTTAGGGCAAACCAATCTATCGATTAGGTCGAACCAATTGACTAGTTCCTAGAACAGTTGACTGGTTGACCCAAACCATTGACTGGTAAGCTTACAGAGAATTTGGTCTTGCTCTCTTCTTAAAGCCATCCACTAGTTTGGCAGAACCGATTAACTAGTATATGAGTAGTCAATTGGTTTACCCAAATTGATTGACTAGTTTTAGGAAAGCACATTCTAGTTGAGTCAAACTGATCGACTGGTTGACCTAAACCAATCAAGTGGTTGGGCCAGACTAATCAACTAGTTCTACTGGTTTGCTTGATTTTTTTTGGTTCGATTATGTTTTAGGTTATGTTTGGGACTATACCATGATTATTAATAGGATAATATATATATATATATTTATCATGGATTATTGGCCTAATGAAAGGATTAAAATGAATCATAATTTATGGTATACATTATGAGAAATGTAAAAGCTATTTGAGTATTTCACTTATAAAAATTGACAAAATTGAGAAAAGAGTAATGGGAATTAGTATGGGATTGAATTAAATAATATGATGACTATGAATAGCATTGATCAAGAATAAATAGAAAACCGACATGGTTAGGAAAATGGAAAGAAAAGGATTGTTATGGATCAACATGGGAAGTTGACTTGCTTGCTTTTCTATGGGCCTTATATGATCACCCATCCTTATGAATAAAATAATAATTACATAAAGAAAAAGGAATTCAAGTTGATTATGGGTCTAGCTCACCAGATCCTCGATTAACTACCAAGGGTTAGTACACCTTTAGGCATTTTTGGTTCCTTTGGACTTTACCTTTTGGTAGGATCTTAAGAGATCCCAATACCTTTCCTACTCTAAACATTGATGATGTACTAGGAGGTATCGATACTAAATCGTCTAGTTACTTAGGTGGTTGGCTTCGGCTTAAACTTATGTCCATATTAGTTGGCTTAGGCTTGGACTTATATCTATTATAGTAATTAGCTTCAACCTGAACTTATGTCCACTTGGTGATTGGCTTTTTCCTTGACTTTATGTCCTTTATTTAGATAGGATTCCATGGTATGTGAAATCATGGGATGGTGCACAATCCATCATTCAATGATAATAATAAAAAATGGATGGTAAATATTGGTTTAAATTATGAACAATGGAAAAGTAAATGGTTAATGATTGGTTAAGAAATAGAAGTAATGATGTGATTGACCAAAATAAATAAAGCTAGTTTATATACTTGCCTAATGGTCAAAATGACTAAGTGGTTGTGGAATGGAATATCGATTGAATGATCAACCTATCTCATATATGGATAAGTAAATGGTATAACCTAAAGAAATGGAATAATTGGAAATAAACCCTAGGGGTTGCTTAGATACTCTATGCCATTACTTCTGTAAGTATTTATGTGAGAAAGGTGCGGATCTAAGCATAATATATTCTACTATGCTGGAATTGTACATTATAGCATGTCTTTACGCACTTTTACCTTTATATATGATATGGCCTTATCATGAAGCATGTTGTAATTTATATTTATGTATGGTAAATTAGTATACTTGTATTAAATTGAGGGAGAAACTTGGTCTACTTAGTTCGTAGCGTACTAATGTATCCATTTACTTGGTCACTTGCACATTCCCATGTCTAAAGAACCATGTGCAGGTCTTTAGAAAGGGCCTACCTTAGTTGGGCCGAAGCTTGAGAGTAAGGACATCTAAAAGGTTTTTTCAGGGTTTATAGTGGATTAGGGTTTTAAATTAGGGTGTCATACCCTAATCCATTTTATTGTAACCCCATACTTTATTTACATGTATTTTGTAATAATTTGGTTGGATCCGAGTAGGGTCCTCTAACATAAACACGATTAAAGTCATTTAACTAAATTTTCATGAAATTGTTATTCCGCGTACAATGTTGTTTTAAGTGTTTTGATTGGTTTAGCCTTGTATCTGATATGGCATAGGCGGTGAACGTCTAACTTGTGTCAGGTACTGTGGTAAAACCCCCTTTTTCTTAGGTGTTTTCTGCTTCCACAAATGTTTTAACAAAATTTTTTGGTAGAGAAAAATGGGGGTGTTACATTTGTACCATTAGAATATACTCAACTAATGGCTCATTTACACCTAAGTCCTAAATATTGTACAAATATAGCAAGTAGCCTTTTCGTACCAAGGTGCCAAGTATTGCTATAGATACTATCCTTATTGAAATTTTAATACCCCCATTTTTTACTACCAAAAAATATCATTTAAAACCTTGTGGAAGTTGAAAACACACTTAGAAAAAATAGGGTGTTATTGCCGTACCTGACACGAAAGAGGCGTCTGTCACCTACCCCACATCAGATACAAGGCTAAAATCAACCAAACCATTAAAACAACAGAGTGTGCAATTAAAGATTACATAAATAACTTAAAATAGTGTTTAAATAGGAGGACCTTAATGTTTTATAATCAAAAATATTACAAAACACATGTGGATAAATTATAGGGCTATAATAAAATGAGTTAGGGCATGCCACCTAAATTAAAATCTCAATCTGCCACATAAACCTTTGGATGTTTTTGTTCCTAATCCCTAACCCAAATGAGGTAGACCCTGTATTGGCCACCCCAAAAACCTACTCATAGCCCTATGCTTATGGGAATGAGTAGGTGATTGAAAAAACGGGCCTATCAGTACTCTATGTACTCAATAAGCCAAGTTACTCCCTCAATATAAACACAAGTATGCCAATCTATTGCACATGGATATGGAATACAACATGCATCATGATAAATCCATGTATATAACGGTAGGACATGCTATCATGTATAACTCCAATAAAGCCAAATATATCATGCTTGACTTCACATCCTCATCACATAAGCACTTACACATGTAATAGCAAGGAGAATACAACTGACCTTCACGGTTCATTTCCAATTACTCAATCCTTTAGGATATACCATTAACTTATCCATATGAGAGATAGACCAATCATCTAATCAATATTCCATTCCTTAACCAATTAGTCATTTTGACCATTAGCCAATTGCATAAACCAACCTTTATTCCTTTTTGGTCATTCATACCATTAATTCCATCCTTAACTATTTAGTAACCATTCACTTGGTCATCATTCATATTTTATGAACTAATTACTTATCATCCATACTTTATTATCATTGAGCAATGGACTGTATACCACCTCATGGTCTCACATATCATGGAAGCTTATCCAAATAAGAGATATAAAGTTTAGGTTGAAGCCAATCACCATGAGAACATAAGTTCAAGCCAAAGCCAATCACTAAAATGGACGTAAGTCTAGGCCGAAGCCAACCAATATGGACATAAGTCCAAGCCAAAGGCAACCATCCAAGTAACCAGACCATTTAGAATCAATAACCCCTAGTACATCTTTAGTGTCTAGAGTAGGTAAGACACTAGGATCTCTTAAGATCCCGCTTGAAGGCAAAGCCTAAAGGTACAAAAGTGCTCGAAGGCAAGCCAACCCCCAATAGCTAGTTGGGGATCAGGTAACCCAGACCCATACTCAACTCAATTATCTTTCTCTTTAAATTATTAGTATTTTATTCATAAGGATGAGTGATCATATAAGGCCCAATCAAAGTAAGCAAGATAATTTTCCATGTTTATTCCATATCTGCACCAAGGGCTGCATATCAACTACTTTTAATTTAAATGCATCCAAAGGAACCCCCAAATACCTAAAAGGTAACCTCCCTTCCTAAAAATGAAGCTGAGATAAAATGGATATCTTCACCTTCTGAGATACTCCACCAAAATAGATAGAAATTTTTACAGGGTTAATAGATAAACCAGAGGTAAAATCAAAGGCTTGGAACATTGATTTGATAGCAATTATAGAAGTTAAATCACCCCTATAGAATAACATAATATCATGTGCAAAAGCAAGATTGATAATATTCAACTTCTTACATTTGGGATGCCCATGAAATCCTTTAGTCAGCTAGAGATTTTGCAACATCCTACTGAAATACTCCATCACAATCACAAAGAGGTATGGGGATAAAGGGTGTCCCTGCCTTAGGCCTTTTTTTCCCTTAAAAGGAGCCAACATAGTATTATTAATGTATAGAGAATAATTAACATTAGATACACAAGCCATAAGTAGTCTGACAATGTGGATAGGAAAGTGCAAACCCAGCAGAATATTCTCCAAAAAATTATAATTGACTGAATCATAAGCCTTTTTGATATCCACTTTAAGCATGTACCTTGATGAAGCATTTTTCCTTTTGTATAAGTGAATAAGTTCATGAGCTAACAATACATTATATCCAATGTACCCACCCTTAACAAAATAAGCTTGAGATGCATGAATGATGGAAGTTAAAATAGGTTGTAATCTGTTAGATAAAATCTTAGCTAAAATTTTATAGACCACATTGCAGCAAGCAATTGGCCTAAATTCAGACACACTTTGAGCTCCTTCACCTTTAGGGATAAGGACTAACTTTGTTGCAACAAGGCATATGGGCAGAGAGGCAGTCCGGAAAATATTCATAATCAGACCCCATAGGCTTTCCCCAAGTACTTTCCAGGAAGCCTTAAAGAAGCCTAATGTGAACCCATTTGGACTTGGCGCCTTATACTGGCCAATAAACCATAGATCTTCCTTGAACTCCTACAAAGAAATAGGTTTCAGCAAGTTATGTTGTTGTTCCACAGTAACCAGAGGACCCTGCAAGAAGATATTATCATTTGTTTCTCCAGTAGCTCCACTTTCAAAGCCCAACAGGTCCTGATAAAATGATAGGAAGGCTTGATTGATCCCTTCTAAATCAGAAAAACAATGGCCTTCATTGTCTTTGATTCTTCTTACCACACTTCTCATCTACGTTACCTTCATAATCGAGAAGAAGAAATGAGAATTAGAGTCTCCCAAATTCAACCACTTGATTCCAAATTTCTATTTAAGAAAACTCTCCTCACAGAGCACATAATGTTGATAAATCTTCAACTATTTTCTCTCCTCCTCTTGCATAGCCAAGTTTTGAGGATGCAAATCAATCTCTGTCTGGATCTTACTCAGTTTTTTCTTAGTCTCTTGAACTCTTTTGGATATGCCACCAAAATTCTCCTTATTAAAACTTATAAGGCGGGCTTTGGTTCTTTAAGCTTTTTGAAGAAATTACCCTGTATAGAACCATTAATAGGCCCCTCCCAAATAGAAGACACCAGAGGAAGAAAAACAGAATCCAAGGTCCACATGTCAAAAAAATTGAATTGTCTCTTGGAACCCTTAACAGACCCCTTTGCTAAATACACCAAAGCAGGACTATGGTCAGAGAAGAGAGTGTCTAAAAACTATACTGAAGAGTTTGGGAAATTTATAGTCTAGGGCATATTATCCAATACCCTATCCAATTTAGTCATAATTCAATCCTCTCCCAAACTTCTATTCGACCAAGTAAACTTCAAACCTGTGTAGCTCAAGTCATGTACCAATAGGGAATTGAAACAATCCCTAGCATCTTCCACATCATTAATATTAATAGCATTACCTTGGAATTTCTCCTCTGGCTTCAAAACCACATTGAAATCCCCTAATACAATACAAGGATCCTTTTATACTTTATGATCTTGTAGCCAACTCCATAGACATTTCCTCCTGACTCCATCATTAAAAGTATAAACAAAAGTAACATAAAAATATACATTAGAAAGGACCCCTATCATAAACAACTGCATGGCCCGCTCACTACTCGCCAGTATCTGAACCTGTCACACCTCTTTATCCCAAATGCACCAGATCCTTCCATTTGAGTGAGCCTCATAATTACTATATCTGTCCCATTTATTCCCTAATCTTTCACAAGTTTTATTAGCTTGTTCTCTTTTAACTCGAGTTTCTACCAATCCCATCAAGGATACCTTATGCATTGATAACCAATGCTTTAATTCTTTCTGTTTATAGGGTTTATTCAAACCCCGAACATTTTAAGCCCCTATCATGAACTTGCTCCAATAAAGAATGTATTAAATGAGGCTCCTCAGACTGTGAAGCATTGAGCTTTTGCAGAGAACAAAGAAGTAGGAGACTGTCTTCTGTTCCTTCTTGTAAACACTAGAATCTGTTATTTGTGTCCAACCTATCCTTATTCCTTTGCTCCTTAGGAATATTATCCTGCTGAGCCATCCCCAACTGTCTGTCATTCGAACATCCAGCTTGGGATGAAACATTTCTAATCTCAGTTCCAATAGTGACCTCCTTCTGAGCATTGGCAGTATCCTCATGAAACACTTTCTACAAAGGATTCTTGAAAATCTTCCTCCATTGCTGATTTCCTTCTTGATGCTTGGTCCTCTCCTTTAAGATCCCCTTAGACTTTTTAGGCTGGCCTTGTCCATCCTTCACCTTTTTGCAAAATTTAGTAGAATGTCCTGATTCATTACAATTTGAACAAAAATCTAGCCTCCATTCATAGATAATATTTTGCTTAATGATATCACCATCAGGATCTAAAATTTCTACAAAATCCAACAGCTTCTTTGAGACATCCACTTCAACAAGCATTCTTACATACAATATTCTTTCTCCAGATGATTTAACTCCATCTAAGAACAATGGTCTGCCTACTGCACTACCAATTCTGCTCAATGAGTCCATATCCCAATAGTCCAGTGGCAAATTCACAAGCTTGATCCACAATGGCATAAAATGAAACTTTTCTTTCAAAAATTGGAACTTTCGATGCCATTCCTTCAAAATAAATGGACGATTTAAGAAAGACCACTATGACCTTGATAGCACCCAATCCTTGTCTTCCTGAGAATGAAACTTAAAAATGATAAATCCTTGATCATGCAATAATACTTTGGGCTCCTTCACCGCGGACCAGAGACTATTGACATAATTCACCATTTGTCCCAAAGTAGGCCTATAACCAATAACATAACCCACAACAACCCACTTCCAATTAGCACAATTTGATTCCACCCTCTCCCTTTGTAGATTAACATGAGTATTATTCCCAACAATCAAGGGTGGAACATAAGATAATTTCGATCCTCTATCCGGCAGCCTATTACCAACCAATTTATCCTTCCATGAAACTATCCCAATGTCTTGCCCTTCTTGATGTACAACTAGATTCTGTGTTGATCCTCCTTCCTGCCATCCTCAACATCCTGCTTTTCAAGATTTGATCCCTCACTACCTAAAGGAGGCAAAACAAACCCCTCCTTTTCATTCGAATTATGATTGGCATCCGCCGTTGTATGGTCCATGCATGCCTGAACAAGACTTATCACCAACGCCTCTTGTGCATCCCTTCCAAACACTAAACCATCACTACCTTCTGCAGAAGCCCCAACAAAGATTGATGAATTCCCACTTCCTTTAGCCGACGCCTTCTTAGCCGCTGAAGTAGCCCTCCTCGTTCTAGCCATGGAGGAGGAGAGAGGAGAGAGCCTAGGGTTCTAATATGGCCTTACTATCACTTATTTAAGTATAACCATGTATTTTGGTAAATTGGTGAATATCATAAGGATCATGTATGATATAGGGTGGAATGGATAATTAAGGGTATGATATGATGCTTATTTTATAATCATGCAAGAGGTGCATTAACTGTTAATTATGCATGGACATGTGTGGTGGATGTGTTAAATGTACATGTTAGGGTTTATGTGTTCAATGATCTCGAGTACATGATTCTATGACCAGTAGTATAATTATGATATGATAACCTATTATGGTATGTGAATAAATAGAAATGAGTTTTGTAATGAAAATAGATGATAAGAGGAAGCCTTAACCTTAGGGGTATTTTGGTCATTTTTGACCTAAGGTGTCTAAATATAAGAATTGGAACCTAAGATGGCCTTAATGGAATATTTAAGTTAATATGGATAATAATACAAATAAGGATTACTTAATAATAACAAAAATAAATAAAAATGATTAAGTATGTGATTGATGTGATTCTGATAGTCACATTAATTAAGACACTAATAATTAAAGTGGAAGACCTCGATATTGGGAATGGTGGCTCTTTAAGGGTTGCTACCCTAAAGACATGGTTTAACCCATGATTATTTTAGATTTTGCTGGTGTGCGTTAGTGCCCCAACTAGACCCTACATTTTACTCTATTTAGCTATACGGACCTACTGAGGGGATCTGCATACTTATGGATAAGATGCCTTTGTCGGTAGGGTATTGTGTGTCCTCATGCAACCGTATGACCAGGGTACCTTTGCATCCCTGCGTTGATGGTTGGAGGCTACTGTGCTACATGTATGTGCTAGTATTATTGGTGTACCTTTGTATCTTCGGCTTTGTGATCTCCCCATTGAGTTAAATAAATGGACATATTATGTTAATTAAATGAAAAATACTAATCATTAAAGTGAAAGATTATTGAGTAGGCCCCAGACCGATCCGCCGACGATAATAGTGGCCAGGAGCCTTTTACCTTGAAGATCAGTCCACCGACAAATAATAGTGGCCAAGTGTGTGTTTCTTTGGATTGTATTCCGATTTACCAGCTATAATAGTGGAGGATCCTGAGCTAAATAAACCAAACCTTGGATGATAACGAATCATGAGAAATACGCTAATCACTTATAGTGAAACACCATGTGAGTTAGGGCCACACTGATCCATGAGTGAGAATAGTAGCTAGGAACCTTTTACCCTAGAGACCAATCCACCAACAAATAATAGTGGCTAGGTGTGTTCTATCCTGGAGTGTATTTCCAATCCACTAATTATAATAATGGGGTTCTCGTACTCACATGAATATGATTTGAGAGATGATGTTGAATAAGATTGATTTATGGCTTAAGATCAGAAGTATTGATTTCACCTTTATGATCTATTGATATTGTATATATATGGCCTTGGTGCCTGTCTCTCATGGTAAGTGCTGGAAATGCTAAATATATGGACTTGTGATATATTATTCCTGTGGTACGAGTCTATCATCTGTTTGTTGTGTTTATTTCTATGCCTTGTGTACATATTATTCTTATATATGTATGATGTGTTGCATGTAGGCCCTTCCTTTTAGTTTTATATAAAGAATTATTCAGTACCATAGTACCGAAAGCTTTCCTTTATAGGCTCCTAACTATTCAATGGGTAGTATCCCTTGTAGGTTAGCTATATGTGCTATTTAAGTTCCTTTTGGGTAAGAGCATAAGGACCTTCTGGGTAGTCTCTAAAATTATATTTTAAACATTCATATTTAATTGTGAAATTATTTTATTTTCTTCTAACCACTAATAGTGGGGTTTACCTTTTGTAATGATTTTAATGTGCAACTCTAATTTAAATAAAATTTCAAATTTGTGCAAATTGTGTTCTTTTTAAGCCTAAGCACTTGGTACCGGAACGGTAGATGGAAACCGGTCTGGTACTAAATGTGGCAGTAAAATCCCTAAAATTTATTATATTTGCTTCCGCCCAACTCTTAAAAAAACGAAAAAATTTCAATAGTAAATTTTGGGGGTGTTACATTATTATTTTTTAAATATAATAATTATCCTTGACATTGATAATAATAATATTATTATTGGTAAGTAACCATTATGTTACTTCCAAAAATGCAAAATATGTATAGACTCTTAATTTACAACCAAATCATCTATGTGCTCCTCCAGTTCGTAGGTTAGAAACTAGCTACCATAAACAAAATATCCTTTGATAATACATTACAAGGATGAGACAACTATCTAAAGATTCTATAATTTCTCTCATCGCATATAGAAGTCACAACAATTGTAAAAACACCTAATAGAAATTCCTTCTTTCCCTTTTTTTGAACCATGGACCTTGCTAAATCATTCAATTTCCCCTCCTAAGAGCGAGTGGGATCTCTTCGATCAAAAGTGGATCAAATATGTTGCAAAATTTATAGACTGTAAGAGCAATCCATAAATGGATGAGATGGTATTTGGACCTCGTCCTCTTCACATATATACACTTCATATCTTCAGTTAGTCCCAATTGTTGCATGCAATATTTGGTGAAGAAACATCTATGTATAGAAAGCCAAACAATGAAATTATGCTTTAGTGTAGCTATCTAGCACCAAACTAGAGGATACCACCATACACAATGTTATCTAGGGTGAACCAAGTCATATGGGTTCAAAATAGAAAAATTCCTACTAAAATCCATGCGATAAGTGACCTCCAAATGATCTAAAAAGAAATAAACAAACATGTCTCAAAGCTTGAGTATTTGTTGTAATTGCTAAGAGTAAAAAATGAATATATGAGGAATCCCACATCAAAAACCTTTTAAGGTAGATAAAATGAAGTCAATCTACTCACAAGTTTATAATGTTCTAGAGTTGTCTCCCCAAACCAAATTTATTCCATAAATGTATATTAATGAGACGCATACCAAATTCCAATAAAAAACACCTTCTCTTAGTTTTCTGATCCTTAAAAAAATTTGGCACATACTCTCAATTTGATGTGCTAGTTTTTGTGGTAAAACAAAGAATTAGTTCTAATACATCTAGATACTAAAAATCACAAATTTTAACAAATGTGCTCTTTTTGCATAAGAGATCATGTAAGAGTGCTAGCTTGCTATCCTCTTTGTAATTTTTTTCACCAAGCCCTACATTTTCCCACAATTTAAACAAGCAAAAGACCATGGAGTGCCTAAATACTTGAATGGGAAATCACCTTTAGTGAAATGTAATTATTAAAGGATTTAATTATTTATATCTTCCTTACTCCACCAAAATAAATACAAACATTTTTAAGGATAAATGTAAAGAACATAATGTGTGGAGAAAGTATGATCCATTGAAAACAACTTTTGAATAGAATTTAGGTCTCCTCAATAAAAAAAATATCATCCATGAATGACATGTTTAAAAGCTTCAAAATTTTACATTTAAGATGCCCTTTGAAGTTTGTGTCTACCCACAAGGTTTCCAACATCCTGGTTATATAATTAGTGGCTAGCATAACAAGATATGGTGACAAAGGGTCAACTTGTCTTAACCTTCTTTTTCCTCAAAATGGAGTAGTGAGTTCTCCATTTATTGATAAAGAGTAAGGAACAATAGTTACACAAGCCAAAATGATCTTAACAATATGGAGGGGAAAAGCGTACACATGAAGCATTTTTTGTAAAAAGGCCTTGATAACTGAGTGCTACACCTTCTTAACATCTCACTTCATCATACACCTTAGGAAGATATTTTTAAAAAATTTATTTTCTTTAGAACTCATAAGAAAGAAAAATATTATCACCAATATTCCTTCCACTAACAAATTTGGATTAAGATTCATCTACCAATAAAGGAATAATGCCTTATAAATAGTTAGTGAGAACCTTATATATAATCTTGTAAATATTCCAAAACAAGAATTAGGGTGATAATCAATAACCTTCATAGCATTGTCTTTATTCACTATAAGGGTTAGTGAAGTAATATTAAGCTTGTATAAGAGATAATCAACGACAAAGAAATCTAAAATCACATTAATCAATTACTTACCAACTACAAATATTGCTTCTTCTTCTTTTTTCTTTTTTTTTTGAAAAAATGACCTAAAAAAATCCCATCAACTTTAGGGGCTTTATTATCTCCGGTCGATACCATAAGTTCTCGCACTTCTTGTGGGGAAACAAGTGACACGAGGCTTTTTTTATGAGCTTTTTGAATTCAAGATCTCTAATACATGATATTTGTACATACCAAATTAGTAACATTACCCTTTGAACCAAGTAAAGTTGTGTAAAAATCTACAAAATTAGACTTAATTCCGAGTAGTTCAATAGTTGTAGTCCCATAATCTAATTCAATCATAGGTACTACATTTTTATTCTATCTAGACTTAACACCAAGAAATAAATATCTATGATTTGAGTCTCTAATATTTAGCTAATGAATTTTGGATTTTTATTTCAAGAAATTGGGAAAAAAAACATTGCTACCTTATTGAAAGCAAGTGCAGTGTTGTGAACATGTTTGCATAGTGAAGAATTAGAGTAATCATTAAGTAACTCAGTCTGGGCAGTGAGCATTTCTTTCCTAGCCATAGTAACTATCACCATACTTACCATGATTAAGTTCCTTGAAAACATGCTTCAAAAATTTCAAGTTCTGGTCAAAACTTGGTAGTATATTTCTTGGAGAAAAGCTAAGCCAATTTGATGACAAGGTTAATAAAATTATCATCCTCTCTAGAAATTTTGAAATAGAAATTTTTTTTATTGGATACCGAGGTGAACCATAATGGGGTAGTAACATGATACTGAAAGTACTTTAAACATAGAGAAAAAAAATCAAAACAAGCCACGAAATGTTTGCTAAAGCATGATCCACCTTATATGCAATATCTTTCACTACCTTATCTTTTGTTACATAAAGTTAAGAAGAATTCATGGCCTTTGTTACATATAGTTTATTAAACCTGGTGATTGCATAAAGTCAAAATAGTCCCGAGCATCGTGGATGTAAGGAACATCATAACCTACCTTTTCCTCTATATAAAGAACTACATTAAAGTACACTAACAAGATCTAAGGGATATCATTCGTATAATTATCAAGAATCCATCTCCACAAGTTCCTTTCAGCTTTTCTTGTATTGGAACCATCAATAAATGCATATGTAAAGTGATAGCTTCCATCAACTACAACAAATTCAAACAATATACATTGATTAGAAGCATTTAGTTGAGTAACTCGCCATACACATGGGTTCCATAACTTGGATTCTATCATTATAATTGCTAAAATAATTATTAAAGTATCTCCAACCCTTACCTAGCTTCTTCTTAATATCTTCAAACTTTCCATCTTCACTCTAATTTTAACCAATCCAATTATATTACAACCACTATTTTTGATCCATTCCCTTACTTCTTTTTGCTTAAGTGGATTGTTTATTCCTCCTATATTCCAAGAATCTAACATGGTTTACCTAGGTCAAGAATAAAGGAACTCTCCACTATATATTGGCTAAGGGTCAAAATTTCACCTAGTTTATGTAATACTTGGAATTGATTTTTTGTAACACAAAGATCAATTATAGTAGTTGAGGACATTAATGATTAAGTTTGACAAATAGAAGTAAAAATTTGGTTTGCATGTGAGGAAGTTGAATATTCAAAGTGAGGATGAATGCTAATAGAATTATTATCTATCACCTCTTCACCATTTTTGGGCTTCTCCGTACAATGTTTATGTCTCCTGCCCTTAACTACACCTACTATTGTTATTGGGAAGGCTTACCAGCATTAGTTATTTTTATTTTAGGGAAAGAATTATTGCCATGCATAGGGGTAACCCACAAATGGCACTATGTAGGTTTCCATTCAAATTATATTGATTGAACAAAATAACTGCCATCGGAGTTTTTACTGAGCATTGATTCACATAAAGGTTTTTTTTCATATCATCTTCCACAAGGACTTGAGGGAAAGATAATGTCTTCCCCAAAGGTTATATCATCATTGCAAATGGGGTTCCAAAAATCTAGATATTATACTCAAGGATTTGGGAGATTATTATTCCAAGGGAAGGAGAGGTAACTTGATCACAAGGGCATAAATTACATTTCTTCTTTAGTCAATTTCATTTGTCTATGCCAAGTTTAAGGATCAAAGGTTTGGTATGACAAGTCAAATACGAATTTAGTACAAAATCATAACCCTCATAAGAAGCAAACCTAGACACAAAGAATCTTGAAACATGGATAATAATTTTAGGTAATTCTATCCTCTACCATTGAGCCCAAACATAACCCGTCATTTGATTGAATGTTGGAGCCTCCCTATATACATATCTCACCAAAGCATGCTTCCATTTTATTGCATCCTTTTTTATCTCCTTTTTTTGAGATTCATGCGCTTTTCTAGGTTTCTATTACAAGCCATTCTATCCCTCCATGAAAAATTAACATCAAAACCCTTCGTAGCCCTAGTATCGAAATAAGTATTCGTGTGATTCTAGCAAGGTAAGTCAAATTCTGGATTGGGATCACTAGGAGGGTCAACTAGTGTTACAATTTCCTTCTCAAGAATGGTCTTTGTTTGAGAATTGGTATCTTGACCGAGTGCGGTATCCATACATATCAAGTCTGAATTGGGATCTAGGTTTTGAGTTGATTTGACTTCTTCCACCAATTCAAAATTCAAATTTTTATTATCCAAAGCAAGTTCATCCTTCTTCAAAACAATCTTAGTGACCTTCTTCTTAGTTCCAAATAACTACTAGCATTGTGCCATAAGAAAAATACAACATGAACCCTAGGTTGTGTTTAGGCTCTGTCGTTATGATGTAAAACACATCCTTAATAATAATAATAAGTTAATTTAATGTTAATTCTCATAATATCAAATAAAGTTAGTATTGATAAAATCATATCGTATTGAAAATTTGGGACAACAAAAATAGGGCCTAATGTAAAAAGGGCTAAGATCGTGGAAAGAAAAAGGGCAAGCCCGCGTAGAGTCAAGCTTGAGAGCATTGCAGCTCACGTGATTCATTTCAAAATTGAAAGGATCTCATTTGTGGATTCAAAGTAATGGCGCAACAGATCATTCGTTATCACAGCAGCTAAGTCGGCTGCTCACGCCTCTATTGTTTGAAAATCTCCCGCGTCGCATCTATATAAACCCCCCAAAACAAAAGTCATCTCTTAAGCATCCTTCATTTTGCTCGACTTCAATGTTCGAATTTCTGACACAGTTTGATTTCGTATTGACAGCATCAATGGGAAAACGATTTCGAAGAGCTAAATCAATCTGCTCCTGCTCTTCTCCTCGTTCATCCTCCTCCAAATCCCCTCGCTCCTGCTTCTCTTGGTAATCCACTGTCTTTTGTTTCGTTTATTTTCATTTTGGACAAGTTTCTGCGGCCCTATCTCTCTCTCTTTGTTCTTATTCGAATTTTACGACTTGCGTTCAACTTTGTCATTCTTTTTTCAGTTTCTGATCTCTGTTCTGTTCTCATTCCATTGATTTCAGCTACCGGTTTGTTTCATCGACTCTATTGTGTGCTGTTGTATATATTAGTTCTCTCGGATCATGAATTTAGATAACTGGCGTCTTAAAGCATTAAGCGTTAATCACACAGTAAGAATTTTATGATCAATGACTAGGCGTATTCTTCTCCCTCTCGGTTCGGATCGCTCTGCTTTTGTGAAAAGTGATATGAGCTTTTGCTTTGTTTTTCTGTAAATTTTTACTTTCCTTAGTTGAACTGAATAGTTGAGTTGTTTTTTGTTCAATGAGACCCTGACTAGGATTCCAGTCTTAGCAACAACGATTTCTGCTGCTTTCCTTTTTGATGCTTCCACTGTATATAAGTTAAACTGTCGACCTGTATTCTTCTGACAAGTTCTTGTGTCTTTGGTATCTAGGCTCCAGACTTCTTAAGTAAGATGAAGTAGTATTTCATTTCGTTTAGGAAGCCTCCAGCGATAGAATCGGTGCCTGAGCTTGTTTCTCAACTCGATTCAAATTTTGAACGGATATTTTCCCTGTTTGGAGCAGTCTGATCATTGATATATTTTTAGCCATGAAACTTCCAAATATGTCCTGCTGACTAACTGAATTATTTGAGTTCAAATAATCCATGAGATTTGATTATTGTTTAAATCTGTCTCCATATTCCTTTAATCTGTTCCGCAGCTAGACGTAACAAAGTTAAGAATAAAAAGCAGGTTGAATAAATATGACCTCTACCTGTGTGTTTCTTAATGCATGTAAAGCTATGAGGATGACATATGGACTGAGATCTCAAAGTACCTGGACGGAAAGTCTCTTGTTATGCTTGCGATGACTTGCAAATGGTTCTACAACCTAATAATGGATGACAGTATATGGAAGTTTGTGTGTTTGCGAGATCTTGAGGTTCCATATTCAACAGAGACCTCCTTCAACTGGATCCATCTATATGCCTCAATTTTTGGTGATGGTCTAGACCTCGAGTAATCATTTGCCTCATGAGTTTGAACTGCTCATTACGTGTATGATCTGTGCCTGCGATTTTATTACAGATGGAACCCATACCTACGACTTCCGTCAGCAGGAGAAACATATTGGTAAGTTTGATCGTACTCGTGTATTGATTGATACTTGTAATTGCTTGTATAATGACAGACTGATTGAAAACTTTCTTAGCACCGAAAAAATTGGGTAAAGCACTAACAGGTACGAATATAGTATCATGGCACTTCATCTGAATGTGCTATAATTTTTACCAAATCCTAATGGTTTGGAAGATGAATTTCTGTGTATCTTTGGGTATAAGCTGATCGTTGATGACATGAGTTGTACCATCTCATGGAGCAAACTACATTGGTTTCTCAATTAGAATTAGAAGTTTATGGAAATTGATGACCTAAACTGCCGTTTTCGTTGGGAATTTCAGACTGGATGCGGGTCGGTGCATTCTTTCTCGATTCACCAGCAGCATTTGTGACTGATAACCTGATTTGTCCGAAGAACCTTCTTCCGCAGGACAATGTGAAAAAGATGTTAGAGTCCGGTGGCTTATGTGTGTTAACCAACATAAAGACTGGGATATGGATAGCTGGTATATGCTGTTTGCTCCCAATACCATGGTCTTGCACATGATTGAGTATAGAGAAGCTTCCCAATAGAGATTATCATATGTTTGTTTTCTCTAATTGTTTGTTTCACCTGCCTGAGCTGCTTCTTTCAGATTTACAGCTAGTTCGTTGCCCTGTGTGTGACCTTGATACATGTGAAGGTTAGGCTGTCTTGCTAGAAAGTCTGTATAAGGCTGCTTTTCCCTATTGAATAGTACATTTTTTGGTTTGCTGAAATCATCCCTGATGAAGGTGCCATTATTGATCCTCTTCAGGTCGTATTAACGGAATCGAACTGTTTCTGCAGGAACAATGCAAATGTTAGATGCAAGGCACATAGAGCTGTTCCTATGTGAAGGTTACCAGGATGGGAGTTGGGAGTATACTACGATAGGATCTCATGAAACAAAAAAGAATTTAGGAGCTGCTTGTGGAGCCATATTTGCTCTGAAACACCTTAAGGATTGCTCGACTGCGGGTAAACAACAGGCTTCCCCAGATTCATTAATAGCAGTCTATATCAAAATCTAGCGTTTAACATCTAAATAAATAAAAACTTGGTGCAAAGATTTTTTAGCGGTAAGAAGGGCACCAAACCAAAATCTCATACCGGTTAAATATGACTGAAAATATTGGTACTTTATCAGATATTTGTTAACAGCCGATAATTACTGAATGCTGATTCATGCATAATGAATTGAAATTTGACAGGGCTATTCGACACCAAGTCATGGATAGGAAAAGAGAATGATTGGCAGCCAAAGACAAAAATTACTCATCACGCAGTTGCGGTGTGCACCAAATTACAAGACAATGAAGGTAAAGAATGCCTGAGACTCGATGCACACAAGTTTTTCAATCTTCCAACCTATGTAGTATATAATGAAGACGATTTTTTAACCCTGCAGGACTTCATGTTAAATACCATGTCATGAGAGCTGGATCCGACGGGGAAATCATGTCAATCCGAATCTCTCAACAGCTTCTCTAAAGTCTTCTCTCATTCTTGAAGCTTAAACGAGATGAATGCACAAAACAATGAGGAGGAGGTCAATCGGTCATCGTATTATGTTATGCATATGCAAATCAATCCCGCGGATTTCAACAACAGCTGGCCTGTACCCGAAAGCGGTGAATCACGTAGTAGAACTTCTGCGTGAGATAGAATATATTGAAAAACTGAAAGAAAAAAAAAACATGGTATTTGGAATGTATACGCAGATTTTCTTGCATTAATAAATTCATTAAGCAATATATATATATAATGCCATTGGGCCAGGATAAATCACTAATTGACTTCTGCCACTTGCTTTCTTTTTCTATAATTTTCTTAGTTGCAAAGGAAAGTAGAAGGATTTAAAATTCTGAAATTCTTTACCTCTGGATGTTTGTTGATTTGGCCGGGGGGGCCATTTTCGAAAGAATTTAATTCAAACTGTCACCAAGAACAATGGTATATGAGCCACATAATTATTACTCTCTCCGCAAAGATGGTCCTAGAATCTATTTTTGCATAAATTAAGAAACATTATTTAATGACAATGGAAAAGTAAATATATACATGTTTTCCAATTACATTCTTAGTATAATCACTTAGCTAGTAATCCAACTACAATAAATGCTGTATTAAATAAGGAAATGAAGATACATTAGAACATCAAAATATTAATTTGACTGTTTATAATGAAATAGGACTATAATTTGGGACAAAGAAAAATATAATCTAGGACTATCTTTCTCCGCAAGAATACAGGGAGAAAAAAAAATAGTAATGATTTGTTAATGCTAGGGACTCGTTTCCTAATTACTAAGCCGCCAGTAGAAATGCCCCAAAAATCATAGATCTTGATCTTGTTAAAAATTGCAAGCCAACCAAAGAAAAAAAATAAATAAAAAATGCAAGCCAAACCACCATTTACGTCTTTGCCATGAGTATTGTTGACTTTGTTATATATATTCAGACAATAAAATAAGATACCCTATATATAATCCAACGAACCTGTCCTCATCCCTAAACTTATTCCACTATTTGTCATCGTATCCCCCGTTAGTAGCTTTTAACATTATAAGTCAAAACTCTCTTAAAACATCATGGTCAACCTCAAACCCCTTCCCTCCTCTATCCTCCTCCTCTTCCTCCTTTTCCTTCTCCCCGTCCCCTCTTACACATCAAACATATGTCCTCTTTCCATCTGTGGCAACAACACCTTCACCATCAGATTTCCCTTTCAAATCCAATCACAATATTCTCAAAACTGTAGTTACCCAGGCTTTGAACTCAGGTGTGAAGATAAAGCGTCAAAGGTACAGATCAACATTCCTCAATCAGGAGACTTCCTTGTGAACGAAATTAACTACGTCAGTCAGAGTATACTAATAGGTGATCCAGGTAACTGTCTCCCTGGGCGCTTCCTCAATACTTTCGACACGTCCAGTTCTCCTTTTTCGGCTGCGTACGTTAACTACACGTTCGTTAGCTGTCTGAGAGACCTGAATACCGCCTCAAGGTTTGTTGTCATCGAATGCTTGAGTAATTCGACGAGGTCAGTTTTGGCAATCCCATCAGGAAGTGCTGAGGATTTGAAGTCATTGGAGAGTTGTGAAAAGATTGCTGGTGATTTGCCTGTCCCAAGCTCTTGGCCAGAAGGGGGTGGGGGTTCGCTTGGGTTTAACGATGAAGTGCGGTTGAAATGGGATGTGCCTGATTGTAGAGACTGTGTAGCTCGTGGTGAGGTTTGTGGGTTTCAGAGTAATAACAGCCAACAGGTTGAATGTTCTGTAGATCCAATCCCAGGTAATCGCCTCCTTTTTCTTCTATTCTTTCTTTTGTTTTATCCGCGCTGACCATGTGTTAAGTCACTGCCCCTCCCACTTGATCATAACTCGGAACTGGACCGAATTTAATAAATCAAAAGTTATCAGGTTAAGATATTACCCTGTTTTAGCTTGTCCACACTTGTCATTATCAACACTGAATTTGGACAGAACACAATGTTCTATTGGTGAAGAACGTCGATCCTAAAGATGCAAACCCCTCTCCCCCTTTCTGTGTAAGATACTAAAGTTGAAACATAATGCTAGAAATATTTACGATAGCTGTTGGATGAATGATATGGGAAACAGGCAACGCGTAGCTGAAGTCTACGGGTTGTTATCTGAACCAATCATGATAAACAGGTTGGGATCAATTCGTACGCAAAATGTACACCGGAAAAACAAATAGTATTTGTGTGAGATATGGTACTCACGTAATTAGACATACCGATTGTATAATTAACAAGTGGGGAATTAGTCAAAACAGGGTTAATTATTAAGTCGGGTCAACTCGGTCGGAGCTATAAAAAATTGTAGATGCAAAACCTAAGTTGGCTTCTCGAACTTTTGAATAACAGATGCTTGTTATAATGGGCTAAGACATAACTACTAATGGCTCGGTTGGTATGGGAGTAGAAAATGTCTCGTATATAAATTTTTTTTTAAATTAATAATATTTTTAATAAAATATTAAATATATATCAAATTAATATTTAAGATAGATATTTATCCTAAAAGGTATCCTTTTATATTAAATAAACTATATTAAAAATATAAAATATGAAAGTAATTTTTTATCCATAAATTTTTCTGAGGGGAACTAAAAAATAATAGTTTGATGGATAAAACATTAAGGAATCTAGTTATCTAAATACCAAAAATTCAAACCCCTTCAGTGTATTATGTTAGATCTATAGCCTGAGGTTACCATATAAGTTTATAATACCTTATCCCTTCACTCAAAAGAATAATTAAATAGCATAACACAATTGCATTCTTTATATTTCTAAGAAATAGAATCACTACTTAATTACCGTTTTCAAAATTTCAGATACAGACCACAAGACAGGACCTACTGGTCTCACAATCTTCAGGATCATCGCACTATCAATTGCTGTACCAGCTTTTACATTATCAGTTTGCATTGGGGTCTTCTTATGTTTCGTAGACAGTAGACGCGCTAATCGAAGAAGAAATATACCAGAGAATGCAGGAGCCACATATCAATCTAACGCCGTGTCAGCCGGTCTCGATCAATCCACAATTGATACATACACAAAGGTAATTTTAGGTGAAAGTCGAAGAGTTCCTGGGCTGAATGATGGTACCTGTCCAATCTGCTTGTCAGATTATAATGCTAAAGAGGCATTGAGGTGTATACCTGAGTGCCAACATTGCTTTCATGCTGAATGTCTCGATGAATGGTTAAGGCTTAATGGGACGTGCCCCATCTGTCGCACTTCACCACCCCGAGAAGACGTTGATTGAAGAAGGTGATGATCGTTGATGTTTCTGTTACTAGATTATTTGCTCACAGCAAGAATATGGGAAGCAGATTTGTATTGGATCCAAGTAGGATTGTTATGTTTCCCTGTACAGACCGTTTCACTTCCTCTTGAAAAATGATAAAATACGACACCAAAATATTTCATAACAAAAGGGCTTTGCCTATTTTCAGACATGTGGAACAGTAATCACAGCAAAGACGTAGATACAGTATGTATTCTCGTTATGTTCCAAAACACAACATGCATAAATTGGCAACGAACTGCAAACTATCCATCAAGTCTACAGCCAGGAAAGCCGTACATCGTTCAAGTACTACTCAACCAGAACCTAATATTGTCCCCTGACATCTGGAGATTGAAGGGAAGAAAAAGTATACAACAGGTTCTAGTTTCACCTTCCATTTACATAACTCAAAGGCAGCAGCATACAGGGACATTATTTCTTCGCAAGGAGTTTCTTTGGAAGCTTATCAATAGGAGTCGTTTTGAGCAGAAAAAGCCTTGTGGCACGCTCCTGAAGTGTGCCTCCACATTTCAAACCGCGAGCTTGTAGCTCAGATTTCAGCCTCTCCATGCCAAAAACCTGCATATATTATTCATTGGATATCAAAAATATGAACGAATCCAGGAAGGCCAAACTGATACATTCAACAAAACAGATGTAAACTGAATGGTACACCACCATTAACAAACAAAAAGAAGGGATGACAATGAAAGGCGAGGAATGTAACAGATTAGCAGACATTAAATTCTGGCACTCATTGACATCATCCACTAACCTCTAACTCAGTTGCCGAGCTAAAATCATCCAACTTTAGAGGATGCTCTACTTCTGGAATGTTTTCGCTCACTTTCATCTTCCTGTCCTTTTGCACTACCTCAGCCTCTGGAATTGCATCAACTTCAGCAACGGCAGGTGGGGACTGTGTGGCTACAGAAGCTACAGCCATTTCTGCTTCTGATGCCCCTTGAGACCCAGACTCAGACTCAAGCATCTTGTCATTCTGCTCCATCTTCTGCTCTTCACTCTCAGATGAAGGATCAGCCAAACCACTCTTTTCTAGATGCTCATAGCTTCTTCCACTTGGACTATCACTACCAGATGGTTCCAGACTTTCACTTGTGACAGCTTGCCTTTCTTCCTCAGAAACACTCTCAAGAGAAGCTCTAGCTATGCATCCCACATCCAACTGCTCAACTGATTCAGAACCAGAACTACCATCAAAATCCTTTTTTGAATACGAACTGTTTCCATTATCAATTACAATAGATGTCTCATTTTCAGCATCATCTTTATCACTTTCATCATCATCTGTTTCATCACTGTCGCTGTCACCCATTGTTCTCTTGCCCATCCTGTCAACAAAAGAAAACCCACCAGATAATTAAAACTGAAATTGAGGGTTCACAGGCATCAAGAAAATATGAGAACAAAAATAAGTTCAACATATATTGAACACAACTGCTATGCAATAAAACGTCAACAAGTAAAAATAAACAGTGAAGAAAAATGATATCTCAATCCAATACACAACACGACCTAAAAGACTAAATTGGAGGAAAATACTTAAAAGGTCCTTACTCAAAAGGATAAAAAAAGAAAATAAAAATAACAATGTCCTCTATATGCTTGAAATATTACAACTGCCAACAACATGCACACACCTGCATGTGCTCCAGCTCATATAGTGACTTCCAAGTTACATCAAAAGTTCCTAACTAAGTTGCATGGGAGTGCCAATTGGAAAAGGAAGATAGGGATGGAACAAGGAAACATCCACTTCTAGGAAATACCATGAAAGAAACATTGAATGTAAATATATAGTACATGGATAAATTGTGTATGTAACGTTCCAAGAACATAGAGTTTATTGAGGGATTATCAGAATTATAAAGGTACTTGATGATTATTACTAGTTGGCTAATTATGCACTGAAGTTGAGTATTCACATTGAAGGTGTCAGAGATAGTTTTGGATTTCTAAGAATAAGTAAGAAGCAAAGAAGTTTATTACTACACAAAGATAGTAAAATGTGTAATCCTAAATACTTGTTGACATGAAACAACTTAGGATTGGGAATTGGAACTTTAAAGAGGGATTTTAAAAGGGATAGATGATGTAAGAGCAAACACTCAAGAATTAGCATTCATAATTATTGAACTAATTATTCTTCATTTGGAAAGGATCTCCCACAAAATTGAAGACCAACAGATGGTTACGTTGCTAGAAACGTATCAACAAGCTACTAGGCATCTACATGCATGTGCATGGAATGCATGGCCACGTGCATGGGGAGGATTTGCAGCCTGGTCGTGTACATTTATTAATTTAGCTAACTAATTAATTAAGTAGTAGGGTTGGATATTAGCTAGAGCATAAAGTAGCATAATGTCTTTTAACTTGGTATCTTTTGAATTATGCTTTTAGCTAAATGGTAGGTTGGCTATATAAGCCATTGAAGTCACGATTAGAGGTAGAAGTTGATGATCAAGTATTGAAGTCGAATGCAATTTGAATTCTGTGTGAGTTCAATTCAAGTTAAACGAATCTATGCGAACGATTAATCTTAAAAATCTTAATCTCTTTGTCTGTGTGAATTAAAGATTAAGTTCTATCCTTTCTACTTTCCATAATCCACATTTTTCTAACCATCAGCATCATCCAAACGCCACCCAAACTGAAGCCTAAATTGAACCCTAAACCGACACAATCATTCAAAACCCTAACCCTTCCATTCAAACCATAACATTACCCTAACCCTAAAATTTGAAGTTAACCTTAACCCTAACCCACGAAATCATCTTCCATCAAATCCTAACCTTCGAATCATCATCATCAACAACACATCATTGTTGAATCAATATCATATTCATCTCTTCACATTAGAACCATCATCATTAGTCATCCATCATCATCAAATTAACATCATCTTATTCAATTCATCACCATCATCACTCCATCCTATTCGAACACTTTAAACATTAATACACCATCACCGAACCTTCATCTTAATAACCAAACCCAATTCGAGCCATAATATCACAAATTTGATAATTTCATCCTCCCACACACATCAATATATTTTTTTAATTATACACATTTAGCACTAGTCCTTATTAGGCTATCAATAAACACAATAAGCTTTAACAAGGAATTCAGACATAAGGATTTTTAAAGTCATGCCCTAAGGAAATTTCCCAAATTGCACACAAAAGGTGGAATTTAAAATTTTCTTGTTTAGAGGATTTGGAAATATATGAAATACTATAAATCCAACAACTAGATTAGGGAATTTCACAAATTACCTTTTTAAGTGAATTACCCTCGGCAACTACCCATCCAAACCCACCCTAATGGGGATAAATGAAACATTCACCTCCGGGCCCAGTTGTGAACCTATTTTGCAATGCTCATCTAAGTTAATGGTGATTAAATATTTACCCCAAATAAACTCATTTTTATAATTCCTTTTCTGGGAGTAATAAAACTCAAATTATATAACCTTTATTCACCCTAATTCACCTAATCCAAACAGAATTAAAACAACTTAAACCTAAATTAAGTTATTATTATCCAAACATCATTTTAAATCATTCAACCCGATTTTCCTCAACCATTCCCCTCACCTTAACCTCATTCACCCCAATCCAAACAAACCATTAAAATTTCAACTTCCAACCCCACTGTAAAACCCCCTAAACTAGTGATAATCATGTAAGTACTTGAGGATAGAATTAAAAATTTTTGGACACAGCTTGTAAAAAGTTGGCATGATATTAATCACTGCGTCAACAAAAAACTTGAAGTAGACAACACTTGAGTCTGTCAACGGATGCAGCAAAGCGGTATACATATTCATATCATGATATTAATCACAGAAATAGAGGCTGGCAACATGCATCATCAGAACACATGTAATTATGATTGGTTAATGCAACAAATGCCAAGGAACTACAAGCAATCTAATTATCAAAAACGTCCTTCAATTAACATAGGAGAGAAATGGGGGTTACCAAATCTTGAGCTTCTTAGCATCAGATCCCTCAGCTTTAGCCTTATACTCCAACTTCTCCATCAACTTCCTCTTCTTTACACCAACACACTCCCCGATTGACTCCCTAACCGACCTCTCGACTTCTTCAACGCACCTTGCTGACTCCTCCCTATACTTCTGCACATACTTTTCAGCCCCATCACCCCCACCCTTTTTCTTTTTCTCTTTCATCATCTTCCTCAAATAATCGTCCGCTACTTTCTCCAACTTCCTTTCTTCTTCCTCCGCTCTCCACTCCTCCAACTTCTTCTCCGCATTCACATGCCTCAACCTTCTCCCACTCATATCCCTACATGCATCGAAATTGTTGGTTTTCTTCTGCCCTGCTTTGGTAGCCGCTCCACGCAGAAGGGATCCGAACCCACCTTTTCCACCGAGAAGGGAGATATTGAGGTGAAGGGTCGAAAGAGAGAACGATGGGGTAATTGGGGTTGTGTCGTTGAGGAATTTTCCATTTAGGGTTAGTTTTTGGAGGTGTGTTGGGATTTCAGTTAGGCGTTGGATTTGTTGTTTAATTGATTGAAGAGATGTTGGGGTTTTGGTTGGGTATTGGATGGTTAGAGTTCTGCCGTCGAGAAGTTTGACGAAGAGTTGGAAGAACGGGGCATCCATGGTTGATCAGTGAAGATTGAAGGGTGGGAACCGGAGAATCGCGATACTGGAGAGAGAGAAAAAGAGAGGAGAAGAGGGATCCGAAAGTGTCTTTCTACATAGGTCATATATTCCGCAATTCAGGCGTTGAGAATATTGTAACTTAATTGAAGTTTGCTATAAACATAATATAAAATAAGGGAGGAAAATGTACATCTTCAACAAACACCTATGTTTTCTAGTAATAATATATATATAATCAAATAAAATACACACATCTTTTGATTATCAATGCATATATCTTTTGAATATAAATATATATGCTTTGCTTATAAAACAATAATAGATCAATACATGATTCATTAATATATATTTTAATAGAAATAATATGCATCTTTATAGGACAAATATAAGATATATATCATGAAATATTAAGCATTTATTATATAAAGATATGTATTATTTTATGAAAAATGTGTATTCATTGTCCTAAGATGTGTATTTGTCATTTTTATATATACTTGAAAAAAAAATTACAATATGTAAAAATTAAACACATAGTAGCTTATATAACAAGTGTAGCACTCCACCAATCATGCTATTGAAAATTAATGTTACACTTACCTTTTATATTTATATATGATGTGTTGGACCTTAATTAAGCTACCGCAAGTAGAGTGTTTTGTGCTAATAGTTGTAAGATGTAATGATTGCTATTGTTTTCTATGCTATCTTCAACTCAAATGTTCCAAAAAGGAGCTAATCTCACAACGAATTCTAACTCCCAACATGCAATTGTTAATGATCTAAACATAAAAGAGGGGACACCCCCATTTTCACAACAACAAAAGAAATGTTGTGGAAAAGGATTTGTAGAAGCAAAATAGGGAATTTAGGGTATTACCCCTACATCTAATGTAGGGGAGGTACAATTTATATCTATATTATATCATGTCTAATGCTAGAAATACCCTAATACCTCAAGAATTAGGTGTGGTAGGTACCTAACTCGAGACTAATATAAGATTTACTAAGGTTCCATTTGGTTTGTGGAAAATGATGTAGAAAGGAGAATATAATGAAAGAAATCAAGTTTCTTTTCATTTTTTCATTGTTGAAAATTTTTTGTAGAAAATAAATTCTTAGACGGTGGTTTTTGTGTTTGGTTTCCTAGAAAATTTTTGTTAAGGAAAAGTTGAGTACCATCATCATCATCATTATCAATGTTTTTGTTGTTGTTTGAATGCCGTTATATATTTAATAAGAAAAAAAATAGTACATCAGTACATGAAAATTTTCATGATGTTTCTAAAAAACTATAAAAACTCCATAAATTTAGTATTAATGCTAATTTTTTTAAGAAAAAAATCTAAAATATTATATAATAAACTTATAATTATTTCCCAAAACAATATAAAAATATAAAAAATATCTCCTATACATTTTCATTTTTAGCATGACAAAACAAACTAGGAAAAAAGGAGGAAGAATAACTCTATAGTTAGTTACTAATGTACTAGTTAGTTCCATAATATATCAATAACATGTTATTCCATCTTTTATATATCTATTTGGTACAAACTTTCAAATACCATATCAATAACAGATAGAGAAAAAAAATACTTGTCAAAATTCATTTATGAGAGAACCTGTTATTATTAGCTCGAAACATAATACAAAAAAAAAAGGAGGACCACTTACTTTACTCCATGCTTCTGAGCACTTATGCAAAAATTCAAAGGTCAAGGCTCATGTCAACCTAAAAGGTCTCCAAATACATCCCAAAGGAAAAGAAAGAAAGAAGGAAAGAAGGAAAGGAAAGGAAATGGATAGTTCATAGCAATTAGTAGCTAACTCGATAGGTCAAGGATATATACTAAGATCATTGAAAAATCCATAACTGAACTCCACACGCAACCATATAGCTATATCCTTAGGTAGAAGACCAATAAATGTTCAAGCGACACTAATATTTACTAAAACATTTGTATATATTTGCATCAAATAAACTTTATTTATCCCTTCAACCTTATTAAGCTTCAAGTGCAACTCAACTTCAATAAAGTTGCATGGGTTTCCTCCATTAAGAGTAGCTTAAAATTGCATTTATCCATTATTTTAGGATCTTCATCTCTTTGCACCTCTCACTTGTTCTCTTTTTTATACTTCTTGATCCAAATGCACCAGTGAAAGGAGACACTACTTTATTACATTTATTTTATTCATTGCTTCGATTATGAAGTGTTGTTTCCTTTTTTTATTATCTCTTTAGCCGCACATGACTTTCTTTTGGATCAACAACCAAACTTCGAGAGTATTAGTTCTTGAATCTAACCTATGAAAAATCAAATCTAGATTACGCAAAAAAGGTTTGATTTCGAGATGAACCTATAAATGAAATATATATATATATATATGTTAATATACACTATGACACACATTTTAATATGCAACAAAAGTTGAAAAAATAAGTAATATAAGTCACCAGGGGAAGAAAATGGATCATATGCACAATTGAAATAGGTGGTTTTTAAATTCCATTTAGTATAACCTCAAAACTATGGGAAATTTTCAAAAAAAAATTATAGCGTAGATAGTGCAACTTTATAACAAGTTGGAAATCATAATAGATCACCCTCTCCTTCTACAATTAAATAGTGAAGCCAAATAAAGAAAAAAGGGAGAACAAAATGCATGTAGCAGTAGACGATGGTACTTGGGAGGTAATAGCACAAGTATTAATGAGTATATATTAATCGAAAGGAGAAGACAAGCTTACAAAAATAAAATTAGAGGACTCACAAAGTCCATACATAGTAATTTAAAAGTCCTTGGTATCATAATCAAAGGATTTTAGGATCTTGATTCCATTATCAAGAAGAAGAGTAGAAAACAAGTATTTGTATGGAAGACACACATCCCCCTCAGGGAACCAACAAATCAAACCCATAATCAAAATACAAAGACTTGGGATTAAATATGGGTTTGTGTTTAATTTTCTAACCATGAAGCTAGCTACCAAATCTTGCCTATATAGATTCATGACATGCATCAAAATGAATAGGGAAAGAAAGAAAGAGAGAAAAAAGACTAAGCTTTTGGCATGATTGATGAGTTCATATTTTGACACATTTTATACCCTTATAATCTTAGTTTTTGATATTTTATTTAACTAATATAGGTGAATAATTATTATTTTATGCTTAAGTGGTAAAAATTGCATAAATATTATTATTTAAGCTAAAATGATATAAATTAAGTAAATTTAGAATTAAATATTATTTATTAATATTTATTTAATTTTATTTTACAGGTTTTATTTTTTAATAAAAAAATAAAAATAAATAAAAATAAAAGATTTCGACGTTTGGACCAACGGCCAAAGGCCGAAGGCCCAAATGCCATGAAAGCCAAACAAACGGATCGGCAGACCTGGAAAAAAAATAAAATAAAAATAAGAGGAGGGCTGACTTGGAGAGAAGGAGTTGTCGCACGAAAGTAAGATGAGGGTTGATGTGGAAATAAAGGCTCGACGGGGAAAAGAATTCAGAGACACACAAGAATAAAAGGACATCGCAAAGAGCACAGAAGGGGGTTTGCGACCATAGTTTTAAAAATCGGACCAGTCATCGAACTGGTATCATAACTGGTTCACTGGTTTAGTGGTCGAACCATTGGTTTGGATTGGTCGAACCAGTGGTACATTTTAAGTCAAAAAATATGAAATACATAGAAAATTAAACTATACATGAATTTGACCAGCTCCTAACCGGTTTTTTGATCAGTTTTAAGACCGATTTTTTGACCGGTTCACCGGTTTTCACTGGTTCCGAGATCTTAAAAATCGGCACATGAAATCTGATTGGTGACCCGACCGGTTTGCCGGTTCACTGGTCGAACCGGCCGGTTCGGTCCAGTTTTTAATATTAGGCCTGCGAAAGAGAGGAACGAGCCGTTAGGCTTTGAAACAAAGCAGTAGGGGCAAAGCGCATAGGAGCCGCTAGGCACGATTAGCGCGGCAGCACAGAGAAGCACAGAACGATCAGTAAGGCAGCATAGAGCCTCGTCAGCCGTCAGCAAGAATAAAGAAAAAAGGAAAATAATTATTGCACTGAAATCAAGGCAACAAGAAGAAAATAAGAGGAAAATTAATACCGGTAGAATTTATTTAAGATAAAATTAATTTTTATCTGAATAAATTCTTGATCTTTTATGCAAAATTAATTCTGGTTATTTCTTTCTCTTACTTTAATTTATATTTTAGATATATATTTCTGTGTAATTAATTCTATAATTATAGCCGGTTGATTATTTATTGTTAGGGAATAAATTGAAACCTTAGATTAGGATTTGAATTATAATTTTATTTTCTTTGTTTCGTGAGATTGTTTCTTGACTCTATGTTAATTGCTATCGTTTATATGTATAATTATGTCAAGTATAGTTTATTTGGTGCATGTCTTGTTCTGGTTTCCTCATAAGTGACAGTATATATGATTATTTGCCTGCGAAGTGGTCATCTAAATATACTAGAATCTATATGTATAAATTGCAACTAGGTTAGATAACAATTCACCTAATATTTTTGTGATTCTAACCTAAGTAGTAAAACTTTTCGATACGTGTGGGTCAAGGAAAGGAAATACAGCTATACATGTGTTTTGTACTAGTCTGGGTAGTTAGATTGACAGCCTTTCACTTACACTTAATGCATTAAATCTAGTTAAGTATAGGAACCACTTGTTGCTGCTATACTGCTAGTATTTAATAGGGTTAATATTGACGCTTTGTCGTATTAATTAATTAAGGGAAGTAATATAAGGTGTATGGACCTGCGTTTGGTGTACAACTTGGTCGATCTCATTCTCATCATTAAATATTGACTTAGAAATTAATATTATATTTCAACTTAATCTAATGGTGGATTTTTATTTCCCTAACATATGTATCATATCTACAGTTTCTCATTATTTTCATTATTATTTTTATTGTTACTAGTTTACTTTATTTTATTTACTCCTTTATTATTTTTATAACCCCCATTAATATTTTTATTATTTATTTATTATGTGTTATTTAGGATTTTTATTTTTAGTTTTAGTTTTATTTCCAAGCTAGTTAAATAAAGGTGAGCCCTCTCAATCCCCGTCCTAGAATGATACCCTATTTACCAGTGCTATAATTGACAACAAGAGGATTTAAATTGCGTGCCGGCTATGGCCACACCAATGATTTTGCTTTTATTAGATTCCAGCCGGATAAGGATTAATAACAATTATTTCATAATGTATAAGCACTAGAAAATGTTTGGATTTCATCCAACAAACACTACTATTGTATAATTTCCCAAAAAGTATTGTCAAGTTAATCATGCATTGCATCACTACGCCAACCTATTACATTTTAGTCATCAAGGAAACTACTGATAGTATTTCTCCTTAGCTGGGACTTTATTAAGATAATCCAATATCCCATGTCTCTTTCTCCTATGCATCGATATCTTATCCCTCTATATACCAAATGAAATGGATATAAGGAACTGGAAGCCTTTACCTATAACTAAGAATGAGAGTTATTTTTCATATCTTTTTCTTGAAGATGATATTATTATCTTAAACAAGGCTATATTATAAAAATGCGATGACTATCAAAAGGGTATACCACCCCTATATCCCTACTGATTTTTTTCATTTAAAACACTTTAATTGTAGAAGCTAAAATACAACAATAAGAAATGTCATTGCCACATGCAATACAAGTTCACCCACCACTACCTCACATGTTCTAGATGTAATGATAAATCATAACTTAGAAAATCTTCAAGTAGATAAAAGAGAACTTTCAAAAGAGATAAAAAAAATGTTATAAAAGCATTAAAGATTATGTCATCAAATTACATATGGGGAAAAAATCTAAGAGTTTTAACTTCTATCAAAAAGTACAAAAATCAAAAGCTCTATATCAAACACATCCTAAAATCTCAAGCCAAGTCCCTAATTGTAACACCACAAAAAAATTACATCTGAAAATTTTCGTTTAATTAAAACATCACAAGCATGGGGATGCTATTGCCATGATTAGTACAAGCCAGACTCTCGACTAGTCTCGTACCAACCACAAGGCTAAGGAGAATTTCACAAATCATTAAACACACTTAAGAAAATGAAACGTAAAAAAAATGAAATATTCATAATGAGAGAATTAGAGTGCGAGGTTCAAAGTCATTACAACCTAAAAAGAGTTACATAGCCAAAGTCCCCAGGGGGATACAAGATACAATACAATAAAGCGAAAATAGAAATAAGAAGATTTTGGACTACATCGCTCTTGGGGCCCCATGCCAAGTCCTAGAAGGTCAACTCTTAGTCCCGTCTGACGCCTCATAAGTGTCATAAGCATCGAAAATGGCGTCTCCTACTTATACAAACTCAATAGGGCTCTCTATTTATAAGAATGAGCAGTGCCCATGAAACGGGCGATCAATATGTTATGTACTAAGGAAGATAACCATACACATAATGCAGACAACACAAGTAGGTAATCATACAGATAAACCATACAAGAAATGTAAATAGTATAGGTTGTGTTATAGTCCGGTTAAAATTAATTGTTAAATCTCTGGTCAATATTATCATTTCACACTATTCTTATTATCAATTCATATGAGTACAAGACCCCCACTATTATAGCTGATGGATCGAAAAACATGCAGGGTAGACTGCACCTAGCCACTATTATTCGCCAGTGGAAAGGTTTTTGGGGCGCAAGGTACCTGACCATTATTATTCATTGGTGGGCCGATCTGGCCCCGACTCTCATGGCGTTTCATTGTAAGTAGATAGTATATTTTCATGGTTTATCATCACTAGGTTTGTTTTGTTGAGCTCGAGATCCCCCACTATTATAGCCGGTGAACCGAAAAAACACCCAAGGTAAAACACACCTAGCTACTATTGTTTGTCAGTAGAATGGTCTTAGGACATGAGGCACCTACCCATTAGTATTCGCAAGTGGATCGGTCTGAGCCTGGCGCAACAATATTTATTCTTGTCTTATTCCATAAATATTTCCACCCTAGACATGCATATCCTTTGGACTACCTGCTCACACAACCCGTCTGCTCCTATCCTCCTAAAAAAGGGTCCATCCCATATATTGAGACCTCTTTACCTCCTAATGCATCCAGACATCCTTTCCCCTTCTCCTTAGTTACCATGAATACCCAATTCCTATGTGCATGGATTGAGGCCCACTTTTCCATACCTCTGAGCTAACTCACTATCTCCCTCTAGAGTTTTCCTCGAAAAACCCTAACTTGGCCTATATGGACCAAACTTCCTCTATTTGGCACATCCCATGTTTTCCTTACCTCCAACTCATCACCTCACTCGATTCATTCCCAAGCATCCCACTTTACTTTCTATTTTCACATATGACCATGAAACCCTAGTTGGTCACCCCAAACCCTAGCACCTCTCTTTTATTATATGTTATCCTCCCATCACTCTCACTTACCATCCCCTCGTCCACATAACACACATTCACGCTCCATGTGACACCCTTCCACTCTTACCCTATATTCCAATCATTTCCATTATTTTTCCCTTCCACAATCTCCTTCGCTTAGGGTTTTCCTCCTAAACCCTAGCTAAGTTCCCCATGCACCCTTACACCAACCCACATACTGTTTTCATCCATGGACCCGATTACCCCCAACAACTCTTCCCTTGCCTTACTTAAACCTCAAGTCAACTTTTTCTACGTAAGGATTATCCCCATGCAAAGACCATCCATCCCATGCAAATCTTAGACTCCCCATATAAGATTCACTTCACTCTCTTATTTTATCCATATTATCATTTTATTTGTCCACCCATACGTCATGAGGTAATTAGATCAATCTCACTTCTCTCTGGTTAATTCACTTTCTTTACCTCTTTCATATTTCCATCACCACCTCATATCTCTAAAACCTCCTAACATGCATGTTATAAAGGGCCACATCATATAAGCACCACAAAGCACAACATACATATCATTTTACACATACCATAAGAGAACACATATACTTACCTTAGCTCCGCGTTGTGCTTCAAGTAAGTAGTCATAATCACGTAAGGTATACAATATATCATCACACATAACATACAAAGCGCATAATGTATATATTAGGCCTTCACTACATCCTTACCTAAAACGATACTGGACTTGGAGCACGCTCCTATACCCCCTTAGGGCTTGGACTACGTTTACCTATAAGAGAAAAATACTAAGGTTAACTTCCCTCTTACCAACATTATCTTTATTTCTTACTTACCCTTATCATAACCTAGTATTAGGGATATTAATAATAGTAGTAGCTTTATTAGTAAAAAAAAATAAGGATATTATCCTTAAAATTGTTAGGTTTAGGTAGTTATATTATTCAATGACAATATATTATTAACAATATAGCAATAATAACGATAATAACTTTAATAATAATAATAATAATAATAATAATACCAATAACGTTAGTGTTAACAACAACAACAACAAAGTTAGAATAATAATTACACTAATTATACTTAAGGGCTAGGAAGGTTAGGGCACAACCTAGTGGAGGCAGTACACAGGGGCGAAGACGGCGACAGTGGTGGAGGAATTGGGGGTTGGAGAGGTGGCATTTTAGGGCTAGAAGATAGAGAGTTATATGGTGGTTGCAGTGGTGATGGATTCTCTGGGTTGAGAGGGTTGGAGTAATGGTGGTGGCACAGCAAGGGTGGTGGCGTAGGGGGTGGTGGTTGTGGCGGCTGAGGGTGGTGGAGAAAGAGGGGGTATTTAGGAGAGGAAGAAAGGGAGAAAGGAATTTAGGGGGAGGTAAGAAGGGCTCTATTAAGTGGATTGGGTGGCAAGAGGGGCGATAATTGCAGCAGAGGAGGCGGAGCACAGCTACGAGAGGGTTGATGATGGGTGCAAAGTGGCAAGTCGAGGAGCCAACTTTGCACAGTTGGGGTGGTTCATGTAGGGAGTGGTTTGGCTTGGTGGAGGGTAATGTAGGGAATAGTTTGGGTGGTGTTTCGGGTAGTCATGTTGCGCAACAACAACCGGGAGGCTCTTGAAGTGACAGCGACGCAAGTGTGCTGGATTTTCTAGGCAGAGTAAAGAGAGCCAAATGGGACCAGTGAGGGGTGTTTATAGGTCATTAGAGAGAGGATAAGACAAAGGGGGAAGAGGACAGAGGATAGGTGAGGTAGGGATCACTGACCTGCAGTGCCATGCTAGTACGAACCTATAAAATTGTCGATGCAGGTTTGGTCGGGAAAGAGAAAAAGGAAAGGAAGGGGGCACGCATAGGAGGAGGTACAAGTAGGTTGGGGTTGGAAAGGGAAAGGAAAAGGATGGGGGAGAGAGAGGGGAGGTGCAAGTATAAAGGATGGTGGTAGAGTTATAGGCTGACTTGCAGATCAGGGATGGGGTAGAAGGGAGGAGGAAGAAGACAAGGGAGTCAGTCGGCTAGTCTAGAGGAAAGAAAAGAAAGAAAAAGAAGGGTGAGAACCGATGGGCGAGGGGGAGAAAAAGAATGGCTGGCTATGCCACATGGGGGAGAGAAGAGAGGGAGGGGAAGGTTGGGCCTAGTGTGGCCCAATCCAGGGACGAAGGGAAGAAAAAGAAGAAAGAAAAAGGAAAAGGAAAAAGAAAAAAGAAAAAAAAGGTTGGTTGGGGTATTTAGAATATTTTGAATTTTTTTTCCTAAATTCCATTTTTAACTAGCAAACTATTCTAATCTTCTCCAATTAAATTCTTTATTATTTTCCTCTTATTTTTATCTTAAATTCTCCCCTTATTTAAATAAAATAATATATTTAATCATTTTTTCTAATAAATTCTTATTTTATCATAATTTCCTAAATTAGATTTTTTTGGATATTTCACTAATCATAACAATCATCGATCATCAATGAAGATATGTGCATAATCATCTGCTCCCCTATTGAAATTAGGTGTGTCATAGTAAATTGATTCAAGCATAACATCTACATGTGCTCTAGTGAGCAAACCTAAACCATCCTAACACATTATATATGTCAGATGGAAAATTATACTAGCATGTGATATACAAGGTATACCTAGATACATTCAACAATATGAAAAACATATAATCATGATACATATGTTACATGCCATAAGATAAATTACGATACACATGGAAGGGTAAACATGTATTGCAATCCACACGGAAGCATACATAAGATGATTGAAATATGTGTAATATCCCAATTTTTTCTAACCTAAAATCCTGGGCGTTTGGGCTCTTAATTCCTTCCATAACCCTTAAACTTTGTTAAACACCTTACTTATACCATTCAAGCCCTCATTTTTACCTTTCTACCCTTAAAACCCTAAAATTTAAATTAGCTAATTGGTGGTTGACTAGGCCTACCAATTGCCAATTGATTAAACCTTACCTTTGGTTGATTGACCAGCAACTCTCGTTTCATCTGGGGCATCTAGTAGTCAATCACCAACCTTGTTTAGTTGACGGAGACTACATGATTTTCACCATTCTTTATTTTTTTTAATTTCTTTTTACCTAAAATCAATACCTATCTCCAATAATTTTATATATTTGTGTTTTTTATGTTAATTACTCACCTTTCCCTAATTTTTCATAATTTTTGGGAATCATTTAATTATTTTTCTTATTTTATCAATTTATTGGATATTCTAACTTACCTAAACTATTTCTAATCATTGTTTATTTTCTTGGAATGGTTGAATTCAAAAATATGACCACTTACACCCCGTTATTAGGTCTCACATTTACCTTACTCATCCAATTAAAAATCTACCCATAATCACCTCAATCACCTTCCACCAACTCTTTTATACTCTATCACCTATGTTGATCACTCTTATCATCCCTCTTTCTTACAAACAATACCCATCTAACTTTTCTCCCACTTTCTTGCCTATTTTTTTATAGGCATGAGGGGATATTTCCCTTTGATTGGTCATTCGACATGTAACTAATTCTTAACTTCAACTTTGCTACATCCTCTCTCCTCTCTTCTTGTTCTTAGTTGGTGTTCTCTTGGTTTCCCATTGTACCCATCCCTCTCATATGCTTCTCTCCATTTTATTACTTCTAAAATCTTAAACCCTAACTATTTGGTGCTTATTATAAGAAAAAAGAGTTAATTTCCTAGAGTAGTGAAGGTTTGATAAAGCTTGTTCTTAAGCTCTCTATTTAATCTTAGAGAGTTATTCTTTTCCCTCTTAATTTTTCTCTGGTATTTTAACCCCTACTATAATTATGGCTATGTAATTCTTGTAATTCTTATTATGGTTAGGATTTTTTTTTGGGTAAAATGTATGTAGTTTTATTAAGAATGAAAAGATAGGAATATACAAACAGGTCTCAAAACAAGGCAAGAGAAGACTTAAAGGCAAAAGAACTAAACAAGGTAGAAAGCTCCTAATTTAGATTATCTATACATTCCATCAAACGAGGTACGAATGAATTATTTTCTAACTTTTGGGCCCATTCTTCCTGTAATTGCCCAATAAATAATGTCTTGCCAATAAGTAATATGTTGGTGACATCCTATTTTAATCAAAAGGGGTAGCCCAACATATTTGGCAAAAGTGCAGTCCAAGAATAGGTGAGAATGACTATTAGTTGCATCATTGCAAAGCACACAAGTGGTTTCAATCTGCATGCCATAGGCTTGAAGTTTATCTCGGGTTTGTAGATGACCCAAGATAGCAAGCCATAAAATGAAAGAATGTTTTGTGGGGGAGTATTTATTCCACATAAAGGAGAACCAAGGGACTCTGTTATGGAAGGGTCTAACTATATCATAAGCTATTGAAATGGATAACTTTCCATGCTGAATAATATGTGACAAGTTTGGTGGCTGGAGAGCTACATAAACAATATCTCCGAGTCCCAGTAATTTCTTGAGAATCCATGAGGTAGAAGATCATGTTTTTATGTTATCAGAAGATCATGAAGCAATACCCATGATTATTGTTGATGTGTGTTATTATAAATTTTTATGTTATCATGTTTTTTGTTATAACTCATGTTTAGAATTTACTTTTATTCATGTTAATAAATTAAACAATAAGTCCATTATTTTTATGAGCTTTTTATGATTTTACGTGTAATGCCTATTTATGTCGTGCTAGACTTTGCCTTCAAATCTCTAATATGATAGTATATTTGGCGATATTAATATATCATTAGATGTGTAAAATTAATTATTTTTAATTATTATAATTGGCGTAGGTTTTTGAGGTTGCAAGATTTGAGATTTTAGGTTGTGATGGCTTCGGACATGGGCTCATTTTCATCCTTATGGCTTGTTTCAATAAAATTTAATTATATATATTTTTGATAGTAATATAAGGGTGGTTGTGTGTAAATTTTATTAATTTTGTAAGCTTATAGAATTTTGTAGGTTATATAAGAGTCATGACTTTAGGGGTAAAATTGTCTTATTATGAGTTTTTGTGGGAAATAGTCATGTCATTGTATTCCTTGGAGTCATTAAAATAAACTATATATATATATATATATATATATATATATATATATATATATATATATATGTTAAGATTTGTATGAGTATGGCCTAAGTTAAAAATAACAATTTTGGATTTATTTAGGTGAATTAAGGGCATTTAGGACTTTTAGGTGAAATTTGGAAATTTGATCTTCTATAATAATTTCTAGATCATTAAAATGCTAATTGTGATATGCAAAACACTAAGTACAAATAAGAGTAGCAAATGTGTTATATTATAAGAAAATGACTTAATTTGGTAATGGTAATAAAATAATAACATCGGTACTTTGTATGCAAATGTTAGAGTTAGGTTATATTTTTTGATATGGTATTGTTAATAATATATTGGGAGTGTATGTTAAATTTGGTGATTTGGGGAGTTATATGGCGAACTTTATGAGTTAGTTGTGAATTAGATTTTGGATATGATTTTATGTATATATTATGTGTGAAGTGTTGAAGTTAGGTTATGATTTTTTGATATTGTATTTTTAATAATATATTGGGAGAATGTGTTAGACTTGCTGATTTGGGAAGCTATATGGGTGAAGTTATGAGTTAGTTGTAAATTAGGATTTTATTAAGGGCATTATAGTCATTTTTATGATATATTCTCTCCCTGCTTTGTAATATTGTATCATTGTAGGATTAATTACTTTTCACGCTTGATAACTAGATAAGAGTTACATTTTAGCTGTATATCTAAAGTACCTTTTTTTTATGTTGAATGTGACATAACACCTAATATTAATTATTAATGCTTCTATGAAAAAAATAGTAGTAAATTTTGGGCTATTGCAATACAAGATAGAGCAAGTAAGGTTAAGGTCTATAATCTAATTGTCATATTATATTAAAGGTGATCAAATAAATTTAATTTAATTTAAGTTATTGAGTAGTGACCTATATTATTATCCCATGGTCTCTCAATATCATGGTAGACATCCAAGTAACTAAAAGGAGACATGAATTCTAGTTGAAGCCAAATGACAAATAGGGATATAATGTTTGGCTAAAGCTAAGTAACTGATAGGGACATGAAGTCCATTAGAAGCCAACCACCAATGAATACTAATATCCAATTTTCTTAAGTGTACCCATCCCTAAAAGATCATAAGCTCATTAGAGTATAATAAAATGTTGAGACTAGAGCTATAAATGACCCAGTCTTAGCTTAACTAGGGTAGGCTTAAATTCAGGATCAGATTATTTCTCAAACTTTTATAATAAACGAGTCGAGCCCAAATTCTTCATGCTCAAGCTAAGCTCATTTTTATAAATGAGCCTAATATTATTTTTTGTAAGCGGCTTTTTTTATCTAAATGAATGAGTTGAGTCAGGTCTTTAATAAGCTAAAATTATAAAACTCACAAGCCAACTCTATTCACTTACGACCCTTGTCGAAAGCACTTGGGTCCCTTGAAGGTAAATAAATATTATAAACAACTACTGTCTTGAGAATTATATAATCTTGACCTAACATATTGTTTGTTTATCATTAATTTGATTATTTGTTTTTAAGATGTGATAACACTTAAGATGTCAGACACATGGATCTATACTTAATTGTTTTTTCATTTAACCAAGTCCATAACCAAAAATAAAAAATAAAAATCAATGATCAGCCAATATATTAAGGCTAAATAAGGCATAGGTAAACCATTAAGGATACAAAGTCCATTTGCAGCCAAAACCATCGTAGGAAGACAAGGTCCAACCAAAGCTAAAACCACCAATAGATCACAAATGAATATATATTAAAATCTAAGAAATTAGAAATCAACCGAATTCAACTATTCAAAAATTTAATAGTCAAAGGTCAATTAAAAAAGCCAAGGATGGACTAAAAGTTAACACATTAGAACGACTCAACACAAGACCCACTTTACCATTTACAAATATATTTAAAAACCATATAACTAAATAACACCTAATATGACAAAACACACACACATATGTATACATACATATACATATATATAAGCTATACAAATACCATTTATCTCAATATTATTATGCAAGATGTATGCCAATATTTATATATTTTGAGAACTTCATAAAATATGCCATAAAATGTACATTTTTTGCAAGAAAATTCAACACTATAGTAAATTGACAAAAATTCTCTTCACATTATTAAAATTGTTTTTTAATAATTAAAAATAATTAAGGCATCCAAACCACTTCAATAATTCACAAATATCATACTTTTTCAAAATTTATAGATTATGAAGGTTTATCCATTTTTTTTATGATAATACCATTTACCCTTAAGCTTTAATTTTCTATTTTAAATCTAAATTACTATATTTTGTTTATAGAAAAATCTCATAAATTTTGTACTTAATATTTAAAATAATAGGAAAAAAACATGGTCTCAAATTTAAAATATGTAAATATATCACACTTAATTGAACGAAAATATATGCTCATTTATTTTATATTAATTTTAAAATACATATTGTATGGCTTATGAGTGTGGTAAACTTAACCTCTATTTGGTAGACATTTTGAAATACATATGAACTAAAGTAATAATGTGTCTAAATTAATAATTTATTTAAAGTAATAATGATATTTGGTAGACACGTCTTATTTATGACTAAAGTAATAATGGTGTTTGATCGTCTAATTTGAAATAAGTTGATATGTATCAACAATTTTAGACATTTATTATTTAATAAATAGTACTAAGTGGGTATATTTAATAAGGGTATAAACATAATAACATAGGATAACTTAACTAAAACCAATAATACAATAAATGATTTGAAATTTATCCAAACCAATAATACACATAATCAACTGCTTACCAAACATACTATAGCACCCCAAAATGTATTGTTGATTTTTTATATAGAATAAATAATAATAAAATAATATGTATTACATCACATCTAATTAATCCCTATACCCAGTCTATTCCTAGTGTAATGCTGAAAAGTAATTTATATCCAGATGTTATGTGTGTGAAGCACTTGATCCTATAACGATATAATGTTACCAAATAGAGAAAAAAATAGAGACATTAGAAAATAGAGGACTAAAAGTTTAAAGAGATAGGAGTGGATATCTGAATAACGATATGATATACTAACCCGCATGAACCCTCATTGCATGTAATCACATCAAAAACATTAATTCAACAGTTTCCTACAAAATTAAGTGGTATGTGCTAATGGGAATAAAAATCACCTATAAAAAAGGATAACCAATACTTTTATATTGAGTAAGATAACAATACACATCAATAGGTTAAGGAGTGCATAACATACAAGATCCATATGCCAGGATGGTAAGTAAACATGCGTAAGTGATCATGATGCGAATGAGATATATCAAGAGAAAACTAGATTAGTTTTCAACATTAGGTGTTCACAATACTCCATTTATTTAGTCATATTGATATTGGTGAACCATTTGTTATAATGCCCCGAATTTTTAAAAGCTTATATTTTAATAAATAAATTTTATTTTGGATAAATTAGCCTTTAAATCCTTTAATTTAATTGTTTTGTGGATTTTGAGTATATAAATTTGGATATAAATATTTAATAAAATAAAATAAATATATTATTATTTTATCATTCCCTTTTTATTAAATAATTTCCCAAACCATTATTTTACTAAATTATTCTTTTAAACCTTTATATTTTAAGTATATTAAATTAAATTATTACCCAAAAATATTTCACATTATTATTTATAAACTAAATTATTTTAATTAAAATAATTTTTCCTTTTCCCTTTTTTTTTTCCTTTTTCCTTCTTTTCCCTTTCTTTCTTTTTTCTTTTCCTTCCTTGGGCCGCCGGCTGGCCACCTCCCCTCCTGCGCGACTGGGCTAGCCCAGTTTCCTGCCTCCTCCTGCGTCGAGCCGGCCGCCCCCCTCCTCCTTTCTTTTCTTTCTTCCTCGACCGGTCTGCTTCTTTTTTTTTCTTCCTTCGGCCGGTCCACCCGTCGCACGCCCAGCACCCCCGACCATTTCTTCTTCCTTCTTCCTTCGTCTTCTTCCTCCCTCATCACCGGCGAGATTTTCGCCGCCGGATCTGCAGCTCCCTCTCCCCCGTTGACTCACCTGTCTCTCTCTCTATCTCTCTCTCTCCCTCGCATCGTTTTCTCTGCCCATTCCTGTCTCCCTCTCCCTCTCCCTGCCATTGCCATAACCCTTCCCCCTCCCTGCAACCTCCATTTTCCTACCACCTATAGCCGCCCCTCGAGCCCTATCCCTTCCCTTCTCTTCCTCTTCTATTTATTCCCCCTTCCCTGCCCTTTCTGCATTTTTTTCGAGCCTCCCTCATGCTCCCGAGCCTCTCTTTTTCTCCCTTTCTTCTCCTCCCCTCTCTCCCCTGTTTTTGTTTCGCCGCTTCCGCCGCCTCAACCACCACCTGCACCACCTCCTGCCACCCTCTACCTCACCCTCAAACCATCACAATCCCCATCGAGCCACCCCGCAGCCCCATCCTTCCTCCTCTCTTCTTTTCTCTCCTGTTCACCCCTTCTCGGCAATCGCCCTGCAACGCCTCATTACGCCGCTGTCCCACCGCTTCCGCCGCCACCTGAGCCACCTTATTACTCTTTGCAACCCCCTCTACCATCCCCAATCCTCCTTTGGTCAAAACCGTCACTCGAAAGCCTCCATTTTTCCTCCTCATTTTCCTTCCTCGCCAGCCCCATCTCGACCTCCCTCCTCGACCGCCACCTTCGCAGCTTTGCTGCCGCCGCCTCCACCGCCCTTAGCCGCTGTTAACCCTTCCCCAATGACCACTTACACCCCCTCTCCACCGCTGGTCCATCACCTTGCCCTAAATCCTCCCCGAAACCCCTCCTTTCCTAGCCCCAAACCACCAACCCAAAAACACTTCTCCCTCCTTCCATCCTTGCCACCTTCGAGCCCCTCCTTGTTCTTTCTCTGCATGCAGCTCATGCTGCATGGGCAATATGAGCTGCTACCCTCTTTGGTTTACTTATTTAATATTTTTGAGGTATAAAAATATTTTAGTTTAATTATTTGAGTAATTAAGTGTTATAAGCCTTATGATTTGGTTTTTATCTTTTCTAATGTAATAAATCTTTATATTATTTTTAGGTATTGGTTTTTATAATCAAGGCTTGGACCTTTAACCGGAATACCGGTAAGGTTCGTTTTGTGAAACCGAGGTAACCGTTAAATCCCGCTTAAATGCATGGATTAACGTATGTTAGCACATTAGGCATTTTTAACGTGTATTATGTTTAATATATGTTGTCTAGTATATTATATATGTTTCTTGAGTTGGTTGATGAAAAGGAAGTATGATACATTATGTGCCATGTTTGGAGAAATTGTTTAAGGTAGAAGTTGGTTATTAATGAAAATATTAAGTATTATCCATGTTTTATTATGGTATTGTGACATTTATTGCATGATTAGTATTTTGTGAGCCTTAGTGAAGTTTAGTAATGTATCTTGTACACGATTATGGCCTAGAATATATATATGGGTGCTAATAATGTTACATTAATTATAAGAATTGAAGATGAGGGATTAAAGTTAATATTTTAATATAAGTGGAGTAATAAGGGGTAAGATGGTAAATTTGTAAGTGAAAGGATAATTTGGTAATTTTGAATTAAAAGGGAAATTTGGTAAATTTGGAATTAAAAGGGCAATTTGGTAATCTTGAAATAAAAGGGTAATTTGGTAATTTTATAATTAAAGGGAAAAAATATTAATTTTGTAAATAAAGGGTAAAATATTAATTTGTGATTAAATGGTAAAATGGTAATTTTGTAAGAAGAGGGCAAAATGGTAATTTTCATAATCAAAGGTTAAAGTTGAAACTTTGTAATAAATGGGCAAACTGGAAATTATATCATAAAAGGGCAACTTGGTAAATTTTTAATGAAAGGGTAATTTGGTAAATTGTAATAAAAAGGATGATTTGGTAATTTTGTAATAAAAGGGTAAAATTGTAATTTTATAATTAGAGGGTAAAATAGTAATTTTGGGATAACGGGCATAATGGTAATTTGAGAATTAAAAGAGGTAATATAGTAATTTCATAATTAAGGATAAATGGAAGTTTTAATAAGCAAAAGGACGATGTGGTAATTTTTGGAAGTTAAGCGGGTAAAATGGTAAATTTGAAGGTGAAGGGGTAAAATGGTAAATTGTAAATCAAAGGGGTAAAAGTGGAAATTGGAAAGGATTAAATTGGTAATTATAATAATTGAGAAGGGTAAAAATAATAATTTAAATAACTAAAGGGCAATTTGACGATTTAATAATGGAGGAGGGTAAAATCGTAAATATGATAAATGTGAGGGGTAATTTGGTAATTTAACCAACTAGAGGGTATTTTGGTAATTTTAATAAAAGAGAAGGGTAGTTTGGTAATTATGATCATACAAAAGGGTAATTTGGTAATTAGGATAATGAACGGGGGTAATTTGGTAATTTGACCAACTAAGGGGTGATTTGTTAATTATAATAAAGGAAATGGGTAAATTGATAATCTAACAAACTAAATGGGAAATATATTAAGTGTGACGATTATAAAGGACGTCTAGGGGCCTAATTTATGTGAAAGATAGCTCGGTAACCTAAACCGAGTAAGGGTGTAGCTAAAATCGAATGTGTGCTATATGTCCTACATGCCTTGGATGCCCTGTATAATTTTTATGTCGAGATCTCTATGTTATTATTTTAATTGTCTCACTTGTGGTATGGCTTGGAACCAAGGTGTGTTCATGTGCCATTTTTGGTATGTGCTGATATGGATATGATATATGTTATGATGTGATGTGATGTGGCCCTTAGGGGCATGCATGCTAGGATAATTAATATGGTAGTCGGGTATGGAGGCATGAAAAAGAGTAATGAGAGAGAAAGATGACCAAGGGAAGTAAGTTGGCTAATGTAGGTACGGGAGAAACTAGGGTTTGCGTGGGTTGGTTAGAGTTCGCATGGGGGCAGACTTTACGTATGGAAAGTTACCTCGGGATGTGAAGAAGATAACAGAAGTGTCATTTGGGTGTCTGGGAGCTTTGGGCGAAAAATAGTACGTGGGACGGTATAAGGGTGCGTAGGAGACTAAACTAGGGTTTAGGGAGAAACCCTAATGTGAGAAGGTGGAAAAAGAAAAAAGAAAATAATAAAAGTAAAAGAGAATGAGTGGGGTAGAAAGTGAGGATTGGATCTAAGGGTCGTGACGTGTGGGGTGTTGAATTAGTCGGGATGTGTACTACGGAGAAGGATGGGCCACATAGGCCCGAGTTAGGGTTTTTGGAGAAAATCGAGTTAGGAGGTGCAGAAGTCTCAAGATATGGGACGAGCCCTCCTAGGAGGATAAGTGTGGATATAGTTAGCCATGCATGTCAAGGGTGGAACACTTCCGAATAAGATACGTTTAAGACACTAATCACTTAAAGAGGAAGATGCTGAGTCGGGCCCAGACCGGTCCATCGGCGAATAATAGTGGCCAGGAGTCGGGGTGCCCTGGAGACCGTGCCACCGACGAACAATAGTGGTCAGGAGCGTTTTGTCCTGTATGATTTCCGGTCCACCGGCTATAATAGTGGGGGTTACCGTGCGCAGCAAACCAAACGTAAAATCGATAAGATATGGGAAAGATACTAATCACTTATAGTGGAATACCTTGTGAGTCGGGGCCAGACCGGTCCACCGGCGAATAATAGTGACCAGGAGCGTTCTGCCTTGGAGACCGACCCACCGGCGAATAATAGTGGCCAGGAGCGTTTTGCCCTGTATATATTTCCGGTCCACCGGCTATAATAGTGGGGTTCCCGCACTCACATGGACATTTAAAATTTGAGATGATTGATTAATGATGGATTAATGGCCTTAAGGCCCTAAAGTATTGATTATTCATTACGACCTAGTAATATTCGGTTAACTTGTTAAGTATGCGAATGGACAAAGATGAATGTGACGTATACACCATTAATATCTGATTGACATGTTGAATACGTGAATGTATGGACTTGATTGATATATTTACATATGTCGTTATGTACGGTTATCCTAGATGAATGTGACGTATACACCATTAATATCTGATTGACATGTTGAATACGTGAATGTATGGACTTGATTGATATATTTACATATGTCGTTATGTACGGTTATCCTAGTATATCATGTGTGACATTGCGTGCCTATCTTTAAGCGCGTTTTTAAAGGGTTACTCAGTACCGTAGTACTGAAGGGTTCCCCTCGTGGGGCCCCTGCCTATTCAATGGGCAGTGCCCCTTGCAGGTCATGTTCGATGCTTTCAAATGGGCCTCGGGAATGAGCGTAAGGAACTATCCGGACTTGTTAAGATTTTAATTTGCCTCTTTAAAATTCATAAATTCAATATATTGTTGTTTTGTAACCACCACTGGTGGATTTTACTCTGATAAATTATTTACCGCGCTACTCTGATTAATGTACGCTTAAGTTCTCGTAAAATTGTATTTTACTCCTTTAGCCTTAGCACTTGGTACTGGAACGGTATGAGTGAACCGGTCTGGTACCAAGTGTGGCTATAATACTCCCAAAGTTCACGGTTTATTAATTTTCTTCCTCTAATTTTCTTTTAATTAAACGAAATTTTGGGGGAATGAATTTTGGGGGTGTTACATTTGTAATGTAACTACTCATCTCATCTTTCCCCCGTAATGGGGTAAAGATAATTAACCTCGTTGATATGTAATATTGACTCTCACCTTCCCTTTGTAGACCAGAGAAAGATAATCAACATTAATGATATTCTCACATTCAAGGGAAAAAAATTCTTGGACTGCTAATAAATCACCTATCCTTAAGTACATATACCCCTATAGACTTGTGGGTCAGATTAATATAGAGAAAATTAGGGTTTTATGGTTTCGATGGTACTAAGTAATATGTAATCAAATAATTTCAAACACTTGGAAATTGGAATCACCTTGGTTCTAACTCATAAGATATTTCATTTTACGTATTAATGTCTTATTAATTCAAAAATCAAAACTTAGCATGTAACCATGCACCACTTGACTTTCTCATCACCACAACACTTTTGCTGATATTACCTTTGTCTCATCACATAGGATACTGATTATTATTGTTATATAATATATCGAGTATTAGTAAATTCATCCTAATAATTATATCAATTTAAAATACTTTAAAATGTATCATATTTAGTCAAATCAAATATGTTGTAATCACATTAAGTGAAGATAAGACATAACGACAAATAATAAGTACAAAAAGAGATAATACGCACATAAAAGACTAAGATCCTCTCGTGGAACTTTAACTCACCTCTGACTTATAACTTTATCCATGTGACTCACTAATCCACCAAATTTGACACAAATTCCCAATATATCATTATAAAGACCATATCCAAAAATCAAGATTAAACTCCAATGCTTCACGTATAAATTACTACTTATACCCCTATGATTTCTAAGCTCATTTTAAATCTTTTTCACATAATATTAATATTTGTGTTAACTATATTCACCCAAACTATTCACATACCACACTTATCATATTCTAAACCCATTAATGTGTACACAACTTCAAATTTATAGAATTAACCCAAAATGACCATTTTGTCCATATTCCTTCCAAACACCTTTAAAATTCTTATTAGCATAACCTAGTCGGCACTCAAACAAACCCTAACATATTATATACTAATTTTTATGTAAAAATATCAATGAAAACAACACCACACTTATTTTACAAAATAAAAACTCACAACTTGACATGAATTCCCTAGAGCCGAGAGTAACACTAACTCCCAAATTTTAACTTCCACCAAATTTAACCTCCTACATACTATAAGGCACCCGATTATATATAATTTATTGAAGTTAAATCAACAAAAAGGCTGAAACACGCATAAACCCAAAACCATCAAGAATTAAACCTCAATATAATACCTTCTTCAAAATACTAAAGATCATGAATTAACACTTCACAACGTGCTTGGTAAAATAGCCAAAACATATATCTTCATGCTTGAGAATTTACCATAAAGCCTAGCATGATCAACCATGGTTTTCATATAAAAAACATAAAATTACATACAATAGTATACAAATATAAGCTCAAACCTTAAACATGATTTATAACAACAAAGCATGCTAACATAAGATTGCATGATAGAGACACATATCAACTAAAGGCCCTAATCTAAATATGTGTATCCTTACCAAATGTTACATTGATCTCTAAGCAACAATAATCCTAATCACCAAACTCCAATCACCTTGATAACCTAACAATAAATGATAGTGTGTTTTCTAACTAATAAATATCAACATAGACTAAGGTAAGGAAAGGAGGGGAGGGTTAAAGAGGAAACCAAGGTGCATGTTGTTGAGAAAGGGTGTCATGCATGGGGTTTGCACTCAGAAAGGGTTAACTTGCATGATGGCTACATGTTAGTGGGGTGGGGTTGCATTAGGTTATGACATAACTTAGGTGTTGGTTAACTAAATAGGTTGGGAAGGGTGGTGTTGGTTTGTGTTGGGTTCTAATAGCAGAGGAGGGCTTATGTGTAGGGGTGTTTAATATTCGCTTTAAACTACAAATATGTAATAAATAGACTAGTTATTTTAGGTTTTGGTCTAAGATAAGATCATTATATCTATCTTTGATTAGGGTTCCAATCCAAAAGTAAAATAAAAAAAATTGGTCCTTAACTAATTCCTATCATAACCATTTTGGTCCAAATCAATTCGATCTTCTGGTCCGACCTAGAATCTCATTAATATTTTACCTAAAAAATAAATATTTTTAATATATATGTAATTTAACAATTTTAGTTCAACCTCCAATACCTACATAAAAAATATCTAATGCTTAATTGGGTTTCCATCTGGTTCCATTTTAGACCTTTTCATACCCCTATTTGTAAGTGAGGTTTGGATGTTGGTAGGGCTTGGTTGCATTGAGCTGCAACGTGAGGTGCTAATAATGGTGAAGAGTAGTGTTAGGGGTTGACAAAGCTATGGGGTATGGTGCATGGGGTGGTCATGTAGGTGAAGGGTGGTGGTGTGAAGAAGTGGTGCAAACCAAGGGCTTCAATGTTGAGTGTTAGCTTAGGAGAGTGCTGATGCGTGAAAAAAGTTGCAAAATGTAGGTGTACTGTGGCGAGAAAAATAGCAAACTAAGCAAATGAAGAAGAGGAGAATAGGGGATTCGACAAGGAAGAATTTTAGAGTAAGAAGGAGGAGGAAGGAAGGTGTAAGGAGTTATGCGTGCGATATAGGGGCTTGCATGAAAAAAAAAACTTTAAGGAGGTGCTAGGCTAAGGCATAGTTAGGGTGGGGGTGTTAGTGCTACAAAATGTGTAGCATATGCGAAGGGGGGGTATCAATGAGGTCGAGTGAGCTACGAGGTAAGAGGTTAGAGTTGAGTAGGTAGATGAGTATAGTTAGGGTAACCAAACTAAAAAAAATAAAATTTGTGGTCGACATGGTAAAATAGTGGGCCAAGGGTTTAAGGTTAAAAGAAAGTGATTAAGTTAATGTTTAGGCTTAGAAAAGGATTAAGAGACTAAATGCTAGTAGATTAAGGTTAACAAAATTTGGAGTGTTACTATGCTCCATTTGGTTTGAGGTAAATGTCATTGACATAGGTGAATGAATAGATTCATCCTATCGGGGGATGAATTTTGTTAACCTTAACTAAATTAGGTTTGATTTTTCACATCTGTTTACCCCGACAAACCATATTTTCATTAACCTTTGACTGCGGAGGTAACGGAGGTGAATATGTAAATGTAAGTAAATTTACCCCATTTAACCTCAAGTCAAACAAAAATTTTAAAACATTTACTTAAGTTAGGTTAATATAATCCAAATAACATCTTGAAACATTCACACCAATTTATCTGTATTCCCTTCATCTAGATTAATTTTTAATATTTTTCATTATCCTGCTTCACTGTAATCTAAGAGAACTATCAGTGTATGTTATTTGCATCTTATTTTTATTAAAATAAAATTTCAAAAAGTATTTATTTAGCATTTTATTATTATTAATGTCATCATTAATATTATCACTATTATTATCATTCATATAGTAATTATTAATATTTTATTTCTTATATTATTATAAATTTTTTAGTAATTTGAATAAGCTCAGCAATAACTAATAACCCTCATAATAAAATACCGGTGTCTCGGCTCATTAGGTTTGTCGACCAACAAAAATACAAAGCCCGAATCTTACGATCAAATGATCGACTTCTTAGATTACTGATGCTATCTATCTGCAGAAGCTGAAACGAAGCTTTTCGAATCCATTTCACAGAATCACAGAACTGCAGAAGTTACTTCGTTCTCTACCCCGTGCTCTGGTCACGTCATCAATCAACGAACGCCACCGCCCATGAGAGAGAAGCAGAGACAGCAGCAGGCAGGCGGTAAGGGGAGAAGCTCTCAGGCGGATCAGAATCTTCCGAGATCGGTGTGCCAGGCCTGCCGTCAGGCTCTCTGCTTCGTTGGTGTTGACTCTTACGCCGAAAAGTTCTTCAATGACTCCTCCTATCGTTCCGGTTAGGGCTCCTCTTCCCAAGCATATCTTTTAGCAACATTTTTAACTTCAGTCTCTCATTCATGCGAGCGTGGATGATTAAATTCAAGTTGACATTCCCTTTCGCGTTCAATTAGCTTGATTAGTATCTATGTCGAAAATTCTTAGTTGTTTTGCCGTATACTTACGTCTTAGTAAAATTACCTGCTGCTGAATGGTAGCATCTGGAATCATCCCGAGGCCATTATGGTTGTCTATCTGAACGCAGATGTGGACTCCGTTTTTTGTTTTCTTTTTTCAATAACAAAATGAATTTGTTCATGGAGCTTGGAAATAACACGATAATAGTGAAGATGATCTATTCGGATTATAATTGACTTCCTCAAATGGATACTGATGCACCCGGTTGTTTTTGGAGCTCGGAAATAGCAATAGTGGTGTTGATTATAATTGACTTCTTTAAATGGTTATTTCCGTCTTTTGCACAAGTTAGCTCGTTTGAAACAAGAATTTTTGAGTAGTTGACTCCATATTTAAGGTAGAGAATGTAAACGTTGTAACCAGAGATAGCTGCTCTTTGGGCTAGCATGATATGGCATTTTACAATATAGACAACGCAGTATAATGGTAAGTAGTGTTTGATGCAGGATTAGGTAGTGGAAGGAGAAGGAGAAGGTTTAGAAATACTTGAATGTGCTTGTAACGAGGGATGTGATGGCCTCTAAATTTTGGAAGACATGTCCCTGAATTTTCATCTTGTTGCTTAATTTGGCTATCCCTTCAGTTGTTTTTATGATTAGCATTGAGGATGAAGATTTATACCCTCTCTACTGTCCCTATAACATTGCCCAATATGAAATGCCGGCACTTCAATCAGATATGGCATTGTTATATATATATTTTTTTTCCTGGATAATCCTTTTAAGATTCTAGCTATCGAATTTGAACTTAATGCAGGTCTGCAGGGCTCCTCAGTTCATGGAACAGGCAGTGTGCTGGCTTCCACACACATGGACCATTCGTTTGTCGTGTTGCCGAAGCAAAAATTACAAGCTCCTGGAACCCCTCACCGGCCCCGTGCTGGAGCTGTTCAGCCTGAGGCGACTCACTCTGGGAAGACAATGGAAGAATCATTTGTGGTTCTGCCTCCTGCTCCTGCTTCAGTGTATCCAAGTGAATACCCTTCAGATTTTAGTGGAGCTAATGCAGCATCTGCTGAAGGAGCTCCTAGCAGTCATCTTCATCCTACCGGTTCAGGATTTCACTCAACCATCATGGTCCTGAACCGGGCATTTGAGATTGCTACATCACAGACTCAGGTGTGGACAAATGACGTTCTGCTTACTGAACAGCTAAATTATTATGCTTTTTATTTATTCTTCCTGTCCAGAGTTGGTTGGTTAGGAGGAGGCTTTTCAAAGTGTCTTTAATCTTAGATGATGTATTTTCCCGGAAAGATTTAATTTGACCCTTTTTATATATAATCAATAAATTCTGAGTTTTAATCTAGGTTAGCTTCATATGAGCTCGAAGGACTGGATTTTAGCCGTCATTTAGCAAGGATTTTCTATCTGCTTGCTCACTGTTAGCTGCTTTTAGATCTGCATATACCCTTACATTCTTATATCCTTGTTACCATTCTCTACCAGGTTGAGCAGCCTTTGTGCCTTGAGTGCATGACGGTGTTGTCAGATAAGCTTGACAAAGAAGTTGAAGATGTTAACAGGGACATTAAAGCTTATGAGGCTTGTCTCCAGGGTTTGGATGGTGAAGCATATGATGTTCTCAGTGAGGCTGACTTCCTCAAAGAGAAATTAAAGGTGCTTAGACATTTAGCTGCTCTTACACTTTGAATCGGTTGACAGATTATGATTACCAAAATTCCATTTTAAGAATAACAAAATGTTAAGGCAGAGCAGTTTATAAGTATTTTGCTTCAAAGCAGTGTTGGGCACATCTATTTATAGATTTTTTCTGCCAGCATTTAGCATTTACTCTTGAATTGTTCATCTTCCGTTTACTTGTTGGACATCACTTTATAATGTAAAGGAGCCAATTCAAACTCCTCCAGGGCTCAAGCTTAACTTGTTTAAGTAAATGAATGAACTAGTTGGGCAAAGTAAACGAGTCTAAGTTATAATAAGGCAAGCCATTTTTTTTTGGGCTCGGGGGAGGCTCATTAATTAAACGAACAAGTTGAATTAAGCTTTTAATAAGGCAAGCTCGTGAGCCAGTTTGGATCATTTACGACCCTATCTATATTCATTGTACAGTGTTTCTTCCTGTTACTCTGGTTTTGTACTCTGGAGACAAGAAGGACTGCTTTAACAGTTTTCTGACATTGTTCAATGAAATTTGAAGATACCTAAGTCAGGATGCTGAAATGGCTGGTTGAAAAAAGTTATAACTATTTGGAATCTAAACTTGTATGCCAACGAATATTGACTGGATTAACATACATAGGAAGTCCTATTCTAGTGAATTTTCTGACTCTATTATGGCTTTGTTTAAGATTGAGGAGGAAGAAAGGATTCTTGAAGCCGCAATTGAAGAAACAGAGAAACAATGTTCCAAAGTAAATGATGAGCTGAAAGAACTAGAGCTGAAATCCAATCGCTTCAAAGAGTTAGAGGAGCGGTATGGTTATTCACTGACTTCATCACATTGTCCTGGATGAACTTGTATGCAATTACCCCCCGCCGCAACAATTTTCTGGTTCAATTATTTCTCCAGGTTACTGTCTAAGTATCTGTGTTTCCTTATATATATATATATATATATATATAACAGGTACTGGCAAGAATTCAATAATTTTCAGTTTCAGCTAATATCACATCAGGTACTGACCTCAGTTTTCTTCTTTTGATTTTTAGTTTTATTTGGTGAGCTGGAATAAGGGTACATCGATAACAATGTGCTATGTGTTTTCTCATATAATTAAACTCTTCAAGCAAATAATACACTTTTCCTAGTATTATGGTTCTCAATTCATATTTAGTCTTTGCTGTGCGTTTTCTCGTATAGTTAAATGCTTAAGCAAATATTCACCGGTCTTGATATTATGGTTTTCACTTTAGTCTCTGCTATATGTTTTCTTACATACTTAACTGCTTCACAAAAATTGTTCGTCATTCCTGACATTATAGTTATGTATGCATATCAAGCTTCATTTTGTTTGTTTTTTCTTTTGGGGGATTTACCAGGAGGAAAGAGATGCAATACTGGCGAAGATAGAAGTTTCACAGGCCCATTTAGAGTCACTGAAGCGGACTAATGTGCTGAATGATGCTTTCCCTATCTGGCATGATGGAGAATTTGGCACAATAAATAACTTCCGACTTGGTCGGCTCCCTAAAGTCACGGTACCTATTTGGATTTTTCTATTATCCTTACAATTTTTCTCGCATAAGAAGATGTTTTCTTGTTCTTGGTAGCTATCCAAAAATGCCTACTTGTAGCTGCAAACTGATGGGAAAGAATTCTGGGTGGAGTATAGTGGAACAACCTGCAGCATCTGCACCACTTTGGGTCTGCTGCTGTTGGCAGTTAGCAGTTAGCACTTTAGCAAATTTAACTGTACCCTTGTCCCAAAATGCAGGAATCTGTAACACGAGTGAAATGAATATTTATGGTTTGATGCATTTATGCTTATGTATCCATTGGTGTTAGATTTCTAGATCAACTTCTACTTATGACGGTTTCTCTTTTAGGGCTTGTTTGTTGTGGGGGTAATGTCTAAGGCAAAGGCCCCAATTACGGAAATTTTGTCATGGAGATAAACAAACCACCTGCAACCAGTTTGCTGCCTTCTTTCTCCTGCCGCCTTTTTTCTTCTCTCTTCATCATCTTGTCCCCCTATCACATCCTTTTTTTTAGCTACCACATAGTTTCTGAAAATGCTGATAACTATATATGCCCCATTTGCCTACACCCATATAAAAAAATCAGTGTGTGTGGGTGGGGGAGGGGACGGAGGGGGATCTTTAAGAAAGAATTCCACATAAGTTAGATACCAATAGATGAAGTGTTTAAGTCCTTGTGCTTTCCAACCTTAATGATTAGCTTTTTGGGGTGTGGTTCTCCCTTAGGTCTGAGTACCTCGTAATTGTTATTAGAGGGAAAGGGGGTACTTTCCCAAGGCTAATTAAGAGCTGAGGATTGTTGGATCTCTTGGGTAAAGGGATGACAATAAGCCCGGACCCAATCCAAATCCGTCATACCCAGATCTAGGTCAGTGTCTTGGAGCCTAGGCGCTATGCACAAGGTGAAGGCACCTGCTTATGCGATGTGAGGCGCCAAAATTACTCAAAAAAGCTAAAAAATGATTAAATGACTAAGTTTTTAGAAAAAAGTATATCATAACAAGAAAATACTTATAAAAATAGCAACCTATGAGTTTAATACTACCAATATTAGCAAGCTATTCAAAAAACATCATCCTTTATAAGTAAATCTTCATCTTCTAATGCATCTGATTCTGATTCTGACCCATTACCAATACTGGCAAGCCTATTTGTTTTTCTCAATATATGCAAAAAATATATGCAGATATACCTTTGTTTTTCCCTAATGCCCTATATATATATATTTTTTTGCAGATATACTTTTTTTTTTCTAGTTTTCCCTGATTCTCTCTCTGTTTTTTTTGTAGATGCAGTGATATGATACATTGTTTTTTCCCTCTGTTTTTTTTTGGGGCATTAGGAAGGAAAAATGTCTACAAAAAATATATAGGACAAAGGGGGACCAGGGAAAAAATAATTGAATATAGATAAAAAAAAATATAGGACGATTACGAACAAAGGCATATATGTGCAAAAAATATGGGGCGACCAAGGGGAAACCGGGCAAGGGAGAAAGAAAAATACGTGTCTTTGATAGCAGATAGTGTGGTGTGGTGGACCACTTGCTTTCTCTGGTTCTCAAGTCTCAGCTTGTTAGGACCAAAATAATTATTTCTTGCTTTAAATTGGTGATAGCAGACTATGCAGTCTCTGCAGCCTGTTTTTACCTTTTCCAAAATAACTTTTGCTCTCCCCAATTCCCATATTAATTGCAGAATATTTTTAGTGCAATCAAGATTATAAATAGGCTTACCTTTTTCCAAAAAATGACTATTTAACTCCCCTAAGTCCTTGTAGTCCTGCATGTTATTTTTTTTTGCTGAAAAGTTTTTTTTACCCCTCTTTCTTGAGTCCATACTCCCTACGTGTCTATTGAGCTCCCAAGTCCCTACTTGATTTCATGCTAAGGCGTACACCTCATCGCCTTTGCGCCAGCGCCTTAGGCGCGCTTTATACGCACTTCACTTGCCTAGCCTCACCAAGCACCATAAAAGCCCCACCCCCCATCACCCTGCTGTTACGGGCCGGATCGGAAGGTTGGCATCGAGGTTCTACCGGGCCCAGCATAGTCTAGATCATCCTTGTAATCTAGATGAGTATGGAGAAGTGTATAGGGTTCTACACTCTCCCGGAATGTTCTAGAAGGTTCTAGAGGGGAATGTCTCTAGATCCTTCTCTATTTATGTAGAATTGTGTGGATTATTCTAGAAACCCTAAGGAGACTCTAGAAACCCTAATGGACTATTCTAGAACCCCTAATGGGCTTATTGGGCCATTCTAGAGAAATCCATTAGGCCCGTATCTAGAATCTTCCTGGGGGAGATGAAGGGGTGGATCCTCTCCTATAAATAGAGGGGGGTAGAGGCATTTGAGATCATCCAACAAGAGTTGTATCTTCAGAGCTTCTCTCTCTAAATACAATCTCCCTTTCTCTCTCTAAAAGTTCTCTCTTGTGTTCTTGTGTGAAGGTTCGGTGTGGTGCTCTAAGAGGCGTCTCTAGCCTAAGTGTGGAATACACTTGAAGGAGGAAGGCTGACTTAGTCTCTCAAGGAGTGAGGAAAAGACTAAGGCCGCACGTAGCTAGACTTGGTGAAGAGTCGGTGCGTGACAAGTGGTATCAGAGCTCGGTTCCGATGGCCCACAACCTTGAATCATCGCAAGTCACTCATGTTCCCGATGTTGAGAAGAGAAAGAAAGGCAAGTCCACTTCCAAGTCCCACGGGATGAACTTGGAGGAGATTACGGAGAGGATGGACCGTTCCATAACGGTTTGCCAGGAGGATCTCACCACCTTAGATGAGAGGGTGGAAGTGTTGGAGAAAGACATGGAGTCCTTACCCGGAAGGGAAGAGGTGCAGGGCCTGGTAAATGCCTTAGGCACCAAGCTCCATGAAGACATGCTCGAGTCCAACAAGAAGCTCATGCAAGAGGTGTTGGCTCGTTTGGATGGGTCATTTGGTCAACTCGTAGCTGAGAATATCGAGTTGAAGGAGAGGCTTGCAACCATTGAAGCCGAGTGTGCTCGTTGCAAGGAAGCTATCTCAATGGGTGCTGGATCTTCGAGAGGATCCCCGGCCATCTTGGATATTCCCCGACCGTCAAAGTACAAAGGGGCAAGGAATGCGAAGGAGATCGACAACTTCTTCTATGGTCTTGAAAGGTATTTTGCTGCTACTCACTTATTAGATGATAATATGCGGATTACCCAGGCTACCATCTATTTGGAAGATGATGCTATGCTATGGTGGCGTGCCCGCCATAGAGAGATGGAGAGAGGTGTCTGTGTAATCCACACCTGGGAGCAGTTCAAGACGGAGCTCAAGAAGCAGTTCTACCCTGCTAATGCTGAGATGGATGCTATGAGGAGGCTTAGAACTCTCAAGCATACCGGGACCATAAAGGAGTATATCAAGGCCTACAGTTCCTTGATGTTGGAGATCCCAGACAAGCCCGAGAGTGAAAGGTTGTTCTATTTCCTTGATGGACTCTAAGGATGGGCGGAGCAAGAACTTCGAAGAAGAAAAGTTCAAGATCTCTTGGAAGCCTATCGAGAAGCTGAATCCTTGCTTGAGTTCAAGTCCGAGAAGAAGGACAAGAGTCGGAAGGAGGGATCTAACAAAGGTGGGGGAGCCAAGCCCTACAAGACGGGATCCAAGCACTCCGACTCCAAGGGGAAGGACAAAGCCGATCATGGAGGTAAGGAATCTAAGTACAAGCGTGAATGTTTCATGTGTGGTGGTAACCACTTCCTTCGTGATTGTCCTCAAAAGAAAGCCTTGAGTGCTATGGTGAATACTCAAGGAGAAAAGGCGGATGAGGGTGAGACCCACATGGGGTCCCTAACCCTACTTAATTCCATCAACACCAAGTAAGCAAAGGGATTGATGTATGTGGAGGCACGGGTCAAGGGTGTCACTAGCAAGGCTCTAGTGGACACTGGAGCTTCTCATAACTTCCTTAGCCCTAAGGAAGCACAAAGGATGGGCTTGAAGGTGACCAAGGAGGCAGGACGAATGAAGGCCGTCAATTCCGATGCCAAGCCTACCTATGGGGTAGCATATGGAGTACCCATCACCCTTGGTTCATGGGAAGGAAGGGTGAACTTCACCGTATCGGAGATGGACGACTACGACATCGTGTTAGGCATGGAGTTCGTGGATGTGGCAGCCCCACTCACATTCCCGGGAGATAGCACCATGCACCTCACCAAGGGGAAGCAAAGCCACGTTGTTCCCTTATCCCGAGCCAAGGTAGAGTCCCGAGTTCTTTCTGCTATGCAGTTTTCCAGGGGATTCAAGAAGGGAGAGTCATGCTACTTGGCCACCATGATGGAGGAGGAGGAGTCCCCAGAACCCATGAAGGTCCCAGAGGAGATCCAACCGGTCCTTCACGAGTTCAAGGACACCATGCCAGCGGAGTTGCCCCAGAGGCTTCCACCTAGGAGGGAGGTGGATCATGCCATTGAGCTAGAGCCTGGAGCAAAGCCACCCGCAAGAAGTCCCTACTGGATGGCCCCGCCAGAGTTGGAGGAGTTGAGAAGACAGCTCAAGCAGTTGCTGGATGCTGGATTCATTAGGCCATCCAAGGCCCCATTTGGTGCACCGGTGTTGTTCCAGAAGAAGCATGATGGGAGTCTTCGGATGTGCATCGATTACCGGGCACTCAACAAGGTGACCATCAAGAACAAGTACCCGATCCCGTTGGTGGCAGACTTGTTCGATAGACTTGGAAGAGCCCGATGGTTTTCCAAGTTGGACTTGAGATCGGGATACTGGCAGGTGCGGATCGCCGAAGGGGATGAGCCCAAGACCACATGTGTAACGAGGTATGGAGCTTATGAATTTCTTGTAATGCCTTTTGGTCTTACGAATGCTCCAGCAACCTTTTGTACTCTTATGAATAAGATATTTCACCCCTACTTGGATAAGTTTGTGGTGGTATATCTTGATGACATTGTGGTCTATAGTGAGACCTTGGAAGATCATGTGGTGCACTTGAGACAATTCTTCCAGGTACTCAAAGAGAACGAGCTCTACGTGAAGAAGGAGAAGTGCTCGTTCGCTCTCATGGAGGTGCAGTTCTTGGGTCATTACATCAAGAACGGGAAGATCGGGATGGATGCAGCCAAGGTCCGTGCTATCCAGGAGTGGGAGGCCCCGAAGAATGTTTCGGAGCTACGGAGTTTCCTTGGGCTGGTGAACTATTACCGGAGATTCATCCCAGGATACTCGGGTAGAGCCACACCTCTCACTAACCGGTTAAAGAAGAAGGTCCCATGGAGTTGGGATGAAGAGTGTGTGAAGGCCTTTGAAGATCTGAAGAAGGCTGTGATGGAAGAACCGGTTCTGTGCTTACCTGACTATTCGAAGGAGTTCGAGGTGCATACGGATGCCTCCGACTTTGCCATCGGAGGAGTTCTCATGCAAGAGAGGCATCCCATTGCTTTTGAGAGCCGCAAGCTCAATGACACGGAGAGGCGGTATCCCGTCCATGATAAAGAGATGACCGCCATCATCCACTGCTTGCGGGTTTGGAGGCATTACCTTCTGGGAAGTAGATTTGTGATCAAGACCGATAATGTTGCAACAAGCTACTTCCAGAATCAGAAGAAACTAAGTCCCAAGCAAGCTCGTTGGCAAGACTTCTTGGCCGAGTTCGATTACAAGATGGAGTACAAGCCCGGAAGTGCCAATGTGGTGGCCGATGCTTTGAGTCGCAAGGCTATGCTTGCGAGTATGAGTGGTCCTACCGGTGACATCCTCGATCGAGTCAAGGAAGGGATCCTTCATGATGCCTTTGCCAAGAGTTTGATGGAGATGGCAAAGGAGGGAAAGACTCGAAGGTTTTGGGAGCAAGATGGTGCGCTCTACACCGTGGGGAACCGACTCTACATTCCAAGATGGGGAAGCTTGAGGAGGGACTTGATGAAGGAATGCCATGACTCCAAATGGGCTGGACACCCAGGTATGCGGCGCACTCTAGCACTCATTGAAGATGCTTACTATTGGCCACAGATGCGGGACGATGTGGAAGGATACGTGAGGACTTGTCTTGTGTGCCAACAAGACAAGAACGAGCAGAAGTGTCCTGCAGGGTTGTTGGAGCCTTTGCCTATTCCTGAAAGACCTTGGGAGAGTGTCTCTATGGACTTCATCTCCGCACTCCCGACGTCCGAAGGATATGGATCCATCATGGTCGTGGTCGATAGGCTGAGCAAGTATGGGACGTTCATCCCTGCCCCGAGGGATTGTACGGCGGATCAGTGTGCCCAGATGTTCTTCAAGCACGTGGTAAAGTATTGGGGATTGCCTAAGTCTATCATCAGTGATAGGGATCCTCGCTTTACTGCTAAGTTTTGGAGAGAGCTGTTCAAGATGATGGGGTCCGAGCTCCATTTCTCTACAAGTTTTCACCCCCAGACCGATGGCCAGACGGAACGGGTGAACGCTTTGGTGGAGATGTACTTGAGGCACTTTGTAAGTGCTAATCAGAAGGATTGGGCTAAGTTGCTGGATGTGGCTCAATTCTCCTATAACCTACAAAGGAGTGAGGCTACGGGGCATAGCGCTTTTGAGTTGGTCATGGGGCACCAACCCGTCACTCCGCACACCGTGGCTCGAGGCTACAAGGGGAGTAGTCCCGCCGCACATACTTTTGCTCATGGATGGCATGAACAGCTGGACCTAGCCAAGGCACATTTGGAGAGGGCCTCAAAGAAGATGAAGAAGTGGGCCGACAAAGACCGAAGACCCTTGGAGTTCAAGATAGGAGACTTGGTGATGGTGAAGCTGTCCCCACAGGTGTTCAAGGCCTACCGCCAAGTGCACAAAGGCTTGGTGAGGAGGTACGAGGGGCCTTATCCTATCTTGAAGAAGGTGGGGAAAGTGTCCTATCAGTTGGAGTTGCCATCCAAGCTGAAGTTGCATCCAGTCTTCCATGTGAGCCTGTTGAAGCCCTATCATGAAGACATGGAAGACCCCTCAAGGAAGGAATCCAAGCGCGCTCCTCCAGCGAATGTGACTTCCTTCACTCATGAGATTGAGGAGATTCTAGACGACCGAGTCATCAAGAAGACAGGGATGCCCAACTATAAGGAGTATCTCATCAAGTGGAAGGGGTTACCCGAGAGCCAGAATAGTTGGGAGAAGGCAGAAGACCTATGGCAGTTCCCGGAGGCTATCCAGAGGTACCTGTCTTCTATCATCGTCGAGGACGTCGATGGCTTTGGTGGGGGAGAATGTTACGGGCCGGATCGGAAGGTTGGCATCGAGGTTCTACCGGGCCCAGCATAGTCTAGATCATCCTTGTAATCTAGATGAGTATGGAGAAGTGTATAGGGTTCTACACTCTCCCGGAATGTTCTAGAAGGTTCTAGAGGGGAATGTCTCTAGATCCTTCTCTATTTATGTAGAATTGTGTGGATTATTCTAGAAACCCTAAGGAGACTCTAGAAACCCTAATGGACTATTCTAGAACCCCTAATGGGCTTATTGGGCCATTCTAGAGAAATCCATTAGGCCCGTATCTAGAATCTTTCTGGGGAGATGAAGGGGTGGATCCTCTCCTATAAATAGAGGGGTGTAGAGGCATTTGAGATCATCCAACAAGAGTTGTATCTTCAGAGCTTCTCTCTCTAAATACAATCTCCCTTTCTCTCTCTAAAAGTTCTCTCTTGTGTTCTTGTGTGAAGGTTCGGTGTGGTGCTCTAAGAGGCGTCTCTAGCCTAAGTGTGGAATACACTTGAAGGAGGAAGGCTGACTTAGTCTCTCAAGGAGTGAGGAAAAGACTAAGGCCGCACGTAGCTAGACTTGGTGAAGAGTCGGTGCGTGACACTGCGCCTCAGGTGTGCTTTTTCAAACACTGATCTAGGTCTAAGGTTTTTGGGCCTAGCATGTATGAGTCCATATATATCTAAATGTATTTGAGTCTAGATCTAGCAACCCATGCTTGATGGAGATCCGACCTATCATACCCTTTTAATGCACACACACATTACCTAATTTCATTAATTTTCAATTTTATTAACTAATTTTTTCATCTTCATCGTGATTTTATTTAGGTTTTTAGTTTATTTTTTATTTTATTTTAATGTCTTTTACCTTGTATGAACAATTTGGAAGACATTTTATTATGAAAGTATCAAAATATCAAAATAAATATATCAAATGTTGTTAGCAACTTCTTTGAAATTTTTATATTTGCAATAGAGTAATTTTTTATTAAGCTATACAAACATAATTATTTTAGTATTTACATAAATTTTATTAAATCAACTTGCATAGTTGCTATTTTCTATTAAAATTTGCTTGAATTTGTATGACTAGTGATTAATTTGAGACCCGAATAATTTGGTTTGGGTTTAACTCTAGGTACTTTAAATGGGTTTGAGTTTAGGTCTAGCTGAACTTGGCTCACACCCGACCCATTTTCATCCTTAGTTGGGCATAGGGAAACAATCGTGAATGTTGGCTATCTTATCTTGGGGTGGACCAGGTGGTGCTATGATAGAATCCCACATTAACTAGATACCAATGTGTGGAGTTGTACTTAAGTCCTTGGGTTCCCCAATTGTATACATTGCTTTTGGGTTGTGGCTTTCCCTTGTCAATGAGTGACAAGTAATTTGCTTCCCTTTGTGACAAGGGCTATTGGTTAGAGGGTGATCTAGGCTTATAAGGGCCGAGGACTGGGCAATAAAACCTTAGTCGCTATTGCAATTATGGTGCTATGGTGTTGGGATGTCCTAAACAATATTTTGTATGTCACAACATGATTTTTTTATTTTTATTTTTTTCACAACAAATATCGGCATATATCGTTAAATATTGGCAAATAGGAATAAAATGCCGGTAAATATTGGCCAAAATGTATCATTTCGGCTGATATTTTATTCCATTCTAAGGATAAGTGGGGATGTCGACTATCCTTGGGCAATGCTATGATAGAATCCCACATCAGCTAGATACTGGTGTATGGAGTGATACTTAAGTCTTTGGTATCTCCAACCTTGATAGCTAGCATTTGGGGTGTGGTTGTCCCTTGAGCTTGAATACTTCCAGTCTTTTATCTTCCCCCAACTCAAGTACAAATGTATCCTCTGGATTTATCTTTATTAGCTATTCTTGATGTTGCATGTGCTATGTCAATTTTGATATGTGGCATCTTGCTTTTGCTACAATATGACTAATAACAGCTGGCTATGTAGGTGGAATGGGATGAAATAAATGCTGCATGGGGCCAAGCTTGCCTTCTTCTTCATACAATGTGCCAATATTTCACGCCAAAGTTTCAGTATCCTTTCTATTGTATATTTCAGTTGCATACAAGTTGTGAAATACTTAATTTGGCATGTTTTCAATGTCTCCTGATCCTGCAAAGTAGGACTCTTGCATAATTGTCTAAGTCTGCATAAGACCATACATGCACCCTGATTGATGGTTAGCTATAGAATATGATTTTGTTGATAGTTTTCCTTTATCCATTGTTGTATAGTTACAGGATCAAAATTCTTCCAATGGGAAGTTATCCTCGTATTATGGACACAAGCAACAATAGTTATGATCTGTAAGTAACAACTTATTCTCTGAAGCGTATGCTTATATGATACCCAGTTAGTGTGTCTTTTTGTGGATGCTGAAGCATTGATTAAATTGTTGGGATACACCATCTAAAACTCATGCTTAGTTGTTTATTTTGGGAAGTCTTGTAGAAAAGTAAGTTGTCATAGGTTTCATGTCTAGAGTTGTATGTTTGATTGCTTTTTTGGGTTGGTGATTGAGCACACTTCTTTTCTCTATAGGTTTGGTCCTGTTAACTTGTTTTGGAGCACTCGCTATGACAAGGCAATGACACTATTCTTAACATGCTTAAAGGACTTCTCTGAGTTTGCTAGGATGAAGGATTTGGAGAATAACATACCACCTGATAAATGCTTCAAGCTACCGTACAAGTATGTTCCTTCATCTATGGGGTGAAACATTAACCGCTTGACGTATTGTCAACATTTTTCAGTTTCTGTCTAGCCTTTGATGCATATCTACTTCGTCCATTAGTAGTTAAGGTCAATACTCTATAGAGCTTGGCTTATATTTGTACTTTCTTTGGTATGGAATGGAATGGAATCATGATCTACTGGCCTAATGTTTGTGCCTTAATACTTGGTATTGGTAGAGAAAAATATGATTTTAAATGTCAATTCCTTACGTGGATTAATTTTGGTGCCACCTTTTTGATAACTCGAGAATAGTTCGATCCTCTTGCACGAAAGTAAAGACGGTTGTTCCAATAAAGACTTGTCAACCCATAATTCATTGTCAAAAGTGGTCAACTCTTTGAAATTCTGGTAAAGATGTTTTAAAGTTAATGAGAAAAAGGTAATCTGGAAAATTATAACATTGTTTTAATGTTGGTGCTCTATTCAGTTATAGTGATTTAGCATAGCTGGATTTACGGTGCGATAAATTTTAAAGTACGTCTAAGGCCTTTAAGTGGCTTGGGACTTTTAGACAATGCTAAGAATTGTTTGGTCTTAATCAATACTTACCCAAGCCGACACTATGGGTAATATGTGTGATGCAGGAGCAAACATTCAAGACTTGGCATTCATTATTATGGAACTAATTGTTCTTCATTTAGAAAGGATCTCCCACAAAATTTAAGACAAATGGATGGTTATGTTGTTTATTATGGATGAAACGTACTATACAAGCTACTAGACATACATGACATGTGCATGACATGTAGGGAGGGCATGGCCACGTCCATGGGGGGAATAAAAGGCAGCTCGGACATGCATATTAGTTGGTTTAATTAATTAATTAATTAATTAGTCGAGTTAAAGATTATTTAGAGAATAAAGTAGCATGAATTTATTGTTTGAAGAATTATATCTTCTAATGTCTATCTTGTATAAAGTAATCAGTGGCCTTGGCTATATAAGTCATAAAAACACGTTGAAGAGACCATTGAATTTGAATGAAAATTGCAAGTATTGCTTATTGAATTTTGTGAGAATTCTACTCAATTTTAATCGAATCCGTGTAAACTTTTAATCTTGAAACCCTTAATCTCTTCGTTTGTATGAATTAGAGATTAAGTACTATCTTTCTAACCTCTATAATCCACGCCATTCCCACCCATAATCATTGTCTCCAATTCATCCAAATTGAAACCAAACCCTTACCCTAATTTGTGACGCCAAACCCTAACCCACGAAACCTTCTATTTTCAAACCCTAATTGCCGAATCATCATCACCTCCACTTCATCATTGTCAAATCATCATCCTCATCACCTCACCATTGTTGAATCACCTTCATCATTCATCCTATCAACATCGAATCATCCTCACCATCATCGAATCATCCTCATAATTACCTCCACAAACGAATATCTTCATCTTCAATTCACCACCTTCGAGTCTTCATTTTCTTAATTCCAACATAATTGAGCCTTAGGTTTACATATTTGATAATTACATATTCCCATACACATTAATTTTTGTATCAAAGCATAGGTTTTGATCTATTGTGATCAAGATCCAATCTTTTCTTCAAGATTATTGCAAGAATGTGTCCTTACTTCTAGATTCTTCAAAGAATGTCTCTTCTTCAAGATTCTCCCAATAATTCATCAAGAAGACACCAAGATCCAAGTAGCTAGAGGTGTTTTTGGAGAGCACCACTTGGTTGGTGAAGGGAGGAGATGGCGAACCAAGAGGAAGACTTGAGAGATGTTCTCAAGGTATTGGTGGTCGAAATCAAGGAAGTAAAGCTATGTATGGGGAGAATAGAAGCTTCATAAGCTCAAGGGTCACATATGCAGCGACAAAACTGAAGGGAACCAGTAGAAGAAGACTACGTGAGAAGGGCACAAGATCGAATGGAGGAAGGAGAAGAGAGTGTGGGAAACTATGGAAGTCCACATGACACCTCAAGAAGAATCTATGATGATGTGGAGAAGGGAATCCAATTTGATCTACCCGACTTTGAAGGTAATCTTGATTCAGAATCTTTTCTTAAATGGTTGCAAATTGTTGAATCTATTTTTGAGTACAAGGAGATTGAGGATGAGAAGAGGTGCCGAATAACAATATTGAAGTTTAAGAAATTTGCTAGAGTATGGTATGATAATTTGAAGAGGGGAAGGGTGAGAGTAGGAAAAATGAGAATTAGGTCATGGGAAAATTAAAAAAAAAATGCTTGAAGAAGAAACTTGTGCCTAGAGAATATGAGTAAGAGAATTTCATAAAGATGACTACTTTGAGGCAAGGGTTGCTTGGAGTTGAGGAATACATTAGAGAGTTTGAAAGATTAATTAGCTCTTATTTGTAATGTCCAAGAAAAAGAAGAACAAAGGTGTGCATGATTCATTAGAGGGCAAAATATGAATCTTAGAGAGAAGGTGGAGGTGTATCCTTATGAAGTGTTTGAAGACATGACCAAGGTAGCAATCAAGTTTGAGAAATAGTTGAAGAGAACAAAGCCACCGAACAAGTCAACCAATGGCCCATATGGTTTGACTTTTAAGGGGGTGTTGAAGCCACCAATTTCTCAAGCCACAAATCAAGATAATGTTAGAAGGTTCACTCGTGAAGAAAAGGGCAAGGATCAAGTGGTTGATAAGGTGAACAAGCAATGCTTCAAGTGCAGAGGTTATGGTCACTTTGCTTGGGATTGTCCAAACCAAAGGGCATTGACTTTGAATGAGATAACAAGTATGGAGGTTTGTGATAAGAATGAAGATCTTGATGGAGACCTTGAAGAAGAGAGTAATAGCTCAAAGGATGCTTTGGAAGAGGGCCAAGTGGATTGCTATATGTTGCAAAGGGTGCTCCAAGTACAGCAACCTCTACTTACTCAAAGGAGAAGATTTTCAAGGCCAAGTGTAGAGTTGGTGATAAAGTGTTTGGAGTCATCATTGATAGTGACTTATGCACCGATGTTGCTAGTGAGAAGATGGTGACCAAACTCGGTTTTGGAGACCATGGGTCATCCAAGACCGTATTCACTCCAATGGCTCAACAAAGACAAAGGTGTAAGGGTAACCAAACAAATTCTTATCTCTTTTAACATTGGAAATTATTTTGATGATGTTTTATGCGATATTCTACTCATGGTTGCTTGTCACATTTTATTAGGGAGGCTGTGACAATTTGATAGGAAGGTTGTACATGATGGGGTCTTTATTGAGTATGTCGTGTGCAAGGGTCAAAAGAAGTTTAGGCTAAAACCTAATCTAGATGGGAATGATTTGGTTTTGAGGAATGAAAAGAAAGAAGGAACCGAGAGCATGCAACAAAAAAAGGAAGAAAAAAAGAAGGAAGATGTCGAGTGTAGGAGGGGAAGAAAGAAAAGTAGCATCGAGTTGTTGATCCTTAAGGATTGTGAGATGATTGAAGCTATCAAAGATGAGAAGATATGCTATGCGTTGGTGGTAAAGGAAGTCCAACGAGGGGAGGATGCTAATATGGATCTAAAATTGTAACAAGTGTTTAGAGAGTATATCGATGTTTTTTTGGATGAGTTGCCAATTGAGCACGCTATTGATCTTATGCTAGGAGTCTCATTACTAAACAAGCCAGCTTATAGGTGCAATCCGGAGGAGGCTAAGGAGCTACAGAGACAAGTGTAAGAGTTGTTGGACCGAGGCTATATTTGGGAGAGTATGAGTCCATATGGTATTCTAGCTTTGTTGGTGCCTAAGAAGGACGGTACGTGGAGGATGTGTAGTGATTCGAGAGCAATCAACAACATCACAATCGAATACATATTTCTGATGCCAAGATTGGATGACATGTTAGATGAGTTTTATGGTGCAAGTGTGTTCTCGAAGCTTGATCTTAGGAGCGGCTATCATCAAACGAGAATAAGGGAAGGGGACGAGTGGAAGACGACCTTCAAGACTAAGTATGGGTCGTGTGAGTGGTTGGTGATGCCATTTGGGCAATTTAATGCATCGAGTTCCTTTATGAGATTGATGACCGAGGTACTTAGACCCTTCCTTGGAGTCTTTGTCGTTGTTTACTTCGATAATATCTTGGTATATAGCAAGAGTGAGTTTGAGCATATGCAACACTTAAAGAGGTTATTTGATAAGCTTAGAGAGGTGAAGCTCTATGGTAAGATGAAGAAATGTGATTTTATGATGAAGAGGGTGGTTTTCCTTAGTTATATTATGAGTGGAGATATTATTAGAGTTGATCTGTCAAAGGTGGAAGCTATCCCAACGTAACCTATTCCTACTATTGTTCACAAATTTCGAAGTTTCCATGGGTTGACCTCATTCTATAGGCTGTTCATCAAATACTTCTCCACCATTACAGCGCCTATCACACAATTAATGAAGAAAGGAGAGTTCCATTAGAATGATCAAGCGAGAACGGCTTTTAAAGACTTAAAGACAAAGCTCTCAAACGTACCAGTATTATCTTTACCTTGTTTTGATAAATTGTTTGAAGTAACATGTGATGCTAGTGGTGTAGGCATTGAGGGTGTGCTCTCACAAGAAAGGAAATAAATTGCCTTCTTTAGTCAAAAGTTGAATGGTGTAAGACTTAACGATTCAACCTATGATAAAGAGTTCTATTTATTATGTGTTGTTTGGAGACATGGAGCCATTACTTAAGACCCAAGCCTTTTGTACTTTACTCGGATCATGAGAGTTTGAAGTATCTACATGGTCAAAAGAAGGTGAGTTCAAGACATGCTAAGTGGACAAGCTTATTGCGAACATTTGTGTTCTCTACAAGACATATGCATGGTAAAGAGAATGTTGTGGCGGATGCATTTTCCAAGAGGAACAGTGTTTGAAAAAGTGTGCCTAAGGCGCAAGGCGATAGGGGGCGGGGGCTTTTTCAGTGCTAGGCGAGGTGATGTGAGTGAGGCGTATGTAAGGCAGCTGAGGTGTGCCTAAGGCGCAGAAACTCACAGGCACAGAGGCGTGCGCCTTTGAGCAAAATATCCTTTTAGCAGAAAAAATCACATAGGGAGCCAATGACTTAGGAGAGAGGATTATACAATTTTGGAAAAAGGGAAGCCTACTTATAGTTTTGATTGGGGAGAGCAATAGTTGTTTTGGAAATATGAAGTAAGGACTTAAGGGAGAGGAGTAGACATGCACATGCCTTTCAGCAGAAAAAAAAATAATCATACAGAGTCTTAGGGACTTAGGAGAGAGGAGTAGACATGTACATGGTTTTCAGCAGAAAAAAAATAATGCAGGGAGCCAGGGACTTAGGGGAGAGGAGTAGACATTTTGTGGAAAAGGATAAGCCTATTATAGTTTTGATCAGGGAGAACAATAGTTGTTTTGGAAAAGATGCACATTTTGCAATCAACGAGGCTGCAAGCCTACAAGTAGAGTCAGGGTTATCAGGTAAATATAAAAAAGAGAGTAAAATTCATTTTTTTAATCATGTAGGTAATATTAAACTCATATAAAAAAAGAAACAGAGTCAAAGATAAAGAGACTGACCTTAGAGAGCTAAGAACTAGATATAACAAGAAGAAGTGGTCCACAGTCCACACTATCTGCTAGTATTGGTAGTTTTCTAGTTATGGTATACTCTTTTTTTTTTTATTTTTTTAAAAACTTAGTCATTTAATCATTTTTTTAGCTTTGAGTAATTTGGGCACCTCACATCGCTTAGACGCACGCCTTCGCCTTGCACCTAACGCGTAGGCTCTAAGACCCCCATCGCTTAAATGCGCCTTAGGCCTTTTCAAATATTGAAGAGGACTATGGTACTTACCATGATGGATGCAAAGCTTTTGGGATTTGAGATGTTGAAGAGTCAATATGCTATGGATGATGATTTTGCTATGATCTTCGACGATTGTAAGAAATAAGGAAGTTATGGAACTTATGTTTTTTAAGATGGATTCTTCTTCAAACACAACAAATTGTGTGTGCCCAAGACCTCAGTTCGACACTTACTGATCAAAGAGGTGCATGAAGGAGGAATTGTAGGGCACTTTGGAGTTCATAAAACTTTGGAGTTATTGTAAGCACATTTCTATTAGCCAAGAATGTAAAAGTGAGTACAAGCCATGGTTGCTAGGTGTGCTACATGCCAAATGAGCAAGAGTTTCTTCCATAAAGGGTTATATATGCCTTTACTCGTGCTTATTCAATCATGGGAAGTTGTTAGTATGGATTCTATTTTAGGATTGCCTCGGACAAAAAGAGGCAAGGATTCCATTATGGTTGTGGTGGATCGATTTTCCAAGATGGCTCAATTTGTTCCATGTCACAAGACTGATGATGCTACTCATGTTGCGGGTTTGTATTTCAAAGAGATTGTGAGATTGCGAGATTGCATGGGATTTCAAGGAGTATAGTTTTGGATAGAGATATGAAATTCCTAAGTTATTTTTGGAAGACATTATCATGCTAGGAACGATGCTTCTATTTAGCTCATCACATCATTCTCAAATGGATGGACAAACTAAAGTTACTAATAGAACTTTGGGCACTTTGCTCAGGGGATTGGTGGGTAAGAATGCTAAGGATTAGGATGTCAAGTTAGCACATGCTAAGTTTGCTTACAATCAAAGTCCTTCCATTACAACAAGCTCTAGTCCATTTGAAATAGTATGTGGTATTAATTCATATTTACTGATTGATATGACATCATTAAAGAAAGGTGAAGTGAAGAGTTATGATGCACAAGAGAGATTGGAGTTCTTTTAAAAACTTCATCAACAAATCAAGCATAATATTGAGAAGACAAATGAAGTATACAAGACAAGAGCAAACAAATATAGGAGTTAACATGTTCCAACCAGGATATTTGGTATGGTTGTACTTGAGGAAGGAGAGATATCCTAAAGGGCGGATGATCCTTTCAAAGTATTTCGAAAGTTTGAGAAAGTGCTTATGAGCTAGATTTGCTAGATTTATATGGTGGGGTATCAAGAACAGTTAATGTTGGAGACATTAGCCCTTACTATGACAATGCAAATTTGAGGGCAAATTTAAGTCAACAAGGGGAGAATGATGCAGGAGTAAACACTCAAGACTTGACATTCATTATTATGGAACCATTTGTTCTTCATTTAGAAAGGATCTTCCATAAGATTGAAGACAAACGGGTGATTACGTTGTTAGTTATGGATGAAACGTACCATACAAACTACTAGGCGTATATGGCATGTGCATGACATGCATGGAGGGCATGGCCACGTGCATGGGGGGAATAAAAGGCAGCTTGGATGTGCATATTAGTTGGTTTAATTAATTAATTAATTAGTCGAGTTAAAGATTAGTTAGAGAATAAAGTAGCATAAATCTATCTTTTGAAGAATTATATCTTCTAATGTCTTTTAGCTTGTAGATGGAAATATCTTGTACAAAGTAATCGGTGGCCTTGGCTATATAAGCCATAGAACATTCGTTGAAGAGACCGTTGAATTTGAATGAAAATCGCAAGTATTGCTTATTGAATTCTGTGTGAGTTCTACTAAATTTTAATCGAATCCGTGCGAACGATTAATTTTGAAATCCTTAATCTCTTCATCTGTGTGAATTAGAGGTTAAGTACTATCTTTCTAACCTCTATAACCCATGCCATTTCCACCCATAATCATTGTCTCCAATTCATCCAAATCGAAACCAAACCCTAACCCTAATTTGCGACGTCTAACCCTAACCCACAAAACCTTCTATTTTCAAACCCTAATTGCTGAATCATCATCACCTTCACTTCTTCATTGTCAAATTATCATCCTCATCACCTCACCATTGTCAAATCAACTTCATCATTCATCCTATCAACATCGAATCATCATCAGCATCATTGAATCATCCTCATAATTACCTCTACAAATGAATATCTTCATATTCAATTTACCACCTTTGATTCTTCATCTTCTTAATTCCAACATAATCGTGCCTTAGATTTACATATTTGATAATTCCATATTCCCACACACATCAACGTGGGTCCAATAAGAGAAGGAACCACACTATAAACTTGAAGATTTATATGAATATGTGAAAGTTCAGTGGTGCAGTTGAATTTTGGATGGATGGTTGGAATCCCTTTTGAGCAGAGGTTGAGCTTCAAGAAAAGAAATGGGGTGAAAGAAGAGAGACTAGGCAGATAAGCTTTCTAATTAATTAATTCGTACCGCTCATCATTTACACACTGCCATATATATAGAGCTGAATAAACTTACACAAGTATAAATTTTCTCTTAATGACAACAATGCAATACAAAGCTAGAATTTTGCAGTATCAAATAGAAATAACAGAAAAGGTTCCTTCGGCAGACCTAGCATCCATGGAGTCTGTGTAATTCCTAGGCTGAATGTAGTTGTTTGGGCCCCAGCTCCCATGGACTGGTACTGTAGAATTTTGAGAATTGTATTCTATTATTTTTGAGAGAGTACGAGATTTATTTATAGACATCCATATAACTAAAAGATAACTAAAAGATAAGAAAGATAAGATATTCTGACTCCTAAAATCCAGCAATCTAAAAAAGATATTCTACCTCCTAAAAATCAGGAATTAACATATCTACCTAATTCCTAACTTTGAGGATAAATATTCAACAATCCCCCTCAAGTTGGGTTGTAGATATTATACATGCCCAACTTGCTACACAATCTCTCAAAGTTAGGTCCTTGAAGAGCTTTTGTGAGAATATATGCGCGCTGCTCTCGAGTGGGAATGTATGTTTCTTGTACTTCAGAATTCTCTATCTTCTCTGCAATGAAACGTCTATCAATTGTCACATGTTTGGTTCGATCATCATTTGCCATACTGATAGCTACTTGGTTATCACATTTGAGCTTCACGTTCTTTCCAAAATCCATTCCCAGTTCAGTCATTATTCGCCTAATCCATATCCCTTCACAAATAGTAACTGCAAGTGCTCTTAATTTTGATTCAGCATTGCTCCTAGAGACAACTGACTGCCTTTTACTTCGCCATGTTACAAGGTTTCCCCATACAAAGGAGCAATAACCGGTGGTTGATCTACTATCTATTTGACTTCCTGCCCAGTCTGCATCAGAGTGTAGAGTTACATCTTGACAGTCAGTTTTTCTAAATAGTATCCCCTTTCTAGGAGTCCTTTTTAGATACCTGAGAATTTGATATATTGTCTCCATATGTTCTTCCATTGGATTATTCATGAACTGACTCATTGTGCTAACTGCAAAGCCAATGTCCGGTCTAGTGTGAGAGAGGTAAATGAGTTTTCCAACCAAACGTTAGTATCTCCCCTTTTCTATAGGAACTCCACCTTCTTCCCTTGCAAACTTTTTCTTACAATCCATTGGAGTACTTGTTGGTCTACAGCCAAGCATACTAGTTTCTTTCAGTAAATCTAAGGTGTACTTACGTTGTGACACAAATATACCTTCCTTTGATCAAGCAACTTCCATTCCTAGAAAATACCGAAGAAGGACCAAGATCTTTTACCTCAAATTCTTCAGCTAAGGCCTGTTTTATCCTTGCTATTTCGTCCATATTATTTCTAGTTAGAATGATATCATCCACATAGACAATAAGAACTGTCAATTTATTTGATGATGATCGTTTCACAAACAACGTGTGATCAGCTTGGCACTGGGTAAAGCCATGTCGTTTTACTGTCTTTGAGAATCGACCAAACCATGCTCTTGGGGACTGTTTTAGTCCATATAGAGACTTCAATAGCTTGCACACTTTTCTGCTGTCATATCTCTCTTGAACTCCAGATGGAACCTCCATGTAAACCTCTTCTTCAAGATTCCCATTTAAGAATGCATTTTTGATATCTAGTTGATGAAGAGACCACTCTAGATTTGCAGCTAATGACAGAAGTATCCGGATAGTATTGAATTTTGCAACCGGAGCAAATCTCTCTTGATAGTCAATTCCATAGGACTGTGTGAAGCCCCTAGCAATCAGCCGCGCTTTAAACCTCTCAATGTTTCCGTCTGCCTTATACTTTACAGTGAATATCCATTTGCAGCTTACTGCTTTCTTTCCTGATGGAAGATCAGTAATAATCCATGTACCATTTTTCTCCAACGCACTAATCTCCTCTTGAACTGCTTGTTTCCATCCTGGGTGGCTAAGAGCCTCTTGGATGTTTGCTGGAATTTGAACTTCATCCATCTTGGATAGAAATGTCTTGTAGGTTCCTGATAGATTTGCATAGGAGAGAAAATCTTTAATTGGATATTGATTACATGTTCGAGTACCTTTTCTTAGTGTTATGGGTAGCTCTAAGTTTCCTTTTGTTGAAATCTCCTCTGGCTCTTGATCATTCTTCCCATCTGTATGAGTTTTTGTAGGTGTTGGATTCATTTCAGAATCTTGGACGGGCGTGAGATGTGTATTGGTTTCAACCAACTCTTGAGTTTGCCTATTCTTCCTGGAATAAACTAGAAGCTCTTTGGTTGTAGATTGAGGTATTGGTTGGTTAGAGCATGTGGGTAGAGATGGCTGATCTAGTGTAGAAGGAATAGATCCACAAGCTGGACTTAAGGGTTGTTTTTGAGAAATAGATTGACTTGGAATAAACTCAGAATTGTGTTCAAGTATTGAATCCCAACACCAAGGCTGAAAGTTTTTCGTGTTCTCCCCCTAAATTTCAAGATTGGAATAATATGGACTGTTTTCAAAGAATGTGACATCCATGGTTTCAAACATTTTTCGAGTAATAGGACAAAAACATTTATACCCCTTTTTGTGTGCTGAGTTACCAATGAAAACATATTTTGTGGATTGTGGATCAAGTTTGCTTCTACTTTGGGAATAGACATGAACAAATGCGGAGCATCCAAATACCTTTGGAGGTAGATTTGAAGATAGGAATTGAGCATGAGGGAAACAATTAATAAGAACATTGAGAGGTGTTTTAAATTGAAGGACACGAGATGGTAAACGATTTATGAGATATGCCGAAGTAAGAATAGCTTCCCCCCATAGGTATTTTGGCACAGTGGTTGAGAACATAATGGCGCGGGCCACTTCCAATAGTTGTCTATTTTCCTCTCTGCTATCCCATTTTGCTGTGGAGTATTGACACATGAACTCACTTGAACTATCCCTTGTTTAGACAAGTAATTTCCTAGGACAGAATAAAATTATTCCCTAGCATTATCAGACCTTAAAATCTTGATATTGGTACCAAATTGATTCTGAATCATAGAATTGAAAGTTTGGAATATCCTTGTAAGTTCATATTTTTTGTTCATAAGGAATACCCATGTAAGTCTTGTGTGGTCATCAACAAAGGTCACAAGCCATCGTGTTCCATTAATGTTTTTAACCCTTGAAGGACCCCATATATCACTATGAACAAGTGCAAAAGGTTTTGATGGGTGGTAGGGAATCTCTGGATAGACAGATCGAGTATGTTTTGCAAGTTGGCATATCTCACAATCAAAAGACCTTGGATTTTTATCAATAAACAAATTAGGAAATAACTTTTTGGGGTACAAAAAAATTTGGATGCCCTAATCGATAGTGCCACATCATAATTTCACTATCTTTTTTGACACTTGAATTTGAATGATAAAGAGTAGTATCATACTGACGGGAAGAAAGACTTGTAGCAGCAACTATGAATTTGGTTGGGTGGAAGAATTATAGATTAGAACACATCTCAGCACTGCCAATCTTCTTGTTCGAACCTCTCGAAAAACACACACATTTGGAGAAAAAGTTGTTAAGGAATGGTTATCACAAGTCAATTTACTGATGGAAACGAGGTTGCAATCAACATTTGGAACATGTAACACAAATGTAAGAATAATTCCAGGTAATAATTTAACCAATCCGGTTCTAGCCACTTTATATAAAGAACCATCAACAATCTTCACTCTGAGATTAGAGGAACACTGTTGATAGTCATAGAGAAGAGTTCTATCTCTTGTCATATGATCTGATGCCCCTGAGTCAACAATCCAGTGCTTTGAGGGCAGTTTACCTGAGTTTGCATGCAAACTAGCCGCATCTGCAGTGGTAGAGAGATGTGGAGGGTTGTTATTCAGCAGTAGTTTTAACATATCTAGTTGTTCCTTAGCGAATGGACTGGTCTCAGTTGTGCTTTGTTGTTTTTCAGTAACACTTGCTGAGCTTGCACTGTTGTCTTTGACTGATTTGGTTGGCTTCCAGTTTGCTGGTTTGCCATGTAGCTTCCAACAAGTCTTCTTTGTATGACTAGGTTTTGAGCAATGGTCACACCAAGGTTGCCCCTTTCTTGGCTGATGTCTGTATACGGGCGTCTGGGGCCATGAACTTTGAGTAGTGAAGACAGATCCATCTAGGTTTGAAGATGATTGTGAGTTGCCCAACATTACTCTCTTCCTGCTTTCTTCTCGGCGGACTTCTAAAAATGCCTCTCGAAGACTAGGAAGAGGTTTTGTTCCCATTATTCTGCCTCTGACTTCATCCAAGCGTTTATCTAGACCCAACAGAAACTTAAAAGTTCTTTTCTTCTCAAGTATCTTTCGATATAATGCCCTATCATCCGGGCATTTCCATTCATGATACTCAAACATATCTAACTGCCGCCAATGTCGGGTTAGTATATTGAAGTATTGTGTTACCTTCAATTCTCCTTGACGAAGGTCATGAAGGATTGCCTCCACTGCAAAAAGTTCTGGAGTATTATCAGAACTGGAGTAAATTTCTTTCACTGCTTTCCATATTTCATGATCAGTTTCATAGAGGAGAAAGTTTTCACCAATATCACCATTCATTGAATTAATAAGGCAAGACATAATTTGATGATTTTCAGCCCTCCACTTCTTGTAGTTTGGATCATTTTCCTGAGGAATATTGGTTTCTCGGGACAAATAATCCTCTTTTCCTCTACCACCAATGAACATACGAACGGATTGGGACCACTGCAGGTAGTTTTGTCCATTGAGTTTGTGATTTGTGAAGAGAAGAGAGGTATTTTCAGTCATTCCAGAATTTCCAGAGTTGGAATTATGGAAAGGAGAGGAGGAGGTTTCAGAGATGGAACTGGTTTGTTCATTTGCCATTAGGGAGAAAAAAATTGAGATTTTTTGGGAAAAAATTGAAAATACTGGGCGAATCTGAGGATGCCGGTGAGGAGGAAGACGGCTAGGGTTTTTTAGAATTTCCCTGCTTTGATACCATGTAGAATTTTGAGAATTGTATTCTATTATTTCTGAGACAGTACAGGATTTATTTATAGACATCCATATAACTAAAAGATAAGAAAGATAAGATATTCTGACTCCTAAAATCCAGCAATCTAAAAAAGATATTCTACTTCCTAAAAAACAGGCATTAACATATCTACCTAATTCCTAACTTTGAGGATTAATATTCGACAGGTATCATTACCACGCTCTTGGAAACCAACTTTGTCCAAGCTATGGTATCATCCAGAGACAGACAGAGAAGCCAGATGACCATAGGTCATAAGTCATAACTGCTGGCCTCTTAGTCTTAGCAGCTACCTGTAACCCATTCAATGTTTCCCTGTTGCCGATAATTTCAGCATTTCGGAGCACTGATGTAGAACAATATACCATAATGATGCACGTGCTTTACTTGAAAATAACTTTGGTTAAGAATAGAAATATCTGTCTGAGCACTTTGGAATGTGATTGGACCTCAATATAGTGGCCTTAACTTTCATCAATCATTGGACAGATTACTATTTCTAATGATTCTAATATGATAAAATGGGTCTGGATTGCAAAATGCTCATCTGGGATTTTCTTGTCCGTATCTTTTCTTTTACATTGCCAGATGGTGTTGTGTGCAACTGTCTATGATCAATCTGCGGACAAATGTATGCTTGCAGAATACCCTCATTATCATTGATGCAGTTAAAGCTGATCCCTAAAACCAATATGCGTGTTTTCAAATTTCCTTTTTTACATATAGAATTGTTGGTATGTTTTTATCACGGTAATGTTGAATAATTATATTGCAGGATTGATAATGACAAGGTGGAAACCTACTCAATTACACAAAGCTTCAACAAGCAGGAGAATTGGACCAAAGCTCTCAAGTACACGTTGTGCAATTTAAAGTGGGCACTTTACTGGTTTGTTGGAAACACAAATTTCCAGCCTCTTCCTGCTCAAGCTGAAGTTAAACCAATAGGTACTTCTTATGTAAAGCGTGCTTCCGACTCTAGGAAGCCCTCTCGGCCATAATACAGATCTGTCATTTGGAATGTACATAAATGTGTAAATAGAATCCTTTGCTTGCTTTTTAGCTATTTGTAGTGTTGCATGACATTACTGGATTGTATTGCATACAGAAGGGACTTAAAAATTTTTTATTTGTGAAAGTTACATTGGAAGGGGGAATGGGAGAGAAATGTCAGGTTGCCCAGCCTCCTGTCTTTATGAATTTGGTATGCTATATCAGTTTGTTCTTTCAAAATATAGGGGGACACCTTTAGTGTTTGAGCGACGCAAGCGTTTTACGGTGTTTAAGTTGTGGCGTGCAGGACGTTCTGTTTTGAAGTTTCAGATACTGAATCCTAGAGACGTTTGTGTCCCTCAGCAGTTACGTCTCCCAGCCTCAACTAACATATTTTCTGTAGCACCATTTCATTTTTGGGGTGGGAGGTCTTTCCACGCTGGTGAGGGCTGCACATGTGACGTGATGTTGCCCGACCAAAATGCTCTCACACCAGGATACATGTAGCTGCAACTGTGTGTGTACATCCTTTTGTCTTTCATTAAAATCAACGACTTTGCTTCGGCACCATATAGTTAATCATCCTCCTAGTTACGATCAGGACTCTTCGTGCGGTCGGTTTTCTAGCCGTTTTCACCTTGCTCTTGAGCTCCACTTTTGCTCAATACGAGCTATCATGTTCAACAGTGGTTACCGATGTTGATCCATGCTTAAGCTTCATAAAGGGCAAACGAAACAGTCCTCCCCAATCTTGTTGCAAAGGAGTCAAAGGCGTTGCTGGATTTTTGATAAGGAAATCGGATATAAAACAAGTATGTTAATTCCTAAAGAAGGCTCTGACTTCAGTTGGTAACTATGATGGTAACCGTATTCCACAGTTGGCCAAGAAGTGTGGAATAGGTGTCGATCTCCCTCCTATAGGGCCAAACACTAATTGCAACAAAGGGTAATAATAATTAATAATGGTCTTCTCTGTGTATCCATCTAGTTATCAGCCGTAGACATGAGAAAGAAAAATGTGGCGATTTAAAGTTATTATTTTCTTTATAAAAAAAGTAATAATTGTTGGTACAATAATTATACTAAGGAGGGTTCATATCTAAAATATATTGTAACCAAAATCTCAATCGTATCAGTTGCATCAAGATCTCATCACAAATTAATTTGACAGTATGTACATGGCTTGTTGAAGGGGGTTCTATGATGCACTCGGCCCTAGTACGGCATCTTAGGTATTAAAAATTAAAAATTGATCAGTATTACGACAATCCTTTCCCCGCCCCTTTTTTTGGAATAATTATATATTTTCCTAACTTCACTCCCTTTGATAGCGATCTTAAATAGGTAACTCTTTTATACAAAGTTGTACTTGAAGCAATTTACAATGTGAGGCGAAGAAGATGAATCAATGATGTTTTAATGGATTGAAATAAATATATTTTTCCTTCTTATTTGTTTATGATAAACCATCTAGCTCTTCTGGCTAGGCGGTGTATGTATTCGAGGGAAAATGGAATGATTTGGGATCGATCCCTGAAACTTAAAAACAAAAATAACTTGTCAAAGTTGAATATCTAGTGATTGAATGAAGGAGTTTAACATTTTTGTGTTAATCATTATGTATTTTATTATTCAGTTTGTCTAATAAGTACCCCATTTGTCAAGAATTAATTTTTTTTTTACTAAAAATGGTTGACAAGTGCATTGATGGTAAATGCATGTTGGAGCAATTGCAAAGCTTCAACTTGTTTTTTGCTGATATTTTTATGAAAATTAGGAGTTCCACATTGGTGGGAGAAGAAGAATTTTCACTCATTATATTATTTCTTCTGGTATGTTGATTTGTTAAGTTGGGCTGAGTTTTGTTGATGTTCTTGGGCTGGACTTTGGACCATACACACACGCGGGCACGCCACTTACCCGTCCAGCAAGGCTGGGTGTGGGTATGGGTCATTGATCCAACCTAACCCATCTCTCTTCATTTTTTTTATTTTTAAACTATAGCATCTGTGCTGTTTGGATGCAAAAATTTCTTTCATTTGAACGTTTCTGGTCCTTCTCCCTGATGTGGAAGGAGTACCAGCGTTTTTCTTGAGAGGTTACCGTTTTACTTTGCTATTTGTTTAGAGAGATTTGGGGTTGGTTGAAGCACAGATTCTTTGACTTTTTCCTTTCATTTTCGAAGCTTCAGATCTCAATACACCACTTTTATCCACTAAACTTCTGGGCAAAGTTCTGTATATTCCAAGTCTGCCATTCTTGAGTGCACACAAAAGGCAGACATTGTGCAAACCTTGGGGGCGAACCTGCCATGTGGTTGCACTGGAGGTCCGGCCGTGATTCGTTTCAAAGCAGCAATATTGCTCTCGGCACAACAAAATTGATAAGTCTGCTCTCTGTTTATTTCCTTTAATTTAGTTCTATTGCGTATGTTACAACAATATCTATTTTCAATTAATTTCATCATTTTGAAGCGAATTGAGATTGTGATATGCGCACTGTAACCGTGATACAGGAGTAGTGTCTAGTTAGTCCATGTCAGCAGGGAGTTAGTTGTAATTTTCTTTTGTCCATAATTCCAGCTCAGCATTTTGTTAAACTTTCTGTTGTTCTATGCGAGTATATGTAATGGGAGAGCATTGATAAGGCGGGTAGAAATAAAAATACACAATTCTTCAATCTTGATTTTCTTTCCTTCTTTGTCTTAGTCTGTTACTACTAATTGCTGAATCTCGATCAACCCCTTCTTCTTCATTGAGGCTGATCCAGCCCAGCAATCTTAGTCTTCAATCTCAGGCAGATTCTAGACTGTATCATTGGTATCAAAGCTCAGTTAATCGATCAAAATGGCAGACGCAACTCGGCAACAAACTAGTCTCAGAGAATTGGAGGAAGCCATGAATAAACGTATAGAAGACTCTAATGCGAGACTCGAAAACTCCATAGAAAGCTTGCGTGACATGATTATGGCATTAGCCAATCAACAACAGATGGGAATGGTGGAAATTGGGGAATATTCTGGAGCCGGGAACAGAGACAACCAGAGAGGTAATTCAAACAATCATTCTTCGTTTATGACCAGATTAACTAAGGTTGATTTTCCTAAGTTTAATGGAGAAAGGGTCAAAGAATGGCTCTATCGGTGTGACCATTTTTTCTCCCTGGATAATACTCATGAGAATGCTAAAGTGAAGCTAGCGGCGATCCACATGGAAGGAAAGGCTCTACAGTGGCACCATGCCATGATGAGAAGCAGGATTAATCGAGAGCCAGTTTCGTGGGAGGAATATGCTACTGCAGTGGCTGAACGATTTGGCCCTGTATATGAGGACCCGATGTCTGAACTAATGTCATTAAGGCAGACTCATGGTATTGACGATTATGTAGATCGATTCGAGGGTATAGTTACCCGAGTCGATCTGTCCGAAGAATATAAGGTCAGTTGTTTCCTTACTGGTCTTGATATGGAAATTCAAATGCACGTTAGAATGTTCAATCCCAAGAATATTCAGTCAGCTACCAGGCTTGCGAAGCTAGCTAAATCAGCTCAACAATACAAGAAGGTGAGATCTCTTCAATCCAAATCTTTCCAGCATCCATCTAAGCCAACCAGCTCTTATGCACCATCACCGCAAAATCTACCCCCACTCCTCGAACCACCCAAAAGGAACTTACCCCCACCAAACAGAAGCACTAATTCTACAACACTTGACAGACCTTACAAAAGGTATACCCCAGCCGAAATGGATGAGAGGAGGGCTAAGGGGTTGTGTTTCTTTTGTGATGAGCCATTTACTCCAGGTCACCAATTTAAACATAAACGAGCACAGTTGTATGCTGTTGATGTGAGTGATGAACCAGAGGAAGAGGAAGAAACCACAACAAATGAAGAAAATGGCGATACCCTGGAACCTTATATATTTGTTAGTGCCATTAATGGATCCCACCACTTTCAAACCATGAGAGTAACAGGGCACCGAGGAAAGAAGGCTTTACAAATTCTTATAGACAGTGGAAGCACCCACAATTTTGTGGATGAACAGATAGTGAAATTGCTAGGGTGTAAAATGGAAGCTACTAAACCTATGACTGTGTCTGTGGCTGATGGAAACAAGTTGCAAGTATCAGCCATTTGTAGGCAGTTTTCATGGCAACTACATAACACTGTATTCACAGCTGACTGTATGGTGCTTCCATTGGGATTTTGTGATGTAGTATTGGGTGTTCAGTGGTTAACTACACTTGGGCCTATTCTTTGGGATTTCCAGCAATTAAGAATGGAGTTTAGGCTCAATGGCAAGAAGCATGTTCTAAGAGGATCTACCACCCCCAAATGGAAAACGATAGAAGGTAAAGGCCTGCAAAAAGTATTACAACAAGGAGGACAACTAGCTTTGATTCAGTTATGCAAAATTCAGCAGCTAGACACTGAGGTAACTCCCTCTTTATTTTCCATAGCAGGTTCCAGTGAAACTTCCCAGACCCTTAATAGATTCCTGGATGAATATTCTTCCCTGTTTGAAGAACCTATGACCTTACCACCCAGCAGAGGCAGATTTGATCATAGAATTCCATTAATACCCAGTGCTACACCTGTCACAAAAAGGCCTTATAGGTACCCCACCCTGCAAAAGGATATTATAGAGAAGCTAGTAAAGGAAATGAAGGAAAAGGGGATCATACAACACAGTGTCAGCCTATATGCTTCTCCAGTTGTTTTGGTGGGTAAGAAGGATGGAACTTGGTGCCTATACATTGACTATAGAGAATTGAATAATAAAACTATTAAAGACAAGTTTCCTGTACCTTTGTTGGATGACTTATTGGATGAGTTAGGGGGTGCCACTCTCTTTTCCAAATTGGATTTAAGGTCCGGTTACCATCAATTGAGAATGTGTAAGGAGGATGTCTATAAAACAGCTTTCAAAACGCATGATGGTCACTATGAATTTTTAGTAATGCCATTTGGCCTTACAAACGCGCCTGCTTCATTTCAAGCACTTATGAATCATGTCTTCCGACCTTACTTAAGGAAATTTGTACTGGTCTTTTTTGATGACATCCTGATTTACAGCCCAAATGTAGAGTTACATTTACAACACTTGGGATTAGTCTTTCAATTATTACAGACTAATGTTCTTTATCTCAAAAGAAGTAAGTTTACATTTGCTGCATCACAAGTGGAGTATCTAGGGCACATTATTTCGGCTGAAGGAGTATCCACTGATCCTAATAAGGTGGCAGCTGTACAGCAATGGCCAGAACCTCAAACACTGAAACAACTGAGAGGGTTCCTTGGGTTAGCTGGCTATTATAGAAGATTTGTGAAGGATTTTGGTACCATTGCGAAGCCCTTAACTGAATTACTTAAAAAGGATCAATTTTCATGGGGATCGAAGGCACAGCAGGCTTTTGAGAAATTGAAACATGCTTTGTGTTCAGCACCAGTACTTGCACTGCCGGATTTCAAAAAAACATTTGTGGTAGAGACAGATGCATCACTCAGTGGCATAGGGGCAGTGCTTATGCAAGATCATCATCCCATTGCCTATATCAGCAAAAGCCTTGGACATCTACATCAATCTAAGTCTGCTTATGAGAGGGAATTGCTTGCAGTAATGTTTGCAATTAAACAATGGGGGCCATATCTGATGAACAAGCACTTTATTATTAAAACAGATCAAAAGAGCATTAAATTCCTCCTAGAACAGAAAATAACCACTCCAGCTCAGCAAAATATTCTTGTTAAATTGCTGGGATTTGATTTTGAGATCCAATACAAAAAAGGACAAGAAAATAAAGCTGCAGATGCACTTTCCAGAGTTAAGAGCTCTGAGTTGTTAGCCTTGGTGGTAGATGGAGCTGTCCCTGATTTATGGAACCAGTTGCATAATACATGGGCTACTGATACAGGATTGCAAGCCATCATCCATGCCTTACAGAAGGATCCAAAGTCTCATCCTCATTATACTTGGACACATGGGCACCTTAGAAGGAAAGGGAAATTGGTAGTGGGTGACTCTTCATCTCTAAAAACCCTCATCCTTCAATGGCTACATGATTCTCCATTGGGAGGCCATTCAGGAAGGGATGAAACTATCCAACGTATTAAAGCCATGTTTTATTGGAAAGGGCTGACTAAAGATGTTAGAAGATATGTGCGAAATTGCAGTATATGTCAGGCTTGTAAGTATGATACCTCAGCATCCCCAGGCCTCTTACAACCTCTGCCAATACCAGAGAAAGTGTGGTCATCTATATCTATGGATTTCATTGAAGGACTGCCCCCATCATTCCACAAGGATGTCATTTTTGTGGTTGTTGATAGACTGAGCAAATCTGCCCATTTTATAGCCCTAAAACATCCATATACAGCCTTGACAGTAGCTCAAGCATATCTAGATCAAGTTTTTAAACTTCATGGACTTCCAGATTCTATAGTTTCAGATAGGGATCCAATTTTCCTAAGTGATATCTGGACTCAATTATTCAAGTTACAAGGTGTTGATTTATTGAGGTCCTCAGCATATCACCCACAAACGGATGGAAAAACTGAGGTTGTCAACCACTGTTTGGAAACTTATCTCAGATGTATGTGCCATGCCTTTCCAGCCACTTGGAGCAAGTGGTTACCCTTGGCAGAATGGTGGTATAACACCACCTATCATTCCTCTATTCACTTAACTCCTTATGAGGTCTTGTATGGTCAGTCTCCTCCACTGCACTTGCCATATATGCCAGGTGAGTCATCAAATGTTACAGTTGACAGAACTTTGCAGCAAAGGGAAGAAGTATTGAAGACTCTCAAGTTCCACTTACAACGTGCCCAGAATAGAATGGTCCAAATGGCAAATAAACACAGGAGTGACAGGCAATTTAAAATTGGGGATCAGGTGTTCTTGAAGTTACAACCTTACAAGCAGGGAACTGTGATCCGTCGTCCTAATCATAAGCTCAGTCCTAAATACTATGGCCCTTACAGAGTGGTGGACAAGATTGGAGCTGTGGCTTACAAACTTCAGCTGCCCCCAGGTTCTCAAATTCATGATGTCTTTCATGTCTCTCAAATTAAGGCATGTCACCAACCCTTGGGCCTTTCCAATGTTCCAGTCAGTATGGGAGATCCTACTCTGGATAAATACCTAGAAGCTCTGTTGGATAGAAAGATGGTCAAACGAGGCAAAACAACAGCTACTCAAGTAAAGTGGCAGAATCAACCTACTTCAGATGCTACATGGGAATACCTCCATGATTTTCTCAAAAGTTACCCTTCTTTCAACCTTTGAGGACAAAGGTTCTCGGAGGGGGAAGTCCTGATACAGGAGTAGTGTCTAGTTAGTCCATGTCAGCAGGGAGTTAGTTGTAATTTTCTTTTGTCCATAATTCCAGCTCAGCATTTTGTTAAACTTTCTGTTGTTCTATGCGAGTATATGTAATGGGAGAGCATTGATAAGGCGGGCAGAAATAAAAATACACAATTCTTCAATCTTGATTTTCTTTCCTTCTTTGTCTTAGTCTGTTACTACTAATTGCTGAATCTCGATCAACCCCTTCTTCTTCATTGAGGCTGATCCAGCCTAGCAATCTCAGTCTTCAATCTCAGGCAGATTCTAGACTGTATCAGTTTTGTTGCTGCTCTGTCTGCAATCGTTTAGTATATTGGATTTGGATTTCCTTTTCTACTGTTATTCGATGTTAATTACTCACTAGATTCGATGGTAGTTTGGGTTAGCAGTGATAGGTTTGAATTGGGATTATTGTTACTTAAATAAGGGTCGGATTCCTGCTCCGTTGCTGCCAATTTCATTCGTTGCTGCTCAAGCACACCAAATGTTTGATATTATACAGTATATATATATATATTCTGTTGAATAATACAAAGCGAATCTGTGATTTAAATCATGAAAGTGGATATTAGGCTCGAATATACTGCTATTGCTGGGTTCCATTCTACTGTGGTTGGTGTGAACTTTAGTACTATAAATTCAACTAGATAGTGTGCTACGATACTCCGACACGATAGTGCAATAGTTTGGGTGCTATTCATTCCTGTTTTAGTTGATTCTATTGGTATCGATATTGTGTGATTTTACTATGGCTGCTTGTACTCCGAGGGTCATTCCTGATATGTCCAAGCTCGAGCCACTTGACCGTGCTAATTACCGTAGGTGGTCTCAAAGGATGTCGATTTTGTTTCATGCACTAGAGGTCGATTATGTATTACTGAGCGATCCACCTATTTAGAAGGATATCAATGATGCTCTTGCCACTCCAACTACCACACCCACTAAGAAAGATGATGAAGCTGTTAAAGAAAAATATGAATGGGACAACAAGATGGTTCGAGGTCAATTATTGTCACACATGAACAACAAGCTATTTGATATGTTCTTCAGCGTTGAATCGTCAAAGGATATTTGGGATACTTTGAAGAATAAGTATTGTTCTGATGAATCCAAGAGAAAGAAGTATGCTGTTAGAAATCTAATGAAGTTCCAAATGGTTGATGACAAGCCGGTAATGGATCAGGTCCATGATTATGAGCTTTTGGTTGCTGAAGTCATGGGACAAGGAAAGAAAATATGCGAAACATTCCAGGCCAACATGTTGATAGAGAAATTTCCACCTTCCTGGAATGATTTTAGAAACCATTTGAAACACAAGAAGAGGGATTTGACACTGACTGAGCTCATTAGTCATATGAGGATAGAAGAAACAAATCGTTTGAAGGACAATTGTAATTCATATGCTTTTGGATCAGTCACTGCAAATATGGTCGAGTATGCTTCTATTAAGGACAGGTTCAAGGGTAAGGGGAAGATGTCCCAAAAGAAAGGTCAATAGAAGAATCTGTCAAATTTCAAGAATGGTGATAAGATTCAAAAGAAAAAGGTGACCCGCTATGTTTGTGGGAAGACATGTCACAAGGCTTATCAGTGCTACAAAAGGAAGGGTTAGCAGAACCAGAATAATACTCAGAAGGCTCTTGCACAAGCAAATGTTGCTGAGACCAAGGAGACTATAGCCGCTGTGGTGGTGGAAGCAAATCTTGTTGACAATAAGACAGATTGTATCTTGGACATGGACACTTCCAAGCATTTATGCACCAATAGAAATCTCTTCCATTAGTTTGAGGATGCCGCTGATGGAGAGCATGTCTTCATGGAAATTTCTGCTACTGCTAGAGTACCAGACAAAGGAAAGGTTCTTTTGAAACTTACCTTTGGAAAATATTTATTATTGAGTGATATCCTATATATCCCCTCCCTCCGTAGGAACTTAGTTTCGGGTGGATTACTTAATAGAGCTAGTTTGAAACTAGTTTTTGAAGATGATAAGGCCGTATTGACCAGGAATGAGGACTTTGTGGGTAAGGGGTACTTATCTGATGGACTCTTTGTTTTGAATGTTGTTTATGCTCCTATTAATGAAATTGGTTCTACTTCTACTTATATTACTAAGTCTGTATCTTTGTGGAATGGTCGGCTAGGGAACGTGAATGTGGCTTCCATAGATAAATTGAAACAAATGAATTTAGTAAATGTGTTGGACGCTAATGACTCTGAGAAGTGTCCTATTTGTATGGAAGCTAAGTATGCAAAAAAGCCTTTTAAATCAATCATGGTGAGATCAATAGAATTGCTTGAATTAATACATACAGACTTAGCTGATTTTAAGAACACTGAGAGTAGAGGAGGAAAACGATATTATGTGACATTCATTGATGATTATTCGAGATATTCTAAAGCTTTTCTTCTCAGGTCTAAAGATGAGACTGAAGATACATTATTAAAATATAAGGCAGAAGTAAAAAATCAATTGGATCGAAAGATTAAAAGGCTTAGGTCTGATAGGGGTGGTGAATATGGAACTAGTTTTCTAAAAGATTTTTGTGATAATCATGGTATCATACATGAAACTATTGCCTCTTATTCTACCCCACAAAATGGTGTAGCTGAAAGAAAGAATAGAACTCTAAAGGAAATGATGAATGCTATGCTTTTGAGTTCTGGTATGTCTGACCATATGTGGGGGGAGGAAGTTCTGTTTGTATGCTATGTTTTTAATTGAGGTCCCCATAAAAAACTAGATAAGATTCCCTATGAATTATAGAAAGGTTTTGAACCTATCATGAAAATTTTAAAAGGGGGGGGTGGTCTAGATAAGGTTGGTTTACCGGGCTTCAGGAGAACCAACGTGGAAGCAAATACTTTTGACTGTGCATATATTGGATATGCTCAAAACAGTGCTGCATATAGATTTTTATGTTTGAATGATTATTCTATTCGTGAATTTAGAAATGTAGAATTTTTTGAGAATGTGGTTTCAATGAAAAAGAATGCATGTGAACTTGCTAGCTCTTCTAATGCTTCTTCGGTGCCATTTTCTTTTTCACCATCTTTTAGTATTGAAAATGATAATTTCCATGAGCTTAGGAGAAGTAAAAGACAAAGGACTGAAACTAGCTTTGGACCCGATTTTATTACTTCTTTTCTTGTTGAAAATGATAACATTGATATGATTAATATGGACTTTGTATTTTCATATTTGATTTAGGAGGATCCTAAATCCTATAAGGAAGCAGTAACTTCTGTGGATGCTAGTTTTTGGAAAAAAGTAATTAAAATTGAATTAGAGTCCATTATGTCCAATCATACTTGGGATTTGGTTGATTTACCTAACGGTTGTAAACCAATTAGATGCAAATGGGTCTTTAGAAAGAAATTGAGAACGGATGGGACCATAGATAAGTTTAAGGATAGATTAGTGGCTATAGGCTACAAGCAAAAGAAAGACGTTGATTTGTTCGAAACTTACTCTCCTGTGACTAATATTGCCACTATCCGCTCCTTGGTTGCCTTAGCTGCTATCCATGGAATTATAGTTCATCAAATGGATGTGAAAACAATGTTTCTGAATGGTACCTGAAAGAGGAGATCTATGTGGAGCAGTTCGAGGGATGTGAGGTTAAAGGTCAGGAGACTAAAGTGTGTAGATTGAGAAAATCACTGTATGGCCTTAAACATGCTCCTAAACAATGGTATGAAAAGTTTGACTAGACCTTAGTGAGCAATGGTTATGTAGTAAATGTATCTGATTCATGTGTTTATTCTAAATTGATTGGGTATGAATGTGTGATAATCAGCTTATATGTGGATGACATGTTGATTCTTAGTATAAGTATGACTGTGGTCGATGAGACAAAATTATTTTATCTTCTCATTTTAAGATGAAAGATTTAGGAGAAGCCGATGTAATTCTTGGTATTAAAATGAGAAAAATCGATAATGGTTTTTTCTTGAATCAATCACATTATGTTGAAAAGATTCTTGAAAAATTTGATTGTCGAGATGAAATGCCTATGAAAACTCCTTATGATCCTAGCATACATTTGAAAAAGAACCTAGGTGCTATTGTTTCTCAAGATGAATATGCTAAAATCATAGGTAGTGTGATGTTCCTTATGAATTGTACTAGACCTGACATTACCTATGCTATGAGTAGACTGAGTAGGTACACTCACAACCCTGATAGTGATCATTGGACTTCTCTACGCCATTTGCTTAGATACCTTAAAGGTACTAAGGATTGTGGTTTACATTTTTGTAAATTTTATGCTGTGTTAGAGGGATTTACAGATGTAAACTAGATTTCTGATAATGATGAGTTCCGTTCCACCATTGGTTATGTGTTTACCTTGGGAGGAGGAGCTAGATCCTGAAAGTATGTCAAGCAAACTTGTATAGCTCGCTCTACCGTGGAGTCAAAGTTTATTGCTCTTGAGTTAGCTAGCCAAGAGGTAGAGTGGTTGAGGAACTTATTGGCCGATGTGCCTTTGTGGAGGAAACCTTGTATATGGCATACCCTATTACGAAGGGTCTAACGAGGAGAGTTATCCTTGAATCGTCAAGGGGGATGGGGCTTAAGCCTTTGAGTTGAGAAAAATATGGTGGATATCACTTGTGGTCAAACGAAACCATATGATCACTTTATTGCACTACATTCCTATCCCTATAGCGTGTGGTAGTACCATGTGGACAGGTTGAGGTTAGACTCTTAATAAGTTCATAGCCCTATTTTTGGGTGGTCCTAATGAGATGGACTTGATGAACTCTCCACTTGATACATATGAGGTTGAGTTTGCTTATACTCTTAATGAATCCATAGCCAAATATGGTGTTGCTCGAGATACGCACTTGATGGATTTACCTAAGTGAGTGTGAAGGTAGGCCGCCTTCTGTGAAAGACTAAGACTGTCTTTCTAGAGCACTCATGAGTACCCAAAGTGTGCACATGGCCATTAAAAGCACATGTGTTACTATCACAGAATTTGTAGAATTTAAGGTAAGACATGTGTTGTGAGAGTCTCAATTGAAGCCTGGGTAGTTCAAGACTCGTTCACTTCCTAGACACGATTGTTGCTTCATTTCACTACGTATCAATTCAATCCTTGTAATATTGATACTTATGTGTTACTCCTTCTTTGCCTAGATAATTTTTCTATTTTTCTGCTTTACCATTGGCGGGGGATTGTTGGAGAAATTGCAAAGCTTCAACTTGTTTTTTGCTAATATTTTTGTGAAAATCAGCAGTCCCACATCGGTGGGAGAGGAAGAATTTTCACTACTTATATTCTTCTTCTTCTCCTGGTATGTTTGGGTTGTTGAGTTAGGCTGAGTATTGTTGATATTCTTGGGCTGGACTTTGGACCATATACACACGCGCGCACATCGCCAGCCCATCTGGTCCGGTCCGGGCCAGGCTGGGTGTGGGTGTGGGTCATTGATCCAACCTGACCCATCTCTCTTCATTTTTTTTTTATTTTCAAACTGTAGCATCTGTGCTGTTTGGATGCAAAAATTTCTTTCATTTGAACGTTTCTGGTCCTTCTCCCTGATGTGGAAGGAGTACCAGCGTTTTTCTTGAGAGGTTACTATTTTACTTTGCTATTTATTTAGAGAGATTTGGGGTTGGTTGAGGCACAGGTTCTTTGATGTTTTTCTTTCATTTTCGAAGCTTCAGATCTCAATACACCATTTTATCCACTAAACTTCTGGGGAAAGTTCTGTATATTCCAAGTCTGCCATTCTTGAGTGCACACGAAAGACAGACATTGACATTGTGCAAACCTTGGGGGCGAACCTGCCATGTGGTTGCACTGGAAGTCCGGCCATGATTCGTTTTCAAAGCAGCAATATTGCTTGCGGCACAACAAGCTTGATAAGTTTGCTCTCTGTTTATTTCCTTCAATTTAGTTCTATTGCGTATGTTACAGCAGAATTTATTTTCAATTACTTTCATCAATGCACACGTTGATTCGATTCGTTAAATGATGATTTTATTTCTAATTTTAGTAAATCTAAGGACACCTTTTAGAAAATCTCTTTATTATTATCTAGGTAAAAATAACACCAACAAATTATGTGGTATGGTTGGTCCGGAGAGGTTCTAATGTATACACAGTGATCTTTACTATCTTGTAGACTAATCAGAGATTTTCGTAGCATAAGTTTTGAAGAATCAATTAGCTTTTCCGGTTAATATGATAGTCTACTCGCAATGTTGGATATTGGCTGTAAAAGCATACAGTGATCTTTATATACAGCGCTGAGAATTGTGAATTTACTCTCAAAATATCAGTAATGACACTGAATCTTTATATATGTATATATATACATAATAGTTTAAAACACCAAAATCCCTCAGTAATGTATCTATTATGACGAATTTAAGACAGAATGTTCTTCTTGTTACAACATGTCTTTTGTAACGGTAGTTTCTATTATGAGTTTTGTTGCAGTAAGTCATTAGGTAGATGGTTGAGGTACCTTTTGATAAATTAATATCTGATTTGAATTGATACATACTGAAATTTTTAGATATATATAGCTTAATAATAATTAATTTATTTAAATTTATTTTATAGTAATTTGTAGTAAAAAGTAGCGATGGTGTTAAAAGGTTATATTAAAAAGTAAAATATCATGTCATTTGAAATTATTGAATAATATGGGTTATCCAAATGCACAAGGTTAATTTTAGGTCATCTTATCTGAGATAGTTTTTGTTGCCACTCACTAATCTATATTAATATTTTTTCCCCCTCGCTGCCCGGTCTTGGTTTATTTGAAAAAAACCAACCAAAGACCAATTTTTCCTTGCTTGCTTCCTCTCCTTCTTAGGGCTGCTTGCTTCCTCTTGTTCGTCGCTGCATGAATCTTGGGTGCTTGTTTGTTTCATGGGATGCTCATGAGGCTTTTAAAAGATGCAAACAATTCATTCCAGTTACTTGCGGTCGGCCTTGAATGATGAAAATTAGTAGGCGCGTTTGCTGGGCGGTTTTGAAGTGCATTACCCTCAACTGCTTTTGCTGGTTTTCTATTTTGAAACACCGCAACTTGTGATGCAGACTAGTAGGATGCGTTTGGGTGTAGCTTAAAGCAATGTGCAATTAAGCATGGCCACGCATGATTTGTAGAGTGAATATAATCGATCCGTCCATCCCATCCGTAGTGGTTCCCACCCCAGGAGGAGAGGCCACCAGATAGCACTCCTCCGCATCGCATAGGGATCGATGGATCAATGGAATAGAATCGATATTGCTTGGTCGGAAGTGCCTCGACTCACTACTCAAGAAGGTTCAGGCGTGCTTCGACTTAGCCCTGTGATCCGCTAATTCATCCCTTGATCTGGTATTCCGCAAAGGCGGTGGATAGGGTCAGCGAAAGAAGTGGCGAAGGCAGATGAAAATTCAATTCAAGGTTCCCGCTCCCGGAAATGGGTATTAAACAAAGGACATAGTGGGTTAGGTAACAACTATTTTTAGAGGAAAGATCTATCAAAGCAGAAAGCCTAGAGCCAAAGGAAGATCTTTTTGATTTAGACTTCCTCTCTTAGTCGGCAGGAAATCATTTGGACAATAGTATCCCATTTATTCTGGGAATGAAATTTTATCTACTTGCTACCAAAAAAAAAAAACAAAGAAAAGAAAAGAAAAGAAAAGTAAAGACTACTTTTCGATAAACAGCGAAAATACAAAAGGAAAAAAATAATACAAAATCCTTTCATAGTTATTCCTTTGGATATATTTAGTTAAGTATTATAATACTTGGTCTAATAATTAGGATTTATTGTAATTAATTGGCACAACATTTTAATTCCTTTATTTTGATATCACATACCTCATACTTTTAACACATTTATATTATGGTATCGATTTATTGTATAAACTTGAGTTGATATTGTAATATATCAGTCTGTCTTATCTTGAGCCCTTTTCTTTTTTTACAATTGTTTTGGATAATACTACCAAGGCCTTAGTACATTAATGTATGTCATGGTATAAATTTTACTTAGGTATCATATTACGTGTCCTAATTTTACTTTGGTATCATATGTGGTAAATAATTTCATTTAGACACTACGTATTTCTTTTTACTTTAATATCATCTTATTAATATTTTTAGTTATATATAATTCAAATGATTAATTTTTTAATGTTGAATATTTTTAAATATAAATTGGAAAAATATAACGTTTTCAATTTGTTTTCAATTTTTATAAGTTTCTATATTTGTTTAATAAAGAAAAAACATGAAAATGTTATACAATTAAAAACAATCTAGAAATTCCCAAAAATTTTGGAAAAAATATATTCAAATATTCAAAATTTTTCATTAATATTTGAAAAATATTTAATATTAGAAAATTTATTATTTTAATTATATGAAACTACTTTTTTTTTAGTAAGATGACACATTTCTATTATGTGATATCAATGAAGATGTTAATGATAAGCTAGAACTATGATGTGAGCAGTTGGAGTTTAAGGTTTTAAAATTGAGTAGGACAAAGATAGTAAACATGGGCTGTGATCTTAGGGGCCAATGAGGCGGTGATATATTAGGCCTTAGGATTGGAGGGAGTATCAATGAACCGATCGGTTCGGTTTAAGACAAACCTTGATACATGGCAATATCATTTGAATAAAAAACACATCTATTATACATATCCACACACACCACAGTGACACTGAGGCTGCATATAATTTTTGACTCTCTAGAGCCTATCATGTAAAGAGGATACCATTAAAATTTAATAAAAAATCAATTTCATCATATCAACCATATTGTATGGCCGATTATTCGTAACCATGTGAAAAATATAATGAAGATATTATTTTAACTCCACAGCTACAACATCTAATAATTACTTTATTAAAGTAAAGAAATGTAAAATAAATGATTTTGCTAAATGCCCATAAGATAACATGTTGTCACAAGAATACCGACCACTGCAAGCCATGCAGGTGACTTCCATGCAAAAATACCCAAACTTTAATCTCATCCCAATCAACCCAATCACCCATCACCCTAACCCCATCCATTTTGCCAAAACCAATCATCCTTTAAACCAAACCAACCCTTTCCCTTAGCATTTCAAGCCTCAGCATGGAGGAGTAGAAGCACAGAATCCCTATTTATTTGTTCCCTCTAGACACAATGAAAAGAAGGTGTTTATTGTGTTTGTGGATAATCTTGCAAAGGGCATTCCTTTAGAGGAAGTTAGGGAGTTATTTGCTTCATCTGGTGATGTGGTGGTCATTTTTATCAGTAGGAAGGAAAGGTAGAAGTTAAGCTTGCAGTTCGGTTTTATAAGGTTTAAACACGAAAGGGAGGCACTTGAGGCTGTGAGGAGCATCAACAATATGTTGCTTCATGGCATCTAGCCCTTAGGGATCAACAGTCATTTGCCTCAGTTGTTGGATGTGCTAGAAGTGTTTAGCTTGAAGGGCACTGTCGTATGATTTCTCTGCAAGTTGATGAGGGTGCGTTGGAGTGGTTGGATAAAAGCGTGGTGGTGGAATCCTTATGCCTGAGATCATCATTCCAAAGCTGATGTAAGAATGGAGGGAAACCACCAAGGTAAGAGACTTTAGAAGGTATAAACTTTTGATTACATTTGAATCTCATGACTATTGTAGTGAGGCTTTAGAGGAGGGCTGTTTGTTGTAGGATTACTTCCCGATAGTGAGGAAATAGAGGATGGATGAGGCGTGTGTTTTAAGGCATACATGGGTGGAGATTAGGGGCTTACCCCTAGCTGCGTGGAGGGAGGAAGTGTTGAGGAACTTGGCGGCTCCTTGGGGATGGTTGGTATGTTGGAAAGAAGAGGGAGATTATGGTATCTCCTCGGAGGCAACACGAATCCTAATTGATACTACATGCAGGGAGGATATCTAGGAAGTTATGGAGGTGCAGATAGGGGGCACTTCATCGAAGGTGGTGGCTAAGTAGGTTGGCTAGAACTATGTTCCTTAGTAGAAATAGAATCTGGTGGGATCTAGAGGGTGCCCATAATTCTCTATGTCCAGGGGAGACTTGATAATATTGTTACCTTACTTAGTTTGTAGTATACCAACCATCCTTTTTATGGGTGCTGCTTATTCTCAAGAGTAGATAACCCAAATGATTTTGTATAGGTCTTTGAGGACCAGCCGGATGATTTTATTGCCTTTGATGTATTGTATGGGGAGGTGTGACTTTTTATGTACTAGGTGTTTGGGCGAAGAGTAATGTTATCCAGATGATGTTTTTACCTAGATACATTTTATGCTCTTTAATTCATGGTATCCCTTTGGTCGTATTTTGATATTGTATACCAAAGTTAATTTCCAAAGTCATATTTATATTTATAAATATTCTCTCATTTCTAATTTTTCTATTTTAATTTGAATGGTTTTAGACTTGTAATTGATGTGAGGATGGTATGGTAAACCATACTTATGTTAATTACAGCTATAGTACTCGGTATTCTGATTATATGCTTCTCTTGTAAAATAAAATTTTTTACTAGTAAAATTTAGAATAATAATTTTCCTCAAAAATCACAAAGAGGCGCAATTACCCCTAAGGTTAAGAATCACATATAACCAACAAAATTCTACAACCATTCAAAAAAATCAAAATTACTTTCAACAACCACTATATTATTAAATTCTAAAAATGTAGTTCATTTTAATTCAAATAACCCACAATACCTCAAACACCCTTAGGGACAAACACCCACAAGTTCTAAATAACCAAAATATTCCAACCTCATTATGCTACACCAAGTATAATATTTAAACAAAATTAAATATACTCATATATGGACTTATCAAAATAACATGATACAACATCATGCTTAAGATCTTATGATAAATCCTAGCAACACAGAGCAATATAAAAATTCAATTGAAAACCATGAACTCACTATTGTAGAATAGCATGGATTGAAAATAATCCAATCAAAATTAAAATTAACAAGATTATGAATAATTAAGGATTTAATCACAAAATATAACAAATTAAAGAAAAAGTAGAGACCTATATTTGTGCTCTTGTGTAATTAAAAGATGATTAAGCTAATCAATTAATCAATTACATAAATCTACAATTATCTTGCAATGGATAATTTTATGGAGAAAAAAATGAAGTTAGTTTGCACAACTTCGACAACTAGGGTTTCATTATGTCTCATTTTATTGGGAAAAAACTTACGAGGTAAAACAACATGTTTCTGAAATAAAGAAAACATACAGTCGATATTTTATGAGCAGAGGTCCCCTATGTTTCTTTCCTTACTCTTAAATTTGCCCAAAACACACCAGAGATTTATCTGGGAAACATGGTCTATGTTTATTAAGACAAGACCCCTATATTTCTTACATATATCTCTATGCTACACTAAAATTTGCTAATAGTATCTGATTTGCTATAAATTTTGTCATATAAAATGACTCAAAATTAAAGAATGATTCCTTTGTCACTACCCACAATACCTCATTTGAAAAATATAGATGTATAGCAAAGAGAGCATTTTAATCTACTTCTTCAAATCTCTCATATGTCATCAATTCTAGCTTGATCAAATGAATGGATAATTCTTTCTCCAATCCATTCTAAATTAGAATAGCCTTTATCTTCAATTTTTATGATCCAAAATTAAATGAGTGATTAAACTTCTTAATATTGAATCTTGTACCCATACTGATTACTTGATCTCTTCAACAACGCATCTCTGATACCAAATTCTTGTGGAATAGCGTAGATTGCAAATGATCCAAACCAAATCAAAATTAACAAGATTATGACCAATTGAGGATTCAGTCACATAAGTGAACAAGTTGAGGAAAAAATAGAGATCTTTATTCATACTCTTGGGTAATTATAGGATGATTAACCTAATTAATCAATCAATTACATAAATCTACAATTATCTTTTAATCAAGAATTCTATGGAGAGGAATAAGAAGTTAGTTTGCACAACTTTAACATCTAGGGATTCATCATGCCTCGTTTTATAGAAGAAAAAAAATACTAGGAAAAACAATGTGTTCTAGAAAAAAGAAAAAAAAAACATGATTCATGCTTATGAAACACAGGATGCCCATATTTATTTTCTTTGACTTTCGCCTAAAACACAATGTTATATTGTGCTAAAATACCTAGTGAAATCTCACACTTGTCAAAATCATGAATTTACTAATTAATACATGATCACTAATAAAAATAAATAGTATCATGATCTTTAACACAAAAGTATGCTAACATGGATTAAATGAAAATTAAAAAATATCCTCAAATAAGACATAATTAGTAACATGTGTCCTTACAAAAAGCTAATATGGTCTAAGCAATAAATACTCCAAATCAACTCCTTCCACGCCTTCATCACAAAGGAAATAAAGAATTAGACAAAAAGATATTACAAAGATTGAATATATATGAAAAAGACATAGAGGAGATTAACCCTCAATCCCACTTTTCCTCTGTAAATGATTAACAATGCATTGAATATCTTTTAATTATTAGATTTCTTTATTTTCTTCAAGTGTACTTGAGGAGATCTTCGAAGCTTAAATATGACTTTAAATTAGTTCTTCCTTATCTCATTAATATTTTCGTGAAGATTTTTGTGATCATAATACTTTTTTCCATCCCAAAATTGTATAGTAAAATTAGTTTTAGTTATTGTTAGGGTCCATAAGCTCTATAGTACCATAATAAATTAGACTAACTCTTATATAGATTTGGTATTCTTTGAATATAATTAATATTTTGTAAAAAAATGGTTGGGTATATTTTTCTCCGTAATATTAATTGATTCCTTACAAGTTTGATAGTTCTATTTCAACATTTGGACTATGTTTTTGAGCACCTTTTTCCTTTAGTACATTATGTGTAAATATTTAATCCAATAATAGAAATGATGTATATCATTTTGTACCATAACAAAAAAAAAATAGAGTTGTGAGATAAATTTGGGATCCAAAGATAAAATTTAAATTGCAAAAAATTCAATTTGTTAAAATCTTGTTGCATTCAAAGCTGATATTTGGTTTGATTTTTAATTGGATTATTGGAATCAGTATAATATCTTAGTTTTTAATTTATAGTACCAAATTTTGAGTATATTATACTATATTTTGGAAGTATATATGGTATTTGAATATATAAAGTATGTTATATTGAATTGTATTAATGTATATTAAAGTATATTATACTATATCTTTAATGTATCATGACATACTATATAATATGCTATACTACACTATAATTTTTTCACCAAATATACGTATCTAATTATGAATATTATCATAAATCTATATTTGAAAAATATCATAAAATATGATTTACTTTAGGGAAATCCAATATATTTTATGAATAATAGAGTGGAAACTTGATCTAGCGGATGATGGCATCTAATTTTGCTCACCCCCTAAATTATAATATTTGCCTCATAATTATTAGTGGTATTTGATTTTGTGTCTTATGAAATGAAAATAATAATTTTTAAATCCACTTGTTCTTCATTCACATTTATGCTTGGCAAAACTAGTGATATGAAGATAGGTTTCTATTTTTTTAGTATGCCGATGCATGTACCCATTGTAAGAGAAAAACATAAAACAACAAGATATGCATTTGCATATTGTGAATTAATGGAAAATGGTATTTGAAACATAAATAAAGGAAAAAGTAATTTCCTTATAATCTCAATCACCTATATATACACATTCATAATACAAACCTTAATCTTGTGTCATTCCTCAAAGACAATCCAAACTTGAATTTTCCATTTTCAACACAATAGAAATAAGAAAATGGTGATCAAATCCTTCCTAAGTGTTCTCAACTTATCTATTTCTCTCGCTCTATTGTTGGAAATAAGTGTATTAGCTAGAACAAATGAAGCTTTCGCACCGACATTAGAATTTTCCCAATTATTAGATTGTGCTAACATGTTAAGTAATCCATGTGGTGACACAATATACTCTTATGTTTTTGAGGACATTAAAGAACCAATTTCTAAAGAGTGTTGCCGAGAGTTGGTGGGCATGGGATTACATTGCCACTATTTTATGGCTCTTTCTATCACCAAGAATAAAGATTATAAAGATGAAGCACTTGATATGTTCAAGCGGAGTAAAGAAGTTTGGGCTTCTTGCACTACTGGAGAAAAAAACTAGCTGATGATGATCGTGAATATTAATTAGTTTTGGTGGGATGTGTAATTGTGAATATATAATATTCATAAATTGATCTCAAAATTATTATAATAAAAAATCATATTCCTGAATTGTGGGACTACTTCTTCTACAATTACTCCTTCCTCATTGAGTCTATTAACTTCAATTTTCTTCTAATTTGACATATTGATTTTTTCTAATGCAACCTAATAGTTTTGTAGGGATATGATAGGAATAATGATAGAAATATTAAAATCATCAAGATGGACCAACATTTAATCATTAAAAAAAAGAGTTAAAATAATGGAAGAAATGAATAATTTGACATAAATCAATTCAAATCCAAGAAACCTAGCATCTACAAAAAAATAGATAAAATAATCTATGTCATAAAATAATATTTTAGGTCTCAAATCTATTTACACAACATGAACTTGAGAGAGATGAATAAAATTGCTTACCAAAACTCAAATTTCCGAAACCTTCAATTTATCCATATATGAAACTCTTCAACCTCAACCCCACCTATTCTGAGAGAGATGAATGACCTTAGATAACATGAATTTGAGAGGACCTAAGACTAACCTATCAAAACTTGATATAAAGATATAATTGACCTAAGTTGATATAAAATTGTATTCATTTGAACTTACAATTGAATTGACTTGATAGTGACTTTCCCACCTTGATTTACAGTTCTGTCAAAGGTTATAGATCACTGAAAAATTAGCACATGAAGTAACTCACAATCTTTTTCTTAAGTTTAACAATGATATGAGAATAACTATTGTCATATGATTAATACTTCCACTAATATTTTGAATATAATAGAAGAGTTATCATATCATACATGGTACACTTCATATCCATTTAGTAATTTGTTTTGTTAGTAAAAAAAGAAACATCTTTAATGATCATAAATAAAATCTTTATTAAATTTTTGACACGTGAAATTGGTGTACATGAATGATTGAAATCAAAGGTCCTATTATCAAACTTTGGCTTTGGATATACCACAAAAGCTATATTTTACTAATGATATATTTGTACACTTTTGTATGATTGGTCATAATTACTGAATAAGTGAAAAATATTTCATTATAACAAAAATTAATTGAAATAACTTGTATATACATAATTTTAGTAGGGATAAAAAATTATTCCTCCCAAAATATCTAAGTATTAGTACCAATTTATGTAGCCTATATACTTTTTGAGTAAAAATTAAATGAATTTTGAGCTTACATGACCACGAAGAGTATAACTCAATAAATGTCACAATATATAGTTATTAATGATGAAACAGTCATTAATATTATGGAAATTAAAAACCTAAAGAGAAGAAATATATCTATATGATAAATTTTATTCCCTTTAACTATTTTCTTTGTAAGACCCTCATTTTTGACTATTGAAAATGTTTGTTATGAAAAACCTTGTAGAAGCATAATTTAGTAAACACTTAAAAAAGGAGTGTTATTACCGCACATAACATAGGATGGGTGTTAGCCGCCCATCTAATGTTAGATATAGGGTTGAGAATCAAACCAACGAAAATCAATGTAGAGTTTGCTAAAACATATTATATAAATTTCACTATAAAACAATTTACTTATGCCAATAGGCCTTATCAATTGGTAAAATTCATTTTTCTATTGGCAAAAGTTTTTACCAATAAAAACTTTTTTGTGATAAATCTGTGGGTAAAACCTTTATACTTAAAGGTGTTTCCCACAAATATGTAAGATCTATTAGGAATAATTGATAATGCCCACAGATGTTTATCTGTTGGTACAATTATATATGTGAGTAAAAGTATTAACCATAAAATGATATATATCACTAAAAGTATTACCCACAAAATAAAATATGCAACTAAAAGTATTATGTACAAAATTATATCAGTTGCTAAAATTATTATATATATAATAAAATGATATTGATGTCTATAATACCTGTTATAGCAATATTTACTGGCAATAACAACTTATGCATAAAGTATTTAGTACACCATACAAAATCATCATTCTTTAGTTTAAATGTCAAAGCAATAATAGTCTTATAAGTACAATATATACGTACAAGTTATAACCTACGCTGATATACAAGACATCTTCATTAGTACATCAAACACCATCCTCTTCATTCTCATCCTATTTAGCATCTCCAATGACTTTAGCTTCTTCAATATTTTCTTTGATATTAATATAAATTCATGCCCAAAAGCTATACTTGTTGTCTTTATTTAATATGTTATTTGCCTAGGATATTGTTTAATTGGTGTAGTGTCTTTAATAAATGAAAGAAGCCATACTAATGGCTCAATTTACTAAGATATATAAGTAATCCAATGATAATGAAAAATAAAGAAAATAAAAGGGGCAACTGATAGCAAAATTGCATAGAAAAGAAGATGAACATACAACTTTAAACATCATGAGTGTTTACAGTTGCATTGCTATTACCTTTTGGGATTACCATATTTTACTTCACTAAATTTAAATGAAATTCAAAAAGAGTATAGATTAAAGAGAGAAAACAAAAATAACTAAATGAAAGGCATTGTATTAAATTTTAACTCGAGGTTTCTCTAAATTGCTTATTTGCGTATATAAATGTGATTGACTATGAACCTTACAAGCACATGTAGTTTCTAAAATTCAATAGGTACTGAGTTAAAATAAGAATTAGCATAAGGAAAAAACTTTATTCAACTAAATGTAGTTGCTGTCTAAATTTATTATCTACGTGTTTCAATCTGATTTGGATAAATTTGTCATGAAATGTGAGTTGCTACAGTTCTAGATATGATTGGACGCATGAAGAAATTTTATTAAGTGTTAGATGACATTCTCTAATAACTTGAAGCTAAGATTTAGAGCTAAATCCTATGATAGTAATTTATGAAGCTGTATGACATATATGAAGCTGTATGACATATTCATAAAATCAAATTTTCAATTGCTGGTTCCTTCTAGTTTTATCTCAAATTAAGTATGCTTCTAAGATAATATAGGGGCTTAAATAATGAACGAATGAATAAAAAAATGTATATATTGAAGAGGGTTGTACTAGGTTATTTTTATACATTGATTATAAATGCTTAACCTATGTTTACTTATTGTTACTATCATTTAGTTTCATATCTAATTTTTTCTAGTTTCACTAGCTAAATGCATTTTTATAGCCCTATAAAAAGACAAAAAATTTAGTGCATTATACGATAATAAATTCAGCTAAGTTTTGATAGGTTTTAATAGTCAAAGAGGCATGTTTCTTCATATTTTACACTATTTTTACAACATTATGCAAATATAATTTCAGACCTGAATTCCACTAATTTTCAATTTCAAAAAATTAACTACATACCTATAGTACAATACGAAATGACATTTATACAGTGAGGAATCCAATAAGGATAGTTTGGATGAGTTCTTGAGCATTTTTGGAGGTGATTTATACATATTTAGGACTAATTTTACTAAAAAGTCATACATTAAAATAGGGCATTCTTACCTTGTAAACACGTTTAGAGGCCTCTCATGTGAGTGGCAACTTAGTACTTTCAAAGTAGAATCAAATGGGATAAGTTCAGATTGGTTTTTCAACATTTTCAAAAATAAAAGCTTTAAGTTTTTAGTTAGTTTTGCAATTAAGCTCCAGACCTAATTTTATTTTATTTTTTATTTTTTTTAAAGATTGATTTTTAACATTATTTGAAGGTTAAAACTTCGCATGAGTTAGTGCTATAAAATATCTACACTTACCTTTCTTATGCACTATTGTAGTAAATGTCTATGCCTACCTTTTATTGTAATGTAGAATAAAATAGTACGAAAATTTCACAATAAATCAATACAATTCATTTTGATGTGAATCAAAGGGGAGGGAAGTGTTGGATCAATTATTCCTTGAGTTGTAGAATTTAGCCCATGGAAACTTGAAGAAGAAAGCTAGTTTTGGTGCAAGTTATACTTGATTTAAGTTGCAAAGTGTGTCGTTGGTTACTTTGAATGATACCAATAATTCAAAGGCTCGAATGATGAAGGCTAAACCTCAGTATTTCCTTAATTGAAAGAGAATTTAAAGGGAGGATAAACGCAGACCAAGCTGTGTAAATTTTGAGTTCAAAAAATTCTATTATTCATCATGCATTGGACATGTACAAGGAGATATATATAGGGGAGGGAGACCATAAAATACAAGCCTTAAACCAGCCGAGTTCCCTTCTTAATTCAAGCCCATTTAACTCACTTGAATTAAGCCCATATAATATCTAAGCTTAATCATAATATCATCATCTAAATGATACTAATGACTAACATTACAAAGCCACACAATCACCTATGATACATACATGAAATTACATCAAACCCTAGCTTACATAAAATATGCTTAGGATTTACAACAAGTTTAATATATCTAATGATAATCATCACCATATCTTGTTGTAGTGTCATCCCATGTATGCCATAGTCTTGCATTCTTTGAATGCTTGTACACTTTAAGGTGTGTTTACATCTTCTCCTCGCAAATATGTAACATACTTGCAAGAATATTTCGAATTGTTTTTAATACCAAGCATAGACATATTATCAAGAACATTTAATATGATTGGCTCTGATATTAAGAAAACTAATTCTTCCTTACCCTGAGAATCAATAGGAATATGAGAATCATTAGACGCTCCTGCATCACATTTCATTTTAGCATATTAATTTATCAAGAAGAGCATAAGTATACTCAATAGACATAATAATTGAAATAAAAATAGCTAGCACTACGATAAAGGTGGGAAATAGCAAATAAGATATCACAAATTAGAGACCTATACCAATATCAAGGTTTAAGAATAATTTTATCTTCCCAACCAACTTAAATTCTTGAGTAATTGGCTCTAAGAACATCAAGTCAACTTCTATTGGCCATACCTACACATCTATTTCTTGAAAATCATAAGGGCTAAGAATAGTTGATCTGAAAACACACCAAAGACAATGCAAGATGTACAAAAGCATAATAATGTCAGATGCACAGAAATGTATAAGTAGATCTTATATGTAATTCCAAAACAATAGATGTCCCACAAATCATCCAGTTTTCAGATGAACCTTTGCAAGTAAACAAACGTGAATAAACCAAACAACATATAAAAAACCTATAACTTCAAAATTTAAACATACAACATATAATTTCAATTTTCAATCAAACAACATGTAATTTTATTTTTCAACCAAACAACTTGTAATTCCATGTTTTAAACTGCAATTTCAATTACCAATACCTACGTTAGCTACAAAGATCCAATGATAATCAAATGCCAGTATTAAAAATGACGTTATTAGTAATTAACCTCATTTCAAAGCAATATTGAAAGATATAGAAACAATAAAAATAAAAGATATTGCATATTTAAACTTCAAAAATTGAAATATTAGTATATTAAGTAATAAGAGAGATGAATGAGGAGCTAGAATTAGTTAGAAATATTTAGATTTAAACAAAAAAATAATGGATTTTCTACTAATTATTAGTAAAAAATAAATTTTATAAAAAATAATAAGTTAGAAATACATTTTAATCAATTTTAAACAAAAATTAATAGCCAAAAAGTAAAAGAATCTAACATAACTCAAATTTATGAACTATTACTAAAATTTAGGGCTTTTAATGTTAAATAGAAAATTCGGACAATTCAAATTATTTAACCATAATTAAAGCCTCAAAAATAAAATTAAACTAATTTCAAACAAATTTATATAATAAATTTTAGCAAATAAAATCACAATATTAACCAATTTTAGAATATCACTTTCGAAACTAGGGTTTTAGCCCCAAAATGTAATTCGGTCAAATCTTATTAATTTATTCAAATTAAAAATTTAGAAATGCAATTAGGTATATTATATAATATATTGTATAATTAATTTAACAAAATAACTAAATGATCAATCAAATTTTAAAATCGCGTTTTGACTAATAAACCCAATTTCTATTGATTTTACATAAATTTATCAATTTGACACATCCAACCTGCAAGCAAACACATTTCAAAGCACTTTACCACATCAATTGGTAAAAATAGCTTAAAATTAGACAACTAGAGCTATATGGGTATATCTGAGTTTAAAATCGAAATTTCATAAATAAGCCATGTACAATGAAATCAACCCATTCAAATCAATCATCTAAATCTTGTATACATAATCTAACAATTTAGCTTAGCATAAGTTAATTCACAAAAAATAATTAAAAAAATAGAGTTAGAGTTTGAAGATTATGCTAACTAAAATCTCCCATTACAAGACAAGTGGAGCTCAACTAAGATAAGGAGGAGCAACGGTAATGCTTAAGCGATCGGAATGGAGCTTCGATAATAGTGAGGGTGCTGCTGTGGTGGCTCAATGCTGGTCCATTGTGGCTGTGTATTGCCTTTTTGTTATCTTTTGTGCTTCCTGTCCATGGTTGGTGGCTCAACGTTGTGGTGGTTTGTTACCTGCGCTTAGGTAGTGGCGGTTGTAGATGAGGATGGAGCAAAAGGGAAGTACAAGCGAGTTAGGGTTGAGAATTTGCCTCCATGGTTGTTGGCCGTTGTTCCATTATCGGCTGGTGCGGCTGGCTAAAGGCACTGGAGATAGTGGCTAAATGGTGGCAGTTTGGTGAGGTGGTGTTGCGAGATGGAGGTTGAAGCATGTGTGCAGGGGGTTGAGATGAAGGTTGAATGGGAGAGAAGGAATGTGAAAAGAAGGAGAGTAGGGAACGGTATGATGGTGGGGTATGTTTTCGAAAATGTTTAATTTTTTTTATATTTATTATCACAATATATATATATATATATATATATATATATATATATATATATATATATAATAATATATATATATATAGATATATAACAACTGAAATGAAATAAATATCTAAAAATAAGATAGGTAAAAGAACATTTCAATTAATCTAAACTTTAACAAAAATACTCTCATAAAAAATACATAAGAACCTTTTTGAAGAAAAACATAAGATATATGATTAAACAATATCATTTAAACTGAGCTGCAATGCTTATTACATAGCAATATGATTTTAAAATAAAAACATATCAGAGAATTAATTTTATCAAAGTTGAGTGATTGTAAATAATTCAACACATTTTTTTATAAACAAAATCCTCGTTAAACTAAAATGAAGAAAATGGAAGAAAATTAATTTCATAAAGAAAATTATAAATAAGTTGTAGAAACCTTTAACTTAAATTTTTATAAATACCTCATCAACTTCATAAAAAAAAAATAAATTTAAAGAATAAAATATTTGTTGAACATAAAATCATTAAAATAGTTTTACCACTTTAAAAATATTTTATAATTTAAAATACTTTAATTTTTGCTAATGAAATATAATTTCACATTAAAGTTGTAATCATGCGACGAAGTTATAATTAAAAATTAATTCAAATATTTAAATAAAAGCACAAAATGAAAATGAAAATATGTTTTAAACAAAAATAGAATCACATGAATGTAATATAATCGTAGTTGTGAACAAATTTATATAGAGTTATCCATAAAGACAAGCGATTAATTAAATTTTAATGTGAATTCAAAATCATTGATAAAACCTTAAAATAAATAAAAAAAATTTTAAAAAAATTATGAGAATCATAATTTAATTAAAATAAAATGAAATGAAAAGTTGATACTAATAAATCAACACTGATATTTTATGAAAAATTAGGTTTTTGAAATTTCGAGGTGTTAAAGCGAACCTCAAAACTTTTTATATCCTTCGATTCATAAGCACTTAATAACAATTAATTAGATCCAAATAAGTGAATTTAATAACAAACAATCAACAACTTATATCAAAAATTCAAAAGCAAGAACTATCATAATAAATTTTCTAGAAAAAAAAGTCTGAGGTTCAAGACTCAAAGTCGTGCCCCCGAAAGATTTCAAATAATTGAGTTCTCAACCAACTCAAGTTACAAAGAATCATTTAAGAAATTTTAAATTGTTTTAAGAACATTAATTGAGAAAGAATTATGGAAAGTAGATCACCTCCATCAAAAAATGACCTTAATAATTAGGTTTACTAACAAAAACTGGCTAATCCTGAAGAATTGATCAAAGTGATAGGGAAAAAGCAATTGAATATTTTAAAGTAATTTTAGTAACTAAAATCTATAAAATAGTGGACTTTTAAAATCGAACTACATACTAGCCAATTCAAATCAATTAATAGCTCAAAATTATAATTAACTGAAATCTAATTAATGTCAATAAAAACAATCATACGAATAACCAATGTAAGAGAATTATGTCGAAAATTAGGGTTCAAGCCTAAAACGAAACCTAATCAATTATTGCTAATTTAATCAAATCGATTGATTGGAAATGTAATTAAACATATTCAAAAGTGTTTTACAAATCCAATTGATAGAACTAACTCAAAGACTCAATCAAATTTTAATTACATATACTCATCTATCAGGGTTAGGACCAAAATCCCAATTCATTTATTTTCACACCAATTCCTCAAATTAAAGCTTTTATCATACAATTAAACATATTGTAAGACATATTGCACACTCAATTTGTCAGAAATAGTTTAATTGAACAATGCCAAGCTATTCCGACTTATTTAGATTAAAAATTCAAATGTTAGAAATCAACCACATACATAACATTCAACCCAATCAAATTCATCATACGGCTTGTATTTACACAATCAAACAACTTATTTTGCTTATCAAAATCCAATTCACACAAATCAATTCAAATTAGAAATTAGATTTAGGTAAATTATACCACACAAAAATATAGATGGAGTAGCTTGACATGAGCATGTGAGACCGGATGAGGGATGGTAGCCCAAGTGGAGGTTGAAGGAGGAGGCGGCTGTAGTAGTGGTGGCTCGGTAGTTGTGTAGTGGCATGAATTGGAGGCTAGATACTATTGTGCCACTACGTCGTTGTGATGCTGACGTTGTGCGTTACTTTTGCTTGCCATTTGGTGCTTGAGGTTGATGGTCAAAGGGCCAGGGAGGGAGGAAAGGGAAAAAGGAGAGGATAATGGAGTTAGGCAGGGTTGAAAACGAGGGGGAGCAGGGGTCTAAGCTAAGTAGGTCCCACTGTGCTGATTGTTGGCTCTATCAGCCGTGAAAATGAAATAGAAATAGGAAAGAGAAAAAGCATGTCAGTTTGGGTAGAGTTTTTTTTTTTTTTTTTCCAAATATAAAGGTACATTGTTAAAATATCTAAAATAGAATTAGAAAAATAATTTATTCAAACTTATATATCTTTACGTTTTAATTTATTTTCAATTGAATAATTAGTTGGTAACTATATGGAATTAGGGGAAAAAAATTTATTTTTTAGGTATAAAGATAAAAATATATTTAAATATAAAACTACCTAAGTGGAATTATGGAAATAAATCTTAAAATAAATATGCTATATTATATTTAAATTTATTTTTATTGTATTTATAAAACTAATTAATCCACTGGTCTGATCTATTTAAACCACTAATCTGACAAGTAAACTATGAAATCAATCATAACCAATCTGCTTTTTAGAATTATGCCCATAACCCTTATGGGTTCGGGGTGTTATTAGGTGGTCACTAAGTGGTTATCGAGTGGTTATATTAACTTGGGGTGTTATAGTTTCATCGAATTCTTAAAAATAAATAATTTCAAACACGAAAATATTTGTCATGGATAAAAATCATTAAAACAATTTACTACGTCAAAATGATTTTTATAATTTAAAACAATTCATTTTTGTTAACAAAATGTAACTCTAAAACAAAGTCATAATAAAAGGATAAAGTCATAATTGAAATTGAATTTAAAATATTAAAACAAAACATGCAATGGAAATGAGAGTATATTTTTAAACAAAAATTAAGATCATATGTATTTAATACAAATCATAATCATGAAAGATTTTTTCTAGAATAATCCATAATGAAAAATATTAAATAAATTTCAATATGAATTTGAAATCCTCAATGAAATTTTAAAAACAATTGTGAACATAATGATTAAACAATTTCATTAAATTCCATTAATGAAATCATTAAGATTAAGGAAATTAAATTTGAAAAATAGAGTGTAATACAATAATTATACAAATAATTATAATAATATTAGGCCTAAACAGATCTAACAACCACGACTGCATTACCCTTTAGACCTCCATTATACTGATCAAGCAGTGAGACCCCCATCTTATAGGTCATTTGCAGTGTGACTTGATTGATTGTTACTTTTATTATAATATTTATTAATATAATTATTATAATAATTATAGTTACTATTATTATTATTATTATTATTATTATTATTATTTTAATTATTGTTGTTATGCTATAATAATATTAACAATGATTATAATGATAAATATAACTATATTTATATATTATATTATTAGTATTTAAAATAAAAATTAGCAATTATGATAATAAGATAAGTATCTTATGTATAAGATGAATAAATGTATTGTGTCAAGGGATATAACAATTGCTAAAACCTTTGTCTTCCGTATATACTAATGCCAACAGATACATGAGTGGGTATTAGTTTTGATGGTATAATGCTGCTAATACTCACAGATATAAAAGTAGGCAAAATATCTATTGGCATAACATACTATTACCAATAGATAAAAACATTTTGTAAGGAAAACTTTATTCATTGCCTATAAAATAACATTTGTTGGTATTAATGACTTTTACTAATAGAGAATATACCTATGACTAAATTTCTATTAGCACAAGTCACATATTTTGTAGCGTTTTGAAAGAAAGCATATTATATAAGTACAAGACTTTAACGGTCAACTATGTTCAAATACACAAGGAATTTAAATATAGTACATGGTATTAAATTACGAAAACAACAATAGGTTGTAGCCTTAAACTCCTATTCATTAAAGATAACTCAAAAGTCTCTAGATTTTTACGCTCTCAAAATCCATGTCCCGCACAAGAATGGGCAATTATTGACTATCCTCATAAAGATTTACATAGCCATCTACTAATGAAAATGAGCAAGTGATAGAGCAAATAGGTACATCAATACACTTTATATTGAATAAGCTAAGTTACCTCCTTAATGGATTCATAGACACATAAGATTTCAACATAATAAAAAAAATCATACTAACATAATAAATGCACATTTCATATAAACAGGATACAGGCTCTGTCATAGTAACAATAGGTACAGGAAGCTCATACCATATATAACTCATCATGTTTAACACCATAGCACTACATCTTATATGACAGAACATAAGCCACATGTAGAATGCCCAACTAATAATAAGGATTCATTCATTGAGGCACATAATTTCACTATAGGCCTTTTCCAAGTAGCTAATTTATTAGGTCTTTTATACATATATCGATCATTATCTCCTTTACCATTCTTTACCTTTTACATTTACCTTTCTCCTTAGTCACATTCTTATTCCACCTTTTTATCCAATTCCTTGGTCAAATTATTATACAAATACTTATCCACGTTATTATTGAGTGATGCACTATGCTCTACCCTATGGTCTTACATATCATGAAAGTTTATCTGCAGCAAAGGACATAAAGATCAAGATGAATTTAAGTAACCAATAATATACATAAGTCTAGTCCAAAACCAAATCACCACAAATGGATATAAATCATGGGTGAAGCCAACACCACCTAGGTAACCCAACACTTTAGTATTAATGCCCCATAGTACATCATCAATATATAAAGTTAGTAAGGCATCATGACCTACTAGGATCCCTCTAGAAGGCACCAAGAACACCGGAAGGCTGAATAACCCCTGATAACTAATTGAAGATCGGGTAACCCAGAATCATACATAACTGTATCATCTTTCCATTTAAGTGATTAGTACGTTATTCTTAAGATTATGTGATCACACAAGGTTTATACAATATTTAAGCAATACATTCAAATACTTACTTAGTTTTACCCATTAAGGCCTTTACAAAACCCATATAGTCTACTATAAATTATGATCCATTTAATCCATCTATATGGTTGTCCATTCATGTAAATAAAGGTATTTCACTAATTAGCTAAACATATAACATCATTAGGCATTGTCTCAAGGCATATCCAAGTTAAAAGATCAAAATCACACAATCTAGTTGAAATAATCGATTGGTTTGGTTCAACCAATTGATCAATTTTACCAACTAATCGATTAGTAGAGCTAACAAGTTGATTAGTTTGGAATGACTAGGTCATTGTTTTAACTCTATGAAACTCAAAGTTCTCTCAAACTTATTAATTAGTGTAGCCAACCTAGTGGAATAATATAGGACTAGCAACTATGTTTTACCAAACCAGTCAATGGATTTAAGAAGAGAGAAAAACAAGGTCACCATATACCTACTGGTTGATAGGATAGGTTGATCACTATATTATTCTAACGGCCAGTTGATCAATTTAACCTAACTAGTCGATCAATTTTTTTTTTCAAACAACATAAAATAGACATTTTTCTTGCAAATCCTCCTTAAAATTCCTAGCACATCAAAACTAAAATAATATTCAAGCATAATAACAACACTTTTTTAGTTTATAAATTAAGACATGATTCATAACTAATGAAATCAAACTAATATTCATTAAAATCATGCATTTTTCCTAAGAATTAATAATTTGATAAGCATACATCAATTGGAAATCTAATTCTTACACTTATAAAATTAGGATTTAAAAAAATTCACCATAATACATGCTTAACTAAGTCACATTTTAAAAGTAAGAATAACTTACTTGGTGTAAGAAAAACTCTTACATAAATATGAAGACTCGTCCTATAAGATTTTTAATTTTCAAATCTTAAACAAAAAAAATTTAAAGATTTATAAATTTAATGATTGATTTCATAAATGAAAATTCAAATATAGAGAAAAATAGCTTACCAAAACTAAGAGAAAATAGAGAGAATTTGTGCTTAAAGAGAGAGACTCAACTTTCTCATAAATCTCAACCTCCCTTATTTAACTATAATCAAGAAAAACCTAGAGAAAGGATAAGAAGATTGGAAAGGAATTGAAACTAAGATCGAATTAGAGAGAAAATAACACAAGATTAGAGAAAGTTGGAACATTTTGATTGTTAAAAGAATAGTGAATGGAATGGTTGATTAGGGATAATTATAGCCAAAAAATAACTACATAAATGAGTGTGGTCAAGCACAAATAAAAACCCTAATTTATACCATTAGAATGTATGTCGAATGGGAGCATTTCATCAAAGATAGGCTAACCTTCCTTTGAGAGTTGAAATGGTGATATATGGAAAATGCAGGTTAAAATTACCCAGAAATATCAAACATAATAGAGGAAATGAATAATTAGTATGGAATGAATCATCTAGCTAAGAAGAGATAGGCTTGGGAATCAAACTAATGATTTCTAGAGTGTATAGAGGAGAGAGGTGGATGAAGATAAAGGTTAAGTCACCCTTCCCCTTAATATTCCAAATTGGACCCTCAAATTAGTTTGAGGTAGAAGCTTGGGATGAATGCTTGAAAATAAATGTTAAGAATCTTTAAAGAACAACTTATGTTGGATTATCAAGGTTCCAATTTGGTATAAGAAGGTTTCTAAGAAAAATTGAGTTTTAAAAATGCACTTAGCTCGACAAACCAGTCTAACAGTTTAGCTTACTAATTGATTTTTTTACCTACAATTCAATCGTTTATCCAAATGAGTTGATCAGTTCAATTGAGAAAAAACCTTTAGCTAAAATAGCGATCTAGTCAATCAGCTCATAGGAACTAGGCAATTGATCTTCTTAAAAACTCATTTTATTCCATTTCTAAAACTTATTCAAGTCCGAATTTCCTTCAAAATTATTTATAGTTCCAAATGAAAATCAAACATGATCAAATATTAATAAATAATATAACATCTCATTCAAAAAAATTCAAAAAGGGAAGGGGTATTATATGCTTAATCACAAGTCAAAACAAGAGTACAAGTAAGGTACTTTTCAATTCTCATTGTTCCATTCAACTCTCCACTTTGAAATCTTATTTAAGCTTATTCCATTAACGTATGTTTAAATTCTAATTTAGCAATCCAATAATATTTATGGTTAATTATTTGAATACATTGTATAGTAACCCTATCCATAGTTGTAAATTGTCAAAATATGATACTTTTATCAACCTTTAGATCATAATTAGTTTATTAAAATTCTAATGATGTAAAGGAGAATTTTGAATGTGATATTGGATGCCACTTAGTTAAGGCATGACAATTAACCAACCATAGTAGTTTATATAATACACATGGAAATTTTAACTAATAGTATTGTATTTATTATAAAACGTGTTTATGGGCATTTATTGTGCAAAAATCTTGCTAAATTTGGTAAGCGTCATGAAAATAATTATATTTTGTCCATTTATTTTTTAATATATGTCATTACATGTTTTGAGGATAAATTTTGATAATTAAATTCTCTCAAATCATAATACATTATAATACAAACATGTAAATGGTATATTCTTACTAACAAATAATTTCATAATATTATTTTAATAAATTTTTATATCTATGTATAATAAAAGATTTTAATGGTGAAATTTTTTTTTCTAGATACTTAGTGTAATATTTTATAAAATGGAGGTAGTACTTATTACATATTCAAGCAAATTAACAACATTTATCAATGATAGTTACGAATAGTTGGCTATAGAAAGAAGATACTATAAAAAAAATTGCATTGAGAGTGTTAAATCTAAATTCAAACTTTGAGATTATTAATTTTGCTTCATGTGTTGTAAGGTAGTCATTTTCTTTGATGTATTTTTTCAATGTGTTGTTGTGTTACTTATTTGTTTCTAAATCTTTTATTTTGGTGTCTGAAAGAATAATGTTATTTTTTATTGTGTGGATTTGTTATGTTTTGAACTAACTCTCTTACTCTCTTTTGTTACTTTTATGTACAGTTTTAAATATGGTTAAGAAGGCACCATGTTTTAAATTTGATGGAGCTTTCTACATGACTAATATAATTACTCTAGATAGTTCATTCAAATTTAATGTTCTACATTTAGGTCATTATCCTCTTTGTTTTAATTGTAGATAAACAATTATATGCATCAAGTAACTCTAAATTTGTTTTTCAACTTACACTGATTTATTTTCTTTTAATACTTTGAGGTATTAGATACATTAAAGGCCGGCTTGTTATCTCAAGAGTTACATAGATAACATAATCCTTTCATTTATAGAATATCTTGGAAGCTTAAATACAACTTTACTTGAGTTATGTGTTATCAAATTCTTATTTTCTTAGTGATTTTTATGATTGTAAGTGATTGTGTTTGCCAATGATAGTAAGTGATTGTTTATGAGTTAGGTTGTTATGTTATATTCTATGTAATTTGTAGAAGTTGAGATAAAATGCTATTTTTTCCATAATATGTAATTTGAAATAACAATTCATATAGCATATATAGTTTATAACTAAGCTTTTGTTGAATTTTTAAGTTACATGACCATGAAGTGCTTAACTTAATATATGACACCTTATAAAATTATTATAGATGGAACATGCTATGAAATTATGAAAATTGAAAACTTAAAGTGAATAAATATATCTATAAGACAAGTTGTGACGCCCTTTATTTTTTTTAATCATAAGTTAAAACAAGGCACATTTCAGTATCTTCATCAATTCAACTTTCGACTTTGTCATATTCATTTGACTTATTCCATCAACCCCAATATTAAAGAATATGGGCAAAGAATTCACCAAAAGTAAATTCCCAAGAATTAATCAAATAATCCTCATAATATCACTTCAAATAGAATTCTCTCAACAAACAAATATAAGAGAACAGAAGAGGAGAGGATTTAGATAGGATTTGAGAGTGTACTGCTTATTTCTAGGGTTTCATACACATTTATGTATAAATGTAGGTAACCAACATAAGAAAAAGGCACAGAATAGGAAAAAACACCGTTCGTCATAAACATGAGGCCCCTTGTCTTTTTGTTTTTGTAGAACTCTTAACTTTTGGCAAAATAATGCAGGACCAAGTATACCAAGAAAACATGAGTCATGTTCACAAACACATGGCCTTTATGTTTTCCAACCTAATTTCTTTTTGGTTCCAAAATTTTCCAAACACATATATGCAACAATCTATGCTAGAATTGATAAGTTCATAATTTGACATATTTTATACTCTTATAATCTTATTTTTAGTATTTTATTTAACTAATATAGGTGAATAATTATAATTTTACGCTTAAGTGGTAATAATTGTATAAATATTATTATTTAAGCTAAAATGATATAAATTAAGTAAATTTAGAATAAAATATTATTTATTAATATTTATTTAATTTTATTTTACAGGTATTGATTTTAAATAAAATAAAAAAAAGAAAATTGGACCTTTGGACCAACCGCCAAAGACCGAAGGCGCAAAGGCCTGGAACAAGAGACTAAACGAAGCCTAAAGGCCCAGCTGACCTGGAAAGAAAAAGGAAGAGGCAGGGGGAAAAAGGGATGACGTGGGACTCGCAAGAGAAGCCAAAGAAAAGTCAAAGAAGAAAAAGAAAAAGGAGGGCTGGAGGCTCGAGAAGAGAGTCAGCTGCACAAGAATAAAAGGGCGGCAGAGCCACTGAAAAAAAAGAAAGAAGAGAGAGTCGTGAGGAGGGGTAGCGGCCAAGGAAAAAGAAGCCGCACAACGGCAGTGCGAGTGGGAGCCGTGAGAGGAACGAGCCTTCAGAGGCTCGGACGACGCAACAGCAATAGCACTGCATGGAAACCGAGGGGCGGCAACACATCAGCCATCAGTACTGTCAGCCGGAAATAAAGAAAAAGAAAAAGAAATTAAGTACATAGAATTCAACGCCGAGAAGGAAGAAAATTAGAGGAAGTTTAATACCGATAGAATTTATTTAAGATAAAATTAATTTTTATTTGAATAAATTTTTGATATTTTATTTAAAATTAATTCCGGTTATTTCTTTCTCTTATTTTAATTTATATTTTAGATATATATTTCTGTGTAATTAATTCTATAATTATGGCTGGCTAAATATTTGTTGCTAGGGAATAAATACAAGTTGTGGTATCATAAACTTGACCTTAACATTATTTGTGACAACGAGAAAAAAGATCATAAAAGATCATTATAAACCCCTGGTCACCATTGAATAATTTATTTTTAAAGATAAATGCATATGACCTAAGAGGGCTGTTACCATAATAAGTGGTATGAGTTTTTTCCTAGGCTATCCTCATACTAATTAGAAGACAAAGTAGAAATAGGGGCAACCATGATCAACATAGCAAGAAAAGCATTTCATAACATAATAGAGGCTAAATGTTTGTTACTAAGAAAATATTGAAATGCATGAACATTGTTCAACTGAAATAAAAATTTTTGACTAAAAATCTAAAATAGGTAATAGTCGAATGTCACTCTCTCTAGGCCCCACCCCTTGATTACTACAACATCACTTTGACTCAATCATGTCATCAAAGACATCAAAGTCATTAAGGGATTCCTCAATCTCTTACATAGATACAGGAGTGGACACTACTCATGGTAATGAGCAGTACCCATGAAAGGGGTGATTAGTAAGCTATGTACTGAAAAAGGTAGTAATATAGTCAAGTAGGGTTAAAGTAGGAAATGGTGCCACAAAAATAAATAAAATATGCAATGGGTCGTGTTCCATCTGTTCATTATTATATAGACTAAAGATAGAGTGTAATAAATAATCAACTCATGAATTACAACCATATAGGTTCAGGAACTCCACTATTCTCACTTATGGACAAGTTAACAAGGTACACCTAGCATAGAATGTTCTTGGCCACTTTTCTCATTGATGGACTAGTAATAAGGTACAACCTTAGGGAAAAATGTTCCTAGCCACTATTCTCATCAATGGACCGGGAACAAGGTATAACCAGGCCCAACCCACACGGTGTTCCATTTTAATAAATTAATGTCTTTCTATAGGTTATTATAATCCAAGGATTTTATTACTTGAGTTTGGGACCCTATTATTCTCACTGGTGGACTAGTAAATGCAATACAACCCTAGGGCAGAATGGTCCTTGCCACTATTCTCCCATATTGATTAGTAACAAGGTAAAACTAGCTCAACTCAAGTGATCTTCCACTTTAAATGATTAGTATCTTCCCAAAGTTATTATCATTCAATAGTTTTAATTATTTGAGTGCGAGACCCCATAATTCTTGCAGATGGATCATAAATGTAATATTGTAACCCTAAGGTAGAACTCTCCTAGCTACTATTATCACTAGTGGATCGGTAATAAGGTACAATTGACCCTAACTCAAGTGATCTTCCACTTTAAATGGTTAGTATCTTATTTATGTCTTGTTTGTTCAAATATGACACACAACTTGATGTATGTGGGAGGGTGTAATCTTCAATTATATGGAACTAGTGGTTCGAATGGAGTTTGGATAAGATGATAAAGGCTCGATGATGGTGAGTTAAAAGGATAAAGCTTCGAAAGTGATGTAAATAAGATGATGTTCAAATTATGGTAGAAGAATGATGATGGTGATTTGGTGATAAGGGTTTAACAATGATGATGGTTCGAATGTAACACACTAAGTTATTTTATGCATTCGATGATGGATTGATGATTATGATTAGTTTCAGAAGTTTAGGTTTGGATGCACATTAGAATCATGATTTGGGGTTAGGGTTTAGTTATAAAAGAGGTAATAAGGTGGCGTTTAGTTGGTATGGATGGTTTAGGCTTTCAAAGGAATGGTTTAGGGCTTCAATTTTGTACACTAATTTAGGGCTTTGATTAACCATGAAATAGAGTAGGATTTTGATGGTAATAATGGTAGTAAAATATGGATTAAGAATAGTAGAAAAGAAATGGGTTAATCTCTAATTTACACAAATGAAGAGATTGAAACTTTTAAGCCAAACCGTTCACACATATTTTATTTGCTTGAGTTTGAACTCACACATAATTCATTCAATGTTGATCTTTAACTTCAATTCTTCATTCTCTAATATGCTTGACATTAATGAATAATATAACCTTTCTACCACTTGCTAAAGCATATTCCAAAAGATTCCAAGCTAAAAGATATTATGCTAACTTTATTCTCATATTTTAATACTTAATTAATAAATTTGCTAAATCAATTAATAATGCTTGAAAATCCTACCAACATACTCCTCATGCACGTGGTTATTCCTTCCTTTCATGCCATACACATGCACATAGACATTTAATAGCTTGTTTGTTATGTTTATAGCAATGTAACCATTCGTTGGTCTTTAAATTTACCGGAGATACTTTTTAAATGAAGAATAATTGGTTCCATAATTATGAAAGCCACTTCTTGAGTGTTTACTCTTACATCACAAAAATGCATAACCTATGTATAATACTTACCCAACTACCATCCTACGCCAACCCTTGCCCCTTAGAAACCCTAGTTTCCTAAACCTAGTATATCCTCATCCCTTAATGATACTTTGAGCCCCCAATGTATCTAATAATCCAAAACATGCCATTATAAACCCTTTTATTCATGAGACCTAGCCCATTTTTTACCATTCATCACATATCATAACCATTAATCCCTAGGATTTCTCTTCAAACCCAAGTTTTGACCAAATTGGTGTAGCCCCTTCTTTACTACTTATTTAACCCTAAAATTCCATAATTAAGCATGTATTACTATGATTATCCATCCGCTAAGGTTTTGTAGCCTAAATCTTTTATTTTTCACATGTGATAGAACCCTCCCCAAAGGAATCCTCTTAAAACCCTAGTTTTCCTTTAGTAGTTTTATCCACTCCTACTTATCCCACGTAACCATAAGACTTAACACACAATCCCAATAAAGCATATTTAACATCATTGTTTAGAGGCACAACCCAAATCCCCCATTTCTTACATGTGATAATGACCTATCCCTAGTATTTTGTACTACTAAAACCCTAGCTCCATCTACTTAGTACTCTTCCATCCCCTAACATCTAGGGGCTCCCCCATTTATCGCCATACTACCTAACAATACCATCATCTCCCCCATAACCCTTCTTAATAACCATCCCTCAGTTAGTCACACCTTGGCAAAAGAAAAAGGGGGAAATAGAGGGGATAAGGTGGTAGAGAGGGTTGGCTGCATAGATTTGGCAGCTGTGTTGGAGGTTAAGGTGTGGCGATAGCGTAAAGAAAGGGGAACAACTGGTGGGGGTGGTAGTGTGACCTACCTACTTTGCTAGCTCAAGGAGGGGAAATGAAGTAGAGAAAGAGGTAGGTGAGGGGCTTAGTAAGTGTAAGGAATGGGGAGGGGAGGAATTTTTACAATTAAATTCTCTTCCCCATTTTCCTTGCTATCCACCACTGAAGCCACCTTCAACCATTCATCCCTTTCCACTAAAGAAACCTCCAACCATTCGGTAACTTCCACCAATCACCACCCACCACCTTTGGCCTTTATTTTGTTCACCCCTTGATTACTAGTGATCATTACCATTGCACACCCCTTAGCAATGGAAACTAGTGACATTGCATCCCTTAGGATACATGTGATTACAAACCTATGTCTTTTTTTTTAAGGATACTAATCATAGTTATAATTTTTTGCTAAATGTTTTGTATTATTTGTGTGTTATTATGGTGTGATGATTATGTTGTAAATTTTCATGTTGGTAATATTTTGATAAGGAGATATAGTATCATATGATAGAAAGTAAGTAAGATGAGAAAGTATGCACTAATATAATATGATGGTGGCCATTCTTATGTTATAAACCCTAGTTGAGTTGTTTTGGTTGATGGTATTTGAATTTTTTTTTTATAAATTATGGTAAAAGAAAAATGAGTATATTTAATATGTGTGGTGATATAATAAATTGATGATTTGAAAATATTGATACATAACATATTAGGTTTTGTAAAATAAGGGAAATTATTTATCCTTAGGGGCATTTGGCTCAATATGAGTTAATTTGGAAATTTTGGTATTTTAGTATTTTAAAAGAGTTAAAATATTCCAATAATATCATGTAGTTTTTTTAGAGTATTTATGAATGGAGTAAGTCTAAATATAATGAGATAATGGCTTAAGTTGGCAATATTAACCCTCGTTGCTATTATCACATGTGTAAGCCATTAGAGTAAGACAATGTTTTTTAGATGTGTTGTTAATATTGCAATTTTAGGAATTTATGTTGAATTTGGTGATTATAATAATCCTACAAAAAAAATTATAGCCAAATTATAAAATAAGGGTTTCGTAGAGGGGTATATACTAACTCTTAAGATAGGTTTATGATCACATGTGTATGATGTTGGAGTTAGATCTTAATTTTTGGATTTGTTGAAGATAATAATATTTGAGGAAGATATGCTAAAACATGTGTAAAAATCATCAATATGGAAGAATTTATTCTTAAAATGTATAATTAGGATTTCATAGGAAAATTAGGGATCTAATCTTTAAGGACATCTTTGATAACTATATGGTTGTGCTTTAATGTTTCAATTATGTGTTTTGAATATCTATGTGAGTTCTTTTTGATATTATAACTAATTATGAATAAGATCATAAGAACTTAAAGCTAAAGACAATGTGATTTGGTGAGGTGTTTTACGGGTTGGATCTAATGAACGATAACAGTAGCATGTGTGTATTTTTCACTAAGTGGTCTGTAGTGTATTCAAATGAATAAGACATTAATCACTTCAAGGGGAATATTATGTGAGTTAAGATCAAGGTGTTGTGTCCATTCCATCATGAGATAATAGTGGCTCAAGTGTATTTTATCTTGATATGTGCTTTATAATGTTATACAAACTTAATAATAGTAGTTAGGAATGTGTTACCCTAGTATTTATTGGGTCCAAACCACCAAACAATATTAGTGGCTTAAGTGTGTTTTCTCGTAATAGATACTTCAGTCGATTTCACCTCCTTTAAATTATTTGTGTCATTGACCTTAACGTAAATAAAATAATAGGTTATGGTTATATATAATAACATAAATACCTTGAGTCTCTTTATGACAACTCATGTATGCTTATTCTCTTATGTGAATTCATGTATCCTTTATAATCCTTCTTAATTGTATTATAACCTTACTTAGTAAGTAGTGAAGTGATCATTCTTTTTGTGGGTTCTCTTAATTCCCACTAGTAGATACACCTTGCTTTGTAAGTGATTTTAGCTCATACTTGTAATGTGCTTTCCTTTGGTGAGTGCTAATCAAAATGGGTTTAGGGTATGGTTATCTAGATATCTCTATCTCTCTATGAACTCTTAGTACTATGTTTTCATTATAATTATTCCCTTATCTCTCTTTTGTATCGTGTATTATGGGGGAATCATATTCTTTCCACACCTAATTCTTAGGTTCAAGGTGAATTCTACCTTGCACCTAATATACGTTACGCATAATAAGTGTCTTTTCTATGTTAGATGTAGTGTGACATCCCTTTGTTTTGAGTTGTGGCTTCTGCAATTAACTCTTAAGAATGAAATTCTTAAGTCCATAAATTTTGGGGTGTTATAGATACCACAAGTACATCATTAGTGTCTGGAGTAGGTAAAATACAGGGATCTACTAGGATTCCAACCGAAGGTAAATCCTAAAGGCATCAATAAGCCCTCAAAGGAAGACTAACCCCTGATAGTTAATTGAGGAATGGGTAGCCTAAATGACGCAGGAGCATCCAATGAACATAATGATTGTCATGTTCATTCTAATTCTTAAGGTAAGGAAGCTGATTTAGCTTTCTTAATGTTGGAGCCTATCATGTTAAATATTCTTGATAATTCTTATATGCTTGACATTAAAAACCATTCAAGTTATTCTTGTAGGTAGGTTACATATTTGCAAGAAGATGATGTTCATAAATATTGATGTGTACAAGTATTACAAAGCATGCAAGGCTATGACATACATGGGATAATACATTACAACAATAGATAAAGTGATGATATTCATTATTTGTAAAAACTTGTTGTAAACCCTAGTCCTAAGTATATTTTATGTAAGTTAGGGTATTGCTATAATTTCATGTATGTATCTTAGTCAATTGTATAACTTTGTAATATTAATCCTTAGTATCATTTAACCAATGATATTATCCTTTGGATTAAGGTTAATATGGGATTAATTCAACCATGATTAATGGGCTGGATTAAGGAAGGATACTCGGCTGGTTTAAGCTGGTCACCACCGAGCTTATTCTCTCCTATATATACCTTCATTTGTGCGCAACTTTGTATTGAGAATATTGAATAAGAATTTTGATAAAGCTTTGAGCAAGAGAGCTAAAGTCTAATCCTCCATTTTGGCTCGACATTGAGCAAGGAAATATGGGATTAATCCTCCCTCAAATCTATCTTCAATTCGACACCTTTGAAGGCTTAGAAATCTGTCGACACATCCTCCAACTTGTATCTTCAAGTTCTTCGCCTATAATCCATCAATTCACTTAATTTCTTTTGCATTAGATCATGGATTAAAGCTTCTAATAAAAACTTTGATCCAACATTTCGTTACTTTGATAAAAATCACATCATTTTTGGTATCAAAGCTTCATTTGTTCGAAGCTAATACAACCAGGGACCTGCAGACCCTGAAATTGTGCGTGTGTTCTTTCACCAAGAACTCCATGAATGCTCCACAATTTCTTTGAATTCTTGATTCTTGATGAACTTATTTAATTTTTCTTTAAGTTCTTACTCGAAGTTCTTGCAATCTTGCAACGATATTGTTGCATTTTCCCTCAACTTCCCACATAAAATATTGACAGAATTTAAATTCCAGCAGCACTAGGTTGGGTTTGTCTGTTTGCAACAATCATTTGTGCCTCTACAACACTTGATTTCTATTTTATTCTACTCTCCATTAGTGCATGATCAATTTTATAACAACGCCTTTCCTATTCTCTTCGTGCAAGCAAGCAGAAAGGCACCAAAGTGTTCGACACCCTGGACAGCTCCTAATCGCTCTAGATTGACTTGGAACTTGCAGGCCCTATTTTTAATTCATCTATCATCAATTTCTCTCAAGAAATTAGTCTATCATCTACCTCTGGATCTCCTCTACATTTTCTATGCATATTTCAACACGAATCTCCCACTAGAAGACAAGCTTTTGTTGAAAACACAGAAACATGTTCTATGATTTTATGTGAATCAATTTCACATCTATTATTATTAACCTTTCATTGTTTGTGTGTACTTGCATGCAGTGCCTATTCTTGGGGCTAAAATATCTCCTTTGTGCCTATATAAAGACTGCAGGTAGTGTTTTATAATTGTTTTATAATTAGCAATTGGTTTGTGCTTTGTTTGGTTGTAGGCAAAACAAATCCAGCACCTACACTTGTGGAAGATATATTGTATGCAAAAAGTAGGGTTGTGTGTCATCCTTCACCATGGCTAGTGAAGAGGTGCGTGCCCTGGTAGATTCCATCAAAAGCCTCACCACACGTATGGATGCCCAACTACAGACTCAAAACACACTACAACATCAACTCCAAAGTGTAGAAGCAAAGTTGGCCGGCCAAGAGAAGTGTAAACCATGCCAAACTCGAATGGAAACCACGCATGATAGTGTGGAAGGAAGAATGAAGGCTATGTACCATGCCAAGAATGGATCTGGAAATTTCAATATTTCTCACCATGAATATGGAGAAGAGGAGGCAAATTCTTTTGGCTCAATCAACCAAAGAAGAACACCTACATTCCATGTAAGAAATCTACACCATGAAGATCAAGGTATTAAACTTGACCTTCCTAAATTTTATGGTAATTTGAATATGGAGTATTTTTTTGAATGATTTCATGAGATTGAGGCTATTTTTGAGTTTAGAGAATATGTCGATGATAGAAAGTGCAAATTAGCTACTCTAAAGTTTAAAAAGTTTGCTCAAATTTGGTATGATAACTTAAAACGAACTAGAGAAAGACAAGAGATGTCTAAAATAAAATCTTGGGAAAAACTTAAAAAGCACTTAAGAAAGAAATTTGTGTCTAGAGAGTATGAACAAGATATGTATGTTAAAATGACTACTCTAAGCCAAGGCTTATTTAGTGTAGAAGAATACACTAGAGAATTTAAAAGACTAGCCCTTATTTGTGATGTTCATGAAAGAAAGGAACAAAAATGTGCTAGATACTTTGCTGGCTTGAATAATTTAATAAGAGACAAAGTGGATATGTACTCTTATGACTCTCTTGATGACTTGATAAAATTGGCTATGAAAATTGAAAGACAAACCAAAACCACAAAAGCCTATGTTAAGTCTAATGCTTCTACTTCAACTAAACCCTATTCTAACACCTTTACCCCTAAATCAACATTTTCATATGATAAAAAGAATAACAAAGATGATAAAGGTAAAAATAAGGTGGTTGAAATTGAAAATAAACAATGTTTCAAATGTAAAGGATATGGACATTTTGCTAGAGATTGTCCTAACCAAAGAGCCTTAACCTTACATGAAATAGAAAACATGGAACCGTGTAGTGATGATGATGAATTACAAGTTGAATATCCTAATGAAATATTAACTATAGAAGAGGAAGAAGGAGACCCCTGCTTTGTAATTCAAAGAGTCTTGCAAATATAACCTAGTATTACACCAACTCAGAGAGAAAATATTTTTAAAACTAAGTGTAAAATAGGTGATATGGTTTGTAGACTTATAATTAATGGTGATTCATGTACTAATGTTGCTAGTGAGGCTATGGTTAAGAAACTTGGTTTGGAAACTACTAATCATCCTAAACCCTATTCTTTACAATAGCTAAATAAGGATAAAGGAGCTAAAGTAAACAAAAGAGCTTTAATCACATTTTCTATTAGAGACTATCATGATGAAGTTCTATGTGATGTTTTACCTATGGATGCTTGTGGATTACTTTTGGTTAGACCATGGCAATTTGATAGAAAAGCAAATCATGATGGGTTAACTAATGAATATGTGGTGAAAAAGGAAAAACAATTGTATAGGCTCACACCTTCTTTATATGATCATATGCCCTTGAGTGATGATAAAAAGAGATTATTTTTACATGAAAAGGCTATGGAAAAATGTATAAAAGAAGAAGGAATTTGTTATGCTTTAGTTTCTAAAGATTCTAAACCTAAAAAACAACAACTTGAAAATCCTAATTTGATTAAGTTGCTTGATGAGTATAATGATGTATTTCCTGATGACTTACCTTCTGGATTACCACCTAAAAGAGGTATAGAACATGCTATTGATCTTGTTCCTGATATGCCTATCCCTAATAAACCGGCTTATAGATGTAACCCAGAAGAAGCTAAGGAATTACACAAAAAAAATACAAGAACTTATTGATAAAGGATTTATAAGAGAAAGTATGATTCCTTATAGTGTTCCTGCTTTAGTAGTGCCTAAAAAGGACGGTACTTGACATATGTGCATAGATTCTAGGGCTGTGAATAATATTACTATAAAATATAGATTTCCTCTTCCTAGATTAGATGATATGCTTGATGAACTTTGTGGAGCACAAGTATTTTCCAAAATTGATTTAAGCAGTGGATATCATCAACTAAGGATTAGAGATGGAGATGAATGGAAAACTGCTTTTAAAACAAAGTATGGTCTCTATGAGTGGATGGTTATGCCTTTTGGGTTATGTAATGCACCTATCTCATTTATGAGACTTATGAATGAAGTTCTCTGACCTTTCCTTGGTGATTTCATTGTTGTATATTTGGATGATATTCTTGTGTATAGTAAAAATAGTTATGATCATCTAGTGCATTTGAATAAATTATTTGGTGTGCTAAGGAAAGATAAACTATATGGAAAACTTGAGAAATGTGGTTTTATGCTTCCAAGTGTAGTTTTCCTGGGCTATATTATTAGTGGAGAAGGTATTAAAGTAGATCCTAATAAGATTAGGGCTATAAAAGAATGGCCTATCCCTAAGAATGTTCATGAAGTGGGAAGTTTTCATGGATTAGCTAGCTTTTATAGAAGATTCATTAAGGATTTTTCTACCATAGCTACACCTATTACTCAACTCATGAAAAAGGGTGAATTTTATTGGGGACATGAAGCTACTCAAGCCTTTGAAACTTTAAAAGATAAACTTTGTCATGCCCCTGTTCTATCCTTACCCAATTTTAACCTTCTTTTTGAAGTGAATTGTGATGCTAGTGGAGTTGGAATAGGAGGAGTGCTTTCTCAAGGAAAGAAACCTATAACATTTTTCTCTAAAAAATTGAATGGAGCCAAGCTTAACTATTCAACTTATGACAAGGAATTCTTTGCCATTATACGGAGTCTTGAGACATGGAGTCATTTTCTGAGACCAAAACCATTTGTGTTACATTCGAATCATGAAAGTTTAAAATACTTATATAGTCAAAAGAAAGTTAATCCAAGACATGTAAAATGGGTAAATTTCTTACAATCCTTCGTGTTCTCTGTCAAACATTTAGATGGTAAAGAAAATGTAGTCGTTGATGGTCTTTCTCGTAGGTCTATATTACTTGTTATGATGGATGCGAAAATCTTAGGTTTTGAAATGATTAAAGAATTATATTATAATGATGAATATTTTAAGGACATGTTTAGTGCATGTAAAGACAATGTCATTCAAGATGGATTTTTGTTTAGACTGAATAAACTTTGTATTCCTAGATCTAGTATTATAGACTTGCTTATCAAGGAATTACATGAAGGTAGCATAGCGGGACATTTTGGTATACATAAAACTATGGAATTATTACAAGAAAATTTCTGTTGGCCAAGAATGGTTAAACATGTACAAGCCATGATAATTAAATGTTCTACGTGTCAAAAAAAAGTAAAAGTTACTTTCATAAAGGCTTATACACACCTTTACCCGTTCTTGATAAACCATGGGAATGAGTTAGTATGGACTTTATCTTAGGGTTGCCAAGAATGCAATGCGGTAAATATTCTATTATTATGGTAGTAGATCGTTTTTCTAAAATGGCTCATTTTATTCCTTATAATAAAACCGATGATGCCACGCATGTTGCTGACTTGTATTTTAGAGAAATTGTTAAACTTCATGGAATACCTAAAAGCATAGTTTCTGATCGGGATGTCAAGTTTATGAGTTTTTTTTGGAAAACTTTATGGCATATACTTGGTACTAAATTGTTATTTAGCACTTCACATCACCCCAAACTGATGGTCAAACTGAGGTAACTAATATAACTCTTGGTACATTATTAAGAGGTTTAGTTAATAAAAGTAAAAAAGATTGGGATGTTAAGTTAGCTCATGCAGAGTTTGCTTATAATCGTAGTCCTTCTAGTATTACTCAAACTAGTCCGTTTGAGGTGGTGTATGGTGTGAATCCTAACATGCCTATTAACATGATTCCGTTGAAAAAAGGTGAATTGCAAAACTATGAGGCTGAAGAGAGAATAAATTTTTTTCAAAAACTTCATGAGAAAATCAAACTTCATATTGAAAAATCTAATGCCAAGTATAAAGCTCAAGCAAATAAGCATAGAAACTCTTATGTGTTTTCTCCTAGTGACTTAGTTTGGTTACATTTACGTAAAGAAATATTTCTTAATTTTCGTAAAAAAAAAATAATGCCAAGAGCTGATGGTCCATTTAAAATACTTAGGATGTTTGGAGATAATGCTTATGATCTTGAACTTCCAGATTCTTATGGAGGAATTTCAAGAAATTTTAATGTTGGTGATTTGTCTCCTTATTATTCTGATGAAAATTTGAGGGCAAATTCTTCTCAACTTGGGGAGTATGATGCAGGAGCATCCAATGAACATTTTCATGTTCATTCTAATTCTCAAGGTAAGGAAGATGATTTAGCTTTCTTAATGTTGGAGCCTATCATGTTAACTATTCTTGATAATTCTTATATGCTTGACATTGAAAACCATTCAAGTTATTCTTGTAGGTATGTTACATATTTGCAAGAAGATTATGTTCATACACATTGATGTGTACAAGTATTCCAAAGCATGCAAGGCTATGACATACATAAGATGATACATTACAACAAGAGATAAAGTGATGATATTCATTATTTGTATAAACTTGTTGTAAACCCTAACCCTAAGTATATTTTATGTAAGTTAGGGTATGGCTATAATTTCATGTATGTATCTTATTCAATTGTATAGCTTTGTAATATTAGTCCTTAGTATCATTTAACCAATGATATTATGCTTTGGATTAAGGTTAATATGGGCTTAATTTAACCATGATTAATGGGCTGGATTAAGGAAGGATACTCGGCTGGTTTAAGCTTGTCACCACTGAGCTTATTCTCTCCTATATATACCTTCATTTGTGCGCAACTTTGTATTGAGAATATTGAATAAGAATTTTGATAAAACTTTAAGCAAGAGAGCTAAAGTCTAATCCTCCCTTTTGGGTCTACATTGAGCAAGGAAATATGGGATTATCCTTCCTCAAATCTATCTTCAATTCGATTCCTTTGAAGACTTACAAATTTGTCGACATATCCTCCAACTTGTATCTTCAAGTTCTTTGCCTATAATCCATCAATTCACTTCATTTATTTTGCATTATATCATGGGTGAAAGCTTCTAATACAAATTTTGATCCAACCTTCCTTTACTTTGATAAAAATCACATCACTAAAGCCATGCATTCTTCAATCCACTTTAGTTTTAAATGATTAGAGTGATATTATCCATGCTTATATTATCACATGAGGCCCATATAATAACCAAGAAACATATTTACATAATCACTCTATGTTAACCATTTTTACCCTCTAAGACATGTTGTTAGACTTTTGGACAAGTTTAAATCAACCCATTAAGATAATCTATTTAGGCCAAGAATATGGATTACATCATCTATTTGTAGCATCAAAGTATATATGCTCATAATTTTCCATTAAAACATTCCCAATGCAATTATTAATAATCCCATGAATTATGAATTGATAAATCTATCCATTAGGGTATTTAATTCATATCAACATGCATGTTCTAATAACTTAAGAAAAATTTTATATTTTAATATCAAGTCTCAAGCCATACAAAGTTCAAAAGAGACAAAAACAATAGTCTCTTGTGAAACATGAGGATGAAACCAGAGGATATCAATTTTTTTATCTAAAATGGTGGTTTTCTAGAGAAGGAAGGTTGAGATGCTCAAGAGGATGGTAAACTAAAGGAAAGGAAATGGGTAGATTTTCATGGAAAGCAAATGTCTTAGAATTTCGAGAAACTCTAGAACTAATTATCTATTCTAGAGTAATAGAGAGGAGAGAGGAGGAAGAAAATAAAGGATGATGTCATCCTATATCTTTTCACCCAAACAATACCTTAAAATCACTTCAAGAAAATATTAAAGCTGAATATACGATAAAAAGGATTAAGGATTACTCATGAATATATCAGAGTTCGATTAATAAGTTTCTAAAGAGTAAAAAGATATTTTCGAAAAAAAATCCTTACTCAAAAATCACAAGTAGATTAATGTGGTTGACTAGTCAAGTGTTCTACAAACCAATCAATTGGTAACCCAAACTAATCAATCAGTTTCATCAAATGAAAACTATAGTTGAAACTAAAAGTTCAACTAATAGATTCATAAAACTAGTAACTGATATGATAAGAAAACGAACTTTACTCAATTTTCCAAGCCTTTTCCATTTACTTTTTTTTTTATAAAACCAAAATATATTTCCAAATCAAGATCAAATATCATCTAAAATCCATTCAACCAATGAATTTCTCATTCCATAAAACTCAAACTTATGGGGCATTATAAATAGTACTTACATTAATATTGGAAAAGATGTAAGAATTTATTTCATGGTTGTCCGAACCATCAAGTTCACAAGGAGTTATTAATACACTATTTATATGGACTAATGCTCATGGACCGTAATATGGTAAATGTTGATAATGGTGGAGAATTATTATATAAGACTCCAATTGAGGCTACAAGGCTAACATCTAAGATGACATCTAATTTACATAAAAAGATACCTCTCCATCTCACCATCTAATAGAACATAATTAAAAATTAAATAATTTGACTTCTTTAGTTGGAAATTTAGTGAAATAAAGGTTTGTTGGATCAAGTATATGGAATTTGTTCATTTGTGGGTCATGCTACATATTCATGTCCTATTTTGCATGAAGTGCAATGAGATAGTGCGATAGGTTGGAGCCAATGAATCTCACGAAATGATTGCTATGCCCCAACTTACAACAAACAATGGAGGGATTATCCTAATATATGGTATAATAATAATCAAAGGCCACCATCATATCACAATAAACAAGGATATAACCTAGTCTGTGGATAATATTCTATTCCTTAAACCCTAAAAAAAATGTATTGCATTCAACCTCCTCAACCACCAGTACCAACAATATGAAGTCATGTTATTAGATGATCTAGTCAAATCTTTAGCCACAAACACTATTCAATGCAAAAATATGTCATTATAAGAGAAATAATCAATGAATATAGAAGAAGATAAAAAAGAAAATCCTTTTAAGGACTCTAAAACAAATTATTCTAACCATTGTAAACCAATCTCTTTTTCCTAATTGGTTAGCTATGGGTAAGGATAATGATCATGATAAGGAGATACTAGAAATTGTTAATAAGGTGGAGGTAAATATTCCTTGATAGATGATGAAAAGTAAGGCCTTAGATATCCAAAGTTTTTAAAATATTTGTGCATTATTTTTACCCGTCCTTGTAAAATTAGAAACATGAGGTATGAAAAATGCACGCTAGAACTATGAGTCTTTATAAATTTCATGCTTTAATATATCTTTAATTACATAAATGTAGGAATACTTTAAGAGACACATGTTGTAATCTAATAAGATGATATATATATATATATATATATCAGATGTCACATTGGGGTGTTAGAGGATGTTCTTATCCAACTAAATGAACTTTTTTCCTTATGAAAGTTTATGTTTTATACATGCAAGATAATGGATCCCCTAAAACTTCTCTTATTCTATTAGGAAGACCATTTCTAGAAACCTCTCAAACAAAAATTGATGTGTATAATGGGGTTCTAACTATGGAATTTGATGGTAACACATTTCATTTGAATATAGATGACTCCATGACATATCCTACTAATATTGAATATATTTATATGGTTGATGTAATTGACACTTTGTGTAAACAAGTTATTTAATTTACCATTGAAGATTTGACATAATGTGTCCTTATAAATATAATAGAAATAGAATATTATGTGGAGTTAAAAGAAAACTTTACACCAGGAAAGGAAATAAATGATCGTGTTTTTACTTTCAAATTTTATCATACTAACAGATGGGAACACTATGAATTATGTATTATAAGAGAAAAATCCCTGCCCTCTATAAAAATTTTCCAAAAGTACAGTTAAACCCTTACCTAATAATCTAAAATATAACTTCTTAGGGGAAAATCAAACCTTTCCTATTGTCATTAGTAGTGATCTTATATCTTTATAGTAAGAGAAGATTATAAGAGTTTCAAAAGAATATAAAATTGTATTTTTTCATTACATTATTATATCAATCGTGATAAGGCATGTCAACCAACGGAAAAAAATTGGCATCATATGAAGAACATGATTATGACAGCTTGAGAAAAGATAATGAAATAAATCTCTAATTGATATACTTCATGTGCATAATTTGTTGGGAATAAAAATATTTTAATGATAATGTAAAAGAGGAAAAGGAATTTTAATATTTTTGTTGCATCCCATTATTGATGAACTTGAACATGAAATTTGATAGTCATCATATGAATAAAAAAAGGATTTGGCCATATAGAATAAAAATTAGTGTGCTTTTGAGCCTTAATGAAGGATATAATGTTTATCTAGTATACTTTTCATGCATGTGTATTATTATCTAATGGTGTGTGAAACTAGAACTTAACATTATTCTCTTCAAGGATACATGAAATTGCTACGTACATTAAGATGATAGGGGAACTATTTTATTCTTGTTAACTGCTTAGCAAAATAACCTACTTGTTATAATTTTTACTTTACATAAATTTGTCAAGCTTTTAAGCCTTTTTCTTTTTTGATATTTAACATACAGATGTAGCTAATTATCTATATCATATCTTATCCCTTAGTCTATTTCATATGGAGAGCAGTTTAGTAATAAGTTATTAATATTATTGTAACTTTAAGCATGGGGGTGTTTTAGTGTTGTTTGGTTATTAGTTAATAATTCTATTTTAAAAAAATTATAAAAAATGGAGAAATAAACACTTGAGGTACTAGTGTGGAAAACAAGGGCTAGATTATGCAACTAATAAATACTTGTGTTTTGTAAGATGGAACATAAAATATACCTACTAGTGAAACACGGCTCAAGTTAAAAAAAATAACATTTTAATAGATGTTGGTAGCGTAAGAGGTGATGATTGGAGGTAGAAAACTCATGAAAAAAAAAGATGAAGTTCAAATTCATAAACATTTATAATTTTATAAATTATGCACTTCCTTAGTAATAGACATTTTACCACAATCCTATACTTCATCCTACTTTTGACCCTTGAATTTTTTCATTCTTGGGTTATTAAGCTATGGCAAATAGAGAAGAGTGACAATTCTAGTGTCCATTACCATGGATAGATTTTTTTATAGTAAATGCAAACTAAAGATATGTGAAAGTAAAGTGCTCGCACATGCCTAAAATGACAATCTATAGGCCTAATTCTTCATTTGTTCATGTTAATGACAAAAAGAAGTTGGATTGGAATGGCCACATGGTTGGGATGTGTGTGATCTCAAATGAGTTTGAAAATTATTTTTTGTGTATGTTTACTTTGCACTATTTTGAGTCCTAATGAAACACATGCATTTTTTATATTAGTTATTGACATCTCTTATTGACTATTAGAAGGGTGTCATATGTTACTTGATATATGGGACTTCTCATACATTTTATTGTGCTATTCCTTGAGTGCAAGTAGTGATTCATGTGTGGGGGACTTTGATAGGTGCATAATTTATGTAATTAATTGATGTATCTTTATCCAACTTTATATATATGCTATAACAATTTATCCTTTTTCCTCAAGTTTTTTTTCCTATTGCCCTAGTTTTATTGGAATAGATGAAATCAAGGCAATTTAGGTAGACGAAAAAGAAATAGAAGCACAATATGAGGAGTAAATATTAGAGTCCACGTAATTTTGATGTACCATCCTGAATGACCTTAAAAGAGAATTAATATATTGAAATATCAAGAACAGATAACGAAGAAACAAGAAATGTCGATGGCCAATATTTATGAGCAAGAAATAATAGGGCCCCATATTTATGGAAATACAATCTGTATTTTTGTAAGTATAATCCATATTTCCTAATTTGTCCTCCCATATGCACTCATAATTATATCCATGTGCATAGTGTTGGTGCATAAACACAGGTGCCCCAAATTTACTAATACAGACCATATGTTTGTTAATTCTTATTAGATTTATACAACCTTCTGCCTTTATATATAACATATACTAGTTCAAATAGATATCAAAGAGCACCATCATTATAAATTTGACTTATTTTTCATTATTTTTAAACTATTAGGAGCATTTTATAATATTTAGTTAGTTTTTTACATTAATAAAAGGATTGGAGATCATACGATGTTTTGTATTATGTAATCTACATGTTTCCTTCTTTCCTTTCTATCATTTATTTATTTAATACTTTTTATTGTATTTGATTCAATTGTTATTTTTGGTTTAATTAATTGAGTTTGTGATTTTATGTAGTTTAATTTAATTTTTGTTATTTTTTTTATCTATGTTAACTAAAGTTAAAATTTTATGTATTTAGGTTCTACATTTTCTGGTTTTATCATTATGCTAGGCTATATAGTATGGGGTAAGAGGATAATTGAAGGTTATGGAATAATTAATCAAAAGATAATAAACTAAGTTTAATGATCACTTACCAAGGATTAGGACTTTATTATCAAGTTTGACCACCATGTTAATTTGAGTACTAGTCGAATGCTAGGATAATATAGTTTGGGAGTAATTAGTAACATACAAATCCACAAGTGTCAAATAGGTTATATAGTTATTCTTTGCTTATTGATCTTTTGGACTACCTAATTGGAACTGACAATAATTATGGATCTAGTTATCTTCTCCCTAAATGATAATGCTTCCATTAATTAAATCTTTATATTTTATCCTAGGTTATTTATTGGTTAGATAATAAATCATAAAAAAACTTTAGTTTATTGCATAAGGAGATGCTAGGAAGCTAATGCTTGGAGCTTCCATAGGTTAGCATAAAATTTATTACATGAACATTTATTTTAATATCAGTCTATATCCTGGTATTAAATATATCCTTTAAAGATAATTTTTCCATTATTTTTTTAGTTATTTCGTTAATTATTAGTTTTTATGCTTTTGAATATTAGTGATTTATTTCACCTAATTTGATAACTGGGGGATTTATTTGATAATAAAAATCAAAAAATTAAATTAAAGTATTTATGGGATGTACACCTAATCAGATATTATTCTGTGGGTGTGTGTGTGTGTGTGTGTGTGTGTGTTTGTGTGTGTGAGTGTCTACAACAACATACCATATAACAAAGGCACCATGTGTAATTAGAAACATCAACCCAATGAAGGGAACATGATGCCTCACTAAACATCTTTTCACAATTACACAAAAAATATATATTTAATGCTCTCCAATTCACTAAATTTAACAAACTTTCCTAATATGACATTAAAAATAAAATATCCAAAAATCATTATCAAACACTAACATTTTAGAAACAAATACTAATGTTACCCTTTGGTTGTTATTCCCAAATTAAATTATTTTTTTATAATAATGTACTCTTACTACTCCAATTTATTACTAATATTTTACATATCACACTCAATATATTTATGGCATAATTTTTTTTATGCAAGTCTTAATTTCTAAATTTCTCCCAAAAATAATTTAATATTATAATACCCCATCATTTGGTAAAGTTTATTGAATGATAAGTTTTGGCATTTATTAAAATTTGATAATGTTTGATTTCAACTTGTAAATATAATTTACTTTGAGGAAAGTTGGATTTAAATAAGTTTTAGAAATGGAATAAAATAAAATTTTATGCGGTCCAATCTGTTGGTTCTATGAACCATCCACTGGCTCAACGTTTCAGCTAAAGGGTTTTTACTTGACCTAACCAAACACCTAGTTTGGAGAACCGATTGACTAGTAGGAAGAATAGTCAACTGATAGGCCAAATAAATAGAATAGTTTGTTGAGGTAAGTATATTTTTAAAAATTATTTATTCTATGAAACCTTCATTTACCAAAGTGGAACCTTAATAATACCATTCCTATTTTTTCTTTAAATATTCTTAACCTTTCTTATTCATCATTCAACTCAAGCTTCTACCTTGAACTAATTCAAGGGTTTAATTTAGACAAATGAGTGAGAAGATGAACTCAACTTTATCTTCCTCCACCTCTCTCCCATGCACACTATAGAATCATTGCTTTGATTTCCAAACCATCTCTACTAGTGGGGACATTCCTTCCATGCTAACGGTTCATTACCTCGCTTATTTTTGACATTTTCTTGGCAAATTCAACCTATATTCTCTATAAATCACCATTTCAATCCTAGAAGGGAGGTCAACCTATCTTTGACAAAAACCGCTTGTTTAGCTCAAACTTGAATGCTAAAAAATACAGTTTTTTTAATATTAACACAACCACACTAATTCTTGTACTGATTTGTTAGCTAATAATCCCTAATCACCCCTTCCACTCATCTTTCTTTCAACTACTAAAATATTCCATCTCTATAGCCTTGTGTTCTTTCCTCCCCAATTAAAGCTTAGTTTCAATTCCTTTCCATTATTCTGATCTCTTTTCTAGATCCTTCTTCTTTATCTGTAAGTAAGGGAAGGGTTAGATTTAAGAGAAAATAGAGTCTCTCTTTCAACATAAATTCACTCTATTTTTTTTATCTTAAGTTTGGTAAGTTTGTTTTCTCCTAATTCGAATCATGATTTATGAAATTATTCCTTAAATTTCCAAAACTTTAGCTTTTCTTTTTTTAGGTTTGGAAATTGAGAATATTTCTGATTGAGTTTTTATTATCATGGAAAAGTTTTTCTTACACCATGTGAGTCATTCTTACTTCTAAAATGTAACCTAGTTAATTATGCGATGTGGTATATTCTTTGAAGTCTTGATTTTATAATTTTACATAAGAATTTGGTTCTAGAATGATGTCTGTTGATTTAATTATGAATCCTTAGAAAAATACATAATTTTAGGGAATTAGGTCAATTTGATTAATTATGAAGCATGATTTAGTTTATGAGATAAAAAAGTATTAGTATGATGCTATGATATGTTTTAGTTTGGATGTGGTAGGAATTTTGAGAATGATTTGCATGAAAATGTCTGTTATATGATGTAGGAGTGTCTATTGATTCTCATATTCCTATTGATTCTCAAGGTAAGGAAGAAATAAATTTCTTAATATTGGAGCCAATCATATTAAATATTCTTGATAACATGTCTATGCTTGGTATTGAAAATGATTCAAGATATTCTTGCAGGTATATTACATATTTGCAAGTAGAAGAAGTTAACACACCAAACAAGACTTAAAGTGTACAAGCATTCAAAGAATACAAGGCTATGGCATACATGGGATGACTCTACAACAAGATATGGTGATGATTATCATTAGTTATATTAAACTTGTTGTAAACCCTTAGTGTATTTTATGTAAGATAGGGTTTTGATGTGATTTTATGTATGTACCATAGTTGATTGTGTGGCTTTGTAATGTTACTCATTAATATCATTTAGATGATGATATTGTGATTAATATTAGGCATTATATGGGCTTAATTCAAGTGAGGTAATTTATCTTGAATTAAGGGGGAAGACCATCTGATTTAAGCCTTAATGTTAACTCCCTCACCTATATATATACATATGTTGTACACGCATAAGGAATGAAATGGAATAGCAATCATTTTGAATCTAATTCTCAAGTAAAAACTTGAATTGTCTCTCCCTTTTTGGAGTAGTATATCTGGGAAAGCCCGGGACATTCCTTCCTTCAATTTCTTTCCCTCCTTCGAAGAACCTCAGCCAGTTTTAATCCTTTATATCAAGTTTAAGCATCTGAAACCAAGTTTTTTTCTTCAAGCATCCACTTGTGGTCGACGGGAACAAAGAAGTGATCGATCCAACACTTCTCTCCACCTTAATCCACACCATTATGTGTTACCCATGGCAAAATGATCCATTGGTTAAGTTAAACTGATCGATTATTCCTTAGAAAATTTGACTAGTTGACCCAAACACATCGATCTGTAGGTATGTGGTGACCTTGGTTTGTTCTCTACTTAAACCCATTGGCTGAATCAATCAGCTAGTCCTAGAACGGTAAAATATTTTGGCTACATTGGTCAACCAATTTAGAGGAACACTGGGTTTGGCCAAGCCAAATCGATCAACCGATGCAGCTAGATAGTGTTATTTTAATATTATGACTAAGCATTAACGGAAATACCACACATGGTTGGGGAATCATAATGGTTAAGATGGAATAAGTATGTGAATGCCTTGCTTGTATATTTTATGGGCCTTGTATGATCATGTAATTTTGAGAATAAGGTCCTAATCACTTAAATTAAAAGATGAGTGAGTTGTAAATGGGTTTGGGTTACATGATCCTTGATTAGCTATCGGGTGTTTTTGTGTCTTTGTATGTTTATTGGTTCCTTCAGGCTTTGTCTTCAGGTGGGATCCTAGTAGATTCCGATGCCTTACCAACTCTGGAGACAAATTATATACTAGGAAATATCAATACCAAAAGGTATGATTAATTAGGTAGTTTATAGCTTCAGCTTAAACTTATGTCCATTGTTGGTTACTTGGATTTGGCTCATACTTATATCCATTGGTGGCTATTTGGCTTCAACTAGACTTTAGGTCCTTTGTTTTAGATATAATTCACTGGCATGTGAGACTATAAGACAGTGCACAATCCATTTCTCGATAATAAATGGGATAAGTATTTATATAATATTGTGAATGAGTAATTGGATAAGAATTTGGAATAATAATGTGACTAAAGATAACTACAAAAGTAAAAGAAAAAGAACAGTAAAGGATATTGATGCAAATATTCAAAAAGAATGAAGATTATTGTGAAAGAGTTAAATTTTAGGATTGTTTTCGCTTGGAATTCAAAGAATAATTAGAATATTCAAGCAATAACTTAATAAAGATATCAAAGATTCAAAGAAATTAATTTGATTATCACCAATCTAAGATTATTCCAAATAGTCTTAGAATGGGTATTCAATTACAAAGATAGAATTAACCAAGTATTTACTTGAGTTCTATTTCAATATCAAAATTATCCAACATCACCATACTACAAGTGTCAACACACATGTCTTATATAGGGCTTTAGGACTTTACTAAACAACACATTAGTTAAGCCACATAACACAAAATGACTAACTAGCACATAAATAGCATTACAATGTATTTATTTCCTATATATTACATGGGTTAACAAGACTATTACAAATAAAGTAAGCTAAGATTACATGAAAATAATTTATAATAATCCAAATAACGATAATGGTGTTAACTCTAAAAGGTTGACTAGGTCTTTTTGACTTTGACTTTCATGCACAATATAGATTCCTTTATAATAACTTGTAACATGTAGAGATCATAAGTATCTTGACCTGTAACACCCCAATATTCACTACTTTTTTTTAAAGTGGAAGTAATAGAAACTCTTAAATTCAAACCCGTGAATTCTGGGGATGTTATTGCCACACTTAGTACCAAACCGGTTCTCTCCGACCGTTTCAGTACCTAGTGCTAAGGCTAAAGAAAATTATTAAAATTAAACGCAAACCAATAGCTTATAAAAGAACTAGAAAGATTGTACATAAAAATCAGAGTGCGTGTAAAGAATCACGAGTCAAATAGAAATCAGAGTGCAAAATTAAAATTCTTTGGAAGGAATATTATTACAATCGATAAAAGGTTTCCTTCAAATATTTAATACGAGGTAATAGATCAAACAGGATAAATCCGATACAAGAAGAAATAATAGAAATAAATAGGATATCAAGAAGAGGGAATCCGGCCACACTACTCTCGAACTTTGAGCCAAAACAAACTCAACACATAGCCCCGACTGATGTCTTGCCCACCTGCACAAAGTCAGAAGGGCATACTACTCGTGGGAATGAGCAGTACCCATGAAAAGGGTGATCAGTACGCTACATACTGAGTAAGGTAACCAAATACTAAGGCCAACACATAAACACATAAATTATGTAGGACATAAAAGAGCATAATTATAAATGCATATGATCAACCAGGTAAAAGTACAAAGGCCCAATTATAGTCTGAATTAATTTTTAAATTAACCTCTGATCAGAACTCATTTCACACCATACTTTTTATCAAGTCCATGTGAGCACAAGAACACCCCACTATTATAACCGGTGGGCCGGTCACAATAGAGCATCATGCCTTAACCACTATTATTACCGATGGATCGGTCACAATAGGGTCAAACCCTAACCACTATTTTAACCAGTGGATCGGTCACATATAGGGTAAAAACCCTAACCACTATTCCTAACCGGTGGATTGGTTTGATTCCTCCTTTCATGCTGTTCCACTATAAGTAATTAGTGTCTTTTATTTGCCTTAGCAAAACTCTGGTTTATTTTCATTGAGATCGAGATCCCCCACTATTATAACCGGTGGGCCGGTCACACATAGGACATCATGTCCTAACCACTATTATTACCGGTGGATCGGTCACAATAGGGTAAAACCTTAACCACTATTATTACTGGTGGATCGGTCGCATATAGGGTAAAACCCTAACCACTATTACTGACCGGTGGATCGGCCGGTCCCGTCTCAATATCTTCCTCTTTAAGTGATTAATGTCTTAAGTATCCTATTCAAAAGATTTCGCCCTGGACATGCATGAATCATAAATCATAAATTCCATACTCATCATCATACTTTATTCACCAATTACACATATGCTACCACCAAACCGTAGACATGCATGAATCGCTCTCTTTACACTTATCCTCCAATTCTACTTCACATCTCACTCTAGAGTTTTATCCCGAAACCCTAATTTAGGCCTTAACATCCCCTCTTACTCCACCTCACATCACCCAAATCATTTTAACACTCCACACATTACAAATCATCGATCCCATTCTCATAATTACACCTTAATCACCAAAAACACATGATACAACAAAAACCCTAAGCAGCCACACCAAACCCTAATCAACCACCACAAACCATAATTAACCACTCCAAACCTTATTTAACCATAACAACCATAATTAGCCATTCCAAACCTTAATTAACCCCGTCAATTCACAATTAGCCACTCCAAACCCTAGCTTTGTCTCCTACGTACCCAGATAATGTTCCACATATTCTTTTCCATCCAAAGTGTTTAACTACCCAAACAACGCTTACATTACCTTTCTTACCTCCCAAATTAACTTTTCATACGTAAAATTTACTCCCATGCAGACTTTACACATCCCATGCGACCATTCGAACTTTTCATGCAAACCCTAAATTCCATGCAATCATTAACTCCCATGCAAAACCCTAACTCCACCATGCAACCCTAATACCACCACACAACCATTAATACCACCATGCAAACCCTAATACTACCATGCAAAACCCAAGATTCCGTCATACAATACCCAAAATTCAATCCATACCAACCAAATATTCATCCTTACCAAACCCTAGATTCAAATCACATAAAACCAAAGATTCATCCTTACCTTACAATTGATTAGATTCTCCCATATAAAATCATAAATTATAATCTCCCAAGCAAAACCATAAATTGGATTCCCCCAAACAAATCATAAATTAGATTCTCCCAATCAAATCATAAATTAGATTCTCCCATATAATATCATAAATTACATTCTCCCAAATAACATCATAAATTAGATTCTCCCAAACAAATCATAAATTTAATTCTCCCATATAACATCATAAATTAGATTCTCCCAAACACACCATAAATTCGATTCTCCCATATAACATCATAAATTAGATTCTCCCAATTAACATCATAAATTAGATTCTCCCAAACACACCATAAATTCGATTATCCCATATAACATCATAAATTAGATTCTCCCAAATAAAACCATATATTATATTCTCCGCATAAAACCATAAATTATATTCTTCCACATAAAACCATACATTAGATTATTCCTTATAAAACCATAAAATTAGGTCAACTCACTTCCCTTAGTCAACTTCTTTCCCCATCCTCCTTTTTCATCCTTTCTCCCACACAAACCACATTAACACCCTCTCATGCATGCCTTACAGGGTCACAACACATATCATCATATATAAATAATACACATAGTACACATGCCATACAAAAACATACTTCAACTCCATGTTATACCACATAAAAAATAATTAATAATGATAAACATAGGATACATCACATGAGAAGCATATAATGCATATAAGCACACAAAAGGCCTTAGCACCCCTTACCTAAAACAACACCAGTCTTGGAGCACTCTCCTATGCCTCCTTAGGGCTTTGATTGGTCTCACCTATTATGAGGGAAAAGTTAAAATTAGACTCCCTCCTATCAAAAATACTATTAAAAAATAACTTAATATAAGACTAGGCTTTGATAAAATATTAAAATAATAATAGAAAAAATACCAAAAATAATATTGATATTAATAATAATAAAGTTAATAAAAATAGTAACAATAATAATAAGAAGGACATTACTCAAAACATAGTAAAATAAGGGCTTCATCCCTTTTACTAAAATAATACTATTAATACTAATATTAGTAAATTAAATAACCAAATTTAGTAATAACAATAGTGATGAAATAATAATAATAATAATAATAATAATAATAATAATAATAATAATAATAATAATAATAATAATACATTATTAGCAAAAATAATGTTAAAATATTTGTATTAATAATAATGGAATAAGAATAATGGAAATTCGAAATAGGAATAACAATAATAATAATAATTATACTTATAACATTTTAATATTAATAATAATAAATATAGAAATAATAAGAAGAATAATAATAAAATCGAATTAAAATACAATAGGCTTCAGCCCTCAACATAAATAATAATAAAAACATTAATAATAATAATAATAATGCATATTAAAAATATACATATTAAGAATAATAATAGTATTTATATGCAAATAATTGAAATAAAATAATTTAAGGGTTATAAAAATAGGAAAAATAGCTGAGAGGGTCTAGGGTTCAACCATAGGTTGGTGGGGATAGGCGGCACCGACGGTGGTTCATGGCAGCGGTGACGGTGGCCGGAAAAAGAAAAGAAAGAGGGGAAAGTTGCATGCTGTGAACAAGATAGGGAGAACTATGATGGGAGCTAGGGTGTTTTGAGTTTCTCAAAAGTAGAGGGACATAATGAGGGTGGCGGCACAGCCAAAGGTGGTGGCGTACGGCGGCGGCGGTGGTGGCCGAATGGGGAAGAAGAAGAAAGAGAGAGGAGGAGAGAGAGGAAGAGGAAAAGAGACGTAGGGGAAGATAGGGGAGGGTCTGCAGAAGAATTTAGGCAGTGAAGGAAGCGGCAGAATAGGCGGAAGAGGTGGATAAGGGCGGCGCAAAGGGTGGCGGAGTTGGAAAACAGGTTGGTCGACGGGGTTACTTCGCACAGCCGGTGTGGCTTGTGCAGGATGAATCGATGGATATGGAACATTTGGTTAGCTAGAGGGAGGTGCAAGGAATATTTTGGTAGGTGGAATAGGTGGTGGCGTTGGCCAAAGGCGGCAGCGAAAAGGAACGATTTCTGGTTAAGAATCAAAAAGCTCGATATAGGGCTATTATGGGGGGTATTTATAGGGTTAGAAGGGAGGTTAGGGTTCTTTGGGTCGGTGAGGGGATAATGCAGTAGGGTTCGGGCTTACCGGAGGCGAGGGTTGGCTGGTGGTAGCAAAACGGGGCAAGGGTTGCGCATGGAAAGGAGAGGGAAAAATCACGTGAGAAATGGAGATTTGGTTGGGTGAAGAGGGCCGACGATTCAGGGGGAAGAGATAGGAATAAAAACAGCCAGTCAAAACTGCCATAACCGGCGGTGATAATCTTGGCTGGGCGGCAGAGATTGCAGGCTGGCGTCGGGGCTGGCAGGTGCAAAGGAGGAAGAAGACGATGGGGCTGGGCTGGGCGGTTCACGGAAGAAAGAAGAGAAAGAAAAGAAGGAGACCGAGTGGTCGGCTGGGCGAAGAGGGTGTGTTTTAAATGAAGTGCGACGTTTTCGTGAGAAAAACAATTGAAGAGTGGCATTTTGGAGTCGGGTCTAACAAAAGAAAGAAAAGACGGAGACGGGCTGCACGAAGGAGGCAGGCCCAAACGTTGAAGAAGAAAAAGAATGAAGGAAGAAAGAATTGGGCCGCAGACTGGCCCAATCGGGAAGAAGAAGGAAAAACAAAAGAGGAAGAAAGAAAAAGGAAGAAAAAGAAAGGAAAAAGGAAGAAAGAAAGGAAAAAGGAAAAAAAGGAAAAATGAAAATAAGTAGATTGGTTATTTACATTAATTAAAATATTTGGGATATTTAAAAATAATAATATTTAAATAAAATAATATTTTAATTCCTTTTGAGGCTAAATTAGGATTTTAAAAAGGTTTTTCATAAATTCCAATTTAATTAGCAAAACACTGTAAATTTTTTCAATTAAATTATTTATAAAATTAATATTAATTTGAAACTATTTTCTCCTTCTTATTTTAAATAGAATAATTTATTTAATTAACTTCCAAATAAAATCCTTAATTAGTTAAAATACCCAAATTCCTCCTAATTAAAATACTTATAAATCTCTTCTTTATTTTCCTTAATTAAATATCCTTTTATTTTAATAAAAATAATTTATTTAAATAATTTTTCTAATAAAACCTCATTTAAATATAATTTATAAAATTAGGAATTTTCGGGACATTTCATGACCTCTTATATGATATGATCATCTTCCAGCAAATATGTTACATACCTGTGTGAATGACTTAAGAAAGTATCATCAATGTTAGTAAAAAAATTATTATCAAAGACAAGGAATGTAAATTGCTCCAAAATTAAGTATGACAAATCATTATCTTAATCATCTTTGGATGCACCTACATTAGATATAATGGCCTATATATGTATAAATGACCTAATATATTAGGTATGTAGAAATAGCTTATGGTAAAATTATGAGCTTAGATGAATGAAGCCTTATTATTAGCTAGACATTCTACTTTGTTGCTTATATATTGTTGTTTACAATGTTGTGCCATATTATCAAGTATGATGAGTCATATATGGTAAGAGCTTCCTAAGCCTAATATGACCATGATAGCACATGTATCATGTTTATATGAAATATGAATGAAATATATTAGTATCATTTTAATATTATGATGGAATCTTGTATGTTAGTGACTCTAATGAGGTGGTAACTTAGATTGCTCGCTATGAAGCGTATTGATGTGGGTGTTTTCTTAACCATTGGCTCATTACCATGAGCAGATAACTATGCGCAGGCTTTTAGGGATGGTTAGTAGTTATCTAACCTCATGTTGGATATGGGTTTAGAGAGTTTGGACATCCCGAGACTTTTGAGTAGTCCTTAATGGACAAGAGTTTAAGCTACACCCTACTTTTGTTATTGTAATTTGAGATCATGTACTTTGACCTACCTTTTCTCTTTTACTCGAATATTAAATAAAATCACGGTTATGTACTTGAAAACCTTTCTTTTGTTATTGTATAATGTGTTTTGGTGCATTCTAATTTAGTTTTGGTTGGTTTGGTTCTTAGCCTTATATCTAATAAAGGACGGTCAACTGATGCCTACCCTATATTAGTTATGGTTATAACACCTAATTTTTCCTAAGTATTTATTAGTTTCTGCTTTTGTAAAGTTTTTGAATTAAATTTTTTTAGCAATACAAATTTGGGGGTTACATATACACCGAAACACTTCAAAACTAATTAATCACAAATTATATACCATACTCATCTAATTCCGAACATATTATATATCAAGTTCTATGTAATAATATCATGGGATACACTAAAGTAATCATTTCCTAAAAAACTCAAAAAATAGGCTCAATTACACTTAAGGTAAAAAAAAATTAAATAAAACCACAAAATTCTACAACGTTGCCAAAGCTTTCAAAATTACACATGAACACACTCATATTATTAGAATCTTAAAATTTAAATAAACTTTACTTAAAACATCCTATAACACGTCAAATGACCCTAAGACAAAACCGCCACATGTTCCAAAAGACTAAAATATTTGAAGTTCAACATACTACGCAAATTAAAACATTTAAACATAGTTTAATCTACTCATCTATTAACTTATCAAAATAATGTAATATAATATCATGTTAAAGATTTTATGGTATATCCAAGTAACGCATAACAATCTAAAATTCTCACTTAAAGCCATGAAGTCACCAAAATCATGAATTTACAAATTTATAATTGAATTCTAATAAGGAAAAAATACTAGCATGATTTCTAACATAAAGGCTTGATATCATGCATTACAAAAAAAAAAACCATACCAACAAATAAGCCTTACTAGAGACATGTGTCATTAAAAAAGTTACTCCGGTCTCTAAGCTTTATATACTCCTAATTACCTTCTTCTGCACCTTGGTTATGTATAAAATTAAAGAATTAGAAAAGAGGATAGCCAAAGGATTGAAAAGAAATAACAGAGAAATGGAGGATAATAATCCTTGATGCCTTGTTTATAATATAAGTGATTAACAATGCATTAGACATCTTCCCTTTAATATATTTTGCTCATTTTCTTATATGTTATGAAAATGTGCAAATCATGATTGTTCTTAAAAATTAAGTCGCTCATTTGGATTGGGATTATTAATTTTTCTTTATGTTTTGTAACATAGTCATTTTTCTTTTTTATTTGTTTTAAATGTGTTGTTGAATGACTTACTTATTTCTACAACTCAGTTTTGATGACAAAATGAATAATGCTATATGTGATTGTGTGGATTCATTATGTTTTGAATTAAATCTCTAATTCTCTATTGCTAATATTATGTAGAGATTGAAAAAATAGTTTAGAGGGCACCCTATTCTAAATTTAATGGAGCTTCCTAGTTCAATAATCAAAGAACTTGAGATGGCTCATTTAAATTTTATGTTCAACTATTAGGTTCATTATACTTTTAAATTTCAGTTGACATAAACAGTTATAAACATGATGTAACTATAGAATTGTTCTTTCAACCTATGTTGCTTTGTTTTCTTTTAATACTTTTGGTTGTTAGGTTCATTACAGATTAAGGACTATATTGTTAGCTCTAGATTCCATGTTTAACATAATCTCTGCATTTATAGGAGATCATGGAAGCCTAAATACTACGGTACTTGAGTTTTAACCTATCTCATTATTTTTTTCTTAGTGAATTTTGTGATCATATTTCTTTTTCTTCCCAAAATAGAGATAGTAAAATTAGTTTAGTTTTACTAGAGTCCATAAACTCTTAGCACCCTAATAACCTATATTGACTCTTATGTGGGTTTCGTATTCTTATAGATCAATATTTTTTATAAATCTTTACTTAGGTAAATTAATTTCTATAATAGTAATTGATTGCTCATGAGTTTGATAGTTCTTTTTCATTATTTAGACTATATTTTTTAAAACCTTTTTCTATATGCACACTATGTTTAAATATATAGTTCAATGGCAGAAAAGATGTATATAATTTAGTACCATAATAATAATAATAATGATGATGATGATGATGATGTGTAAGAAAATCAGGATAAAAAAACCTTATTTCAAATCCATTAAAATCTTATTGCTTTTAAAGCCAACACTCGATCTATTTTTAATTAAATTGGTTAAACTGATATAATATTTGGTTTTTTCAAATATTTTACCACATTTTGAGTTTATTATATTATATTTTAAATATTATATAATATTTCAATATATAAGATTATATTATATTATACAATATTAATATATATTAAAGCATATTATACTATATCTTGAGTGTGTGAAACTATAATATATAATATGTTAAACTCCAATGTAATGTTTTCCCAAAATATATGTATTTAAGAAATATCCATTAATTATGTTTTTTAGGGACACCTAATCTATTTTATAAATTAGAGAGTGGAAGCTTCATTGAGAAAATGTGGACATTTGATTTTCTCATCCCTTTCAAATAAAAATATATGACTCATAACAAACTGTGTAATTAATTTTTGTGTCTTATGAATTGAAAAATGGCAAGTTATGCATATTTATATTGTGAATTAATAAACAAAATGTTTTTGACACCTACATAAATGCAAAAGTAACTTCTTTGTAAGTTCAGTCACCTACATATATACATACATCATACAAACCTTAACCTGTGCCATTCCTCATTACTAATCCAAAACTAAATTTACCATTTTCACCACAATAACAATAAAAAAATGGAGATCAAATCCTTTCAAAGTATTCTCATGTTATGTATTACAATTACCCTTTTGTCGGAAACAAGTGTAATAGCTAGAAAAAATGAAGCTTTTGCACCATCACCGGAATTTTTCCAATTAAAAGATTGTGCTAACAAGTTAAGTGATCAATGCGGTGATGCAATATATTTTTATGTTTTTGAGGACACCAAAGAGCCAATTACAAAAATGTGTTGTCAACAATTGTTGGACATGGGATTACATTGTCACAAAATTATTTCACATTCTATCGTCAAGATTGAGGATTATAAAGATGAGGAAGAGGATATCATCAAGAGGAGCAGAGATGTTTGGGATTCTTGCATTACCAAAGAAAAAACTAGTTGATGGTGACCTTGAATATTGATTAGCTTGTGTGGGATGTGTAATTATGAGCATACAAAATTCATAAATTAATCCTAAAATAATTGTATAAAAAAACCTTGAAATGTGGGACAATTTATAAAGTTAATCCTTCATTGAGTTTACCAAGTTACACTTCCTTTAATTTTAACATATTGACTTTTTTCTAGAGCAGCTTCAAAATTTACAAAAAGTTAGGAAGATTGACAAAATATTAAAATCATCAATATGCAACAATATCTAATCATTACATCAAAATGATATAATAATGATCAAAAATTATAATAATTTAACACAAATAAATAGAAATGCATAAAATAATTATAATTAAGCAATAACTTATGTAATTAAGAAACATAGTGAAAAGATAAAATATCCTAGCTTACTTAACTCAAATGTGTCAAACCTTGAAGTTTTATACATAAAACTCTTCAACCTCAACCCAACCTATTATGAGAAGTAAAAAACTAGTAGAGCAAACTATCGAGATCAGGTTTTCTTCACATCCTAATCCTATTCTTCCTCAACCTTCACTCGTTAACTTTAGGAATAAAGTCTCTTTTAATGTGGTAGTGATGTAATACCCCAAATTTATACTAACCTAAATCCCCAGTAATTATAAGCTAACATAACACGAATATTGGAAAATTAATATTTCTACCTTACCCTAGCTCCCTAATCATAAATATTAATCTATTCATATTCTTTATTCTTGGTTATTAATAATTTTAACCTAAAGCTAACCCCATATAATTAATAATTAAATTATCTTAATATCCTAATCTAAATTATTTTAACCTATCCTTATCCCCATTCCTATTTTCTCCATCCCTTTTTTCTTTTACCCCTTTTTTCATTCTTTCCACTTCACCTTTTCTTTTCCTTTTCATCCCCTCCTTCCTATCTTCTTTGTCCATCTACTTTGTTTTCTTTCTATCTGTATCAATCCCTTCGTTATATCTCCTCTACAATGCTTCCATAACCTACACCCTACCCTCATCATTATACTATCATCTCCTACCTTCGTGGTAATATATTTCGTTGAAAAATCTTACATCATCACATCCCTTTGATATTCTTCACCATGTGCGCAACATGTGTGCATATGTATGTGTGTGTGTGTGTGTGTGTGTGTGAAACTCATAGACTTTACCTTATTTAATGCCCCAACAACATCTTTCCTCCCTCTATTTTTTGTTAGAGAACAACAATGCTTTTGTTTCTCCCTTCCTCATTATCTTCATCACTAATAATGGTACAAATAACAAGAAACAATATCCTCTACCATTCCTTTCCCTCTTACACATGACCTCTCTGTCATTGCATCCCTCTTAGCAACATCCATCATCATTGAAATACCCCCTTTACCATTCGACCTTCACCTAAGAAACTAATCTGCTTATGTTCCTTCCCTTTAGGAACATCCACTATTATTTTTCTCTTCCCCTTAGCTTTGGCTACTACCACTAAAACTACCCCTAGCTTTGGTCATCATTGTTGTTCCACCCCCACTTCCCCATCCACCACTAAAGCTACCCCCAAGCTTTTCAATCGAAGCAACCCCAAACCATTAGACCACTTCCAGCTACCATCACCCATTATATTTGGCCCTTTATTTTGTTCCTCCCCCTTGAGCACCGGTGCTCCTTACCACTTAGCAATGGTAGCTAGTGTCATTTCCACCTCTTTGGCTTTAGTACATATTATCACTCCCCCTCTCATTGTTGCACAAAGTTTTTCTCCATTTTTTCATTATTTGTTCTCTTATCCTTTCCATGTTTATATCCCTTATTTATAATTATCATTTATCATTGTTTTTACGTGATTTTTAAAGGTCTCAGAGGATGCGAGATAGGATATGTGTGCTTGGAGAATGATATCTTTTTAGTATGGTTGCTAGTTATACTTAGGATTTCTATGCTAAATGTAATGTATGATTTGTGTGTTATCATGATGTGATGATTATGTTGTAAATTTTTAGGTAAGTAATAGTATGATGAGGTGATATAGTATGATATGATATAAGTAAGTAAGATGAGAATGTCTGAACTTATACGATATTGTGGCGATAATTCTTATGCTATAAACCTTAGGTTAGTTGCTATGATTTATGGTATTCTAATATATTTTAATAAATTATGGTAATTGGAAATTGAGTATATTTGAGATATATAGTGATGTAATAAATTGAGGATTAGAAAATACCGATATCAGACTCATATATTTTCATGGAATAAAGGAAATTGTTTATCCTTAATGGTGTTTGGGTTAATATTGATTCATATAGAAATTTTAGTATTTTAGCCTGCTAAAAGAGGTAAAATAAGCTAAGAATATCATAGAGAATGTTTGGAGTATTTATGAATGGCTTAGTGAAAATAAAATGAGCTAATGGGTTAAGTTGGGAATAATAAGCCTAGAGGTGATGTTATTATCATATATATAAGAAGTTAGAATCAGATCATGTTTCTTGGATATATTTTTAATATTGGTATGATTATATATTATATTTTGTGATAATAAGAATCCTATGGGCATAGTTATACCCAAGTGGTAAAATGAGGGTTTAGTCTAATGTGAATAGTAATCATAGAACTAAAATCAAAACCATTAAGACACAACTCAAAGAACTAGATAAATTCATAGAATGATCTAAATAAAGTAAAAATAATCCTAAAAAACCAAAATAATCCCATTAGCACAAATACATTCTAATTAAAATTTTACATATACATTAGAAAGAGATTCAAATCATAATTAGAAAAAGATCTAAAATTATAGGATAACTAGTTAATTGGCTTGAGTAAATTATTCGATTGCAATGCCAGAAATTCAAATTTTTATTAGAATTTAAAGCCCTTTTCAAAACCAAAACTAATTTATCTTATATAAACATAATTTTAAACACATTTTTGAAGGAGTTTATGAAATACCCCAAAATCTAATTTTAAGAATTATAGCTAATTAAGGATTTATTTTAGAAATTTATTAAATAAATTATTTTTATTAAAAAAGGAATTAATTAGGATTATTGAAGAAGAAAATAATAAATATTTTTATTAGAAAAATTTTGGTTATTTTAACTAATTAAAGAATTTTATTTTGGAATTAATTAAAAAAATTATTTTATTTAAAATAAGAAGGAGAAAATAGTTCCAAATTAATATTAGTTTTATAAATAATTTAATTGAAGAAAATTAGGCTGTTTTGGTAATTAAAGTGGAATTTATGGAAAACCTTTTAAAAACCCTAAATTATCCTAAAAAGGGATTTAAATATTATTTTATTTAAATATTATTATTTTTAAATATCCCAAATATCCCAATTAATTTGATTAACCTGACCCATTATTTTCCTATTTCCCTTGCCCTTTCCCTTTTTTCATATTTTCTTTCTTCTTTTTCTTATTTTCTCTTTCTTTCTTTCTTTCTTCTTTTTTTCCTTTTCTTCTCCTTCCCGATTGGGCCTGTCGGTGGCCCTATGAACTTTCTTCTTTTTTTGCTCACTACAGCCCACCTCCTTCTCTTTCTCCTTTCTTCTTTGGTAGCCCAGCGGCTCATCGCCCTCTCTTTTTCTTTCCTTCTCCCACTGCCCAAGACTCGTTCCTCTTTTTCTTTTTATTTCCTTCCCGCAGCTCATTCCCCTTTTTCTTTCTTTTCTTTTTCCTTCGACATTTCAATGTAGTGTTTTATCCCTTGTCCCCCTAAATGTCGCATTTTACTTAATTTTTCTCCCACCGTACTGACCGAACCAGTCCGCCTTCTTTTTCTTTTCTTTCTTTCTTCCCTAGATTGCCAGTCCAACCCTCCTTTCTTTCTTCTTCTTCCCTCCTTCTCCTACATCGACGACCAACACCATTGCCCCCCGTTCCTAGCTTTTCACCGCCGGTTACAGCCATTTTGACTGGCCATTTTCCTTCTTCTCTCTTCCCCCTAACATGTTGGCCACAATAACCCAACCCATCTCCCTTCCTTTTCGGGCACCACCTTCTTTTTCTATGCAACCACCCTTCTGCTCGATTTGAATTTTGCTGGCTTTGTTACCGCCGGTGACCCTAACCCTACCTTCATTACTCTGTCACAAAACCATAAAACCATACCCTCTCTTCTAAATTAGATAAATACTCCCATAATGAGCCCTACATCAAACTTTTGATCCCTACCCAGAAATTCCCGACCTTGCAACCGCTGCCACTTCAGATGCTTCTACCGCCGTCGTCGGCCCACTTTGTCCCCTTCACTACCTACCTAATTCTTCCCTGCACCGTCCTCTAACTAACTATGCCTCCCATATCCCTCGATTCTTCCTACACAAGCCACCCAGGCTATGCAAAGTATCCCCCTCAACCAACCCATTCTCTACCTCTACCACCCTTTGCGCCGCCATCCGCCACCATTACCGCTGCTTCCGCTACGTTATTCACCACCCAAACTGTATTGTAGACCCTCTCCTATCATCCCCTACCTTTATTTTTTTCTTCCTCCCTCTCCTCCTCTCTTTCTCTTTTTCTTCCCCATTTGGCCACCACCATCACAGCCGTACACCGCCACCTTTAGCTGTGCCACCACTGTCATTTTATTCCTCTCCTTCTGCGCAACTCTAATCACCTCAACTCCCACCTCCATTTTGATGCGGGAGTATAGTCGCATGACAAGAGACCAACTTTATGCTACTCTACGTAGATACATAAACATGGAGGAGTATGCATGGCTTCATGCAACATTTGTTAGCTAGCGTAACATTTATGTCGAAGTACTAGTTCATGTTATTTACTTTTAGTCAATTAGTAACTAAATATTAACTAGCTAGTCTTAAGGGAATTAATGCTTTTGAGAGGAAGTTATTGTTATTTACTTCTAGTCAATTAGTGACTAAATATTAACTAGCTAGTCTTAAGGGAATTAATGCTTTTGGGAGGGAGTTATTGTTATTTACTTTTATTCAATTAGTGACTAAATATTAACTAGCTAGTCTTAAGAGAATGAATGATTTTGGGAGGGAATATGCTTGTAATCTTTTGAGAAGATGCTCGGTTCCTTAGCTATATAAACCATAGGAATCCGAGTAGAAAGACACAACTTGAATAAGAAGAACAACCTTAAGCATTGCTTAAACCCGAATTCTATGTGGATTCATCTGGAAACAAAACCAAATCTGTGTGAATGATTTTTTTTTCTCAAAACCTTAATCTTTATTTCTGTGTGGTTTAAAGATTAATTTATCCTTCTACCCCGTGTTCCATCATCATCAACCCCTTCGAATCCCCATCATCAACCTCCATACTCCATCCAAGTCTGAAACTCTAACCGTGCATGCATCAATTTGGTATCAAAGCCTCATGATTCATCCTTCCTTAAGGTAAATCACTTTCCTAGGCTTTGAATTCCACCCATCAAGAATCATCAAGATTTCATTCAAGATCCTACATTCATAAGTCCTTAGCACATCTTTATCCTTTGTTTGAAGATATTCATCCTTTATAGTACATCTTCAACTAAGAACTTCATCAAGATCTTGATACACATCATCAAGATTCAATTAAAGTTGAAGATTGTCATTTCTCTTATTTTTCTTCTTCTATACTCCACGCATGTACATTGATACTTTCCATTCTTTTAAGTGTTGTGAGATTACACACACATAAAAACATTTCTCCTTGAGTGATATACTCGACCCTAGCATACAATACTCCTTTTCATTCGTTGGTTTTCTCTCAATTTACAAAACTTCATTCGATCACCTTGAGTTAAACCCTAGCGTGTGCAACAATGGAAAATTCAGAATTTATGAAGTCCATCCTTGATGTCATCGACATTCAATTTGAAAAGATTGAAGTAAAAATGGAGAATAGGATAGAAGAAAAAAAATTATAGGGTTGAAGGCATGGTGAGGCGAGCCATTGAATCAAGAGGAGGTCATTTGAATAAAAAACTTGAATATATTGAAGAAGACTCAAGTCCATCTTCAAGCACGCAAGGTCGAACAAGAAGAAGGCAAGAGCATGGTGAAGATAAGGGTTTGAAGGTTGATTTTCCAAAATTTCATGGAGAGTTAGATGTGGAGACATTCATAGATTGGATGCACACTATAGAATCCATCTTTGAATTTCAAGAATATGATGATCATATGAGATGTAAGTTGGCTACTCTTAAACTTCAAAAATTTGCAAGAATTTGGTTTGATAATCTCAAGAGATCAAGGGAAAGAGATGGCAAGCCAAAGATCAAGTCATGGGAGAAATTGAAAAGGCACATGAAGAGAAAATTCATCCCAAGAGAATTTGAGCAAGACAACTTCATCAAAATGATGACATTGAAGCAAGGGAATTCAAGTGTGGAAGAATATACAAGGAACTTTGAAAAGTTATCCTTGATATGTGATGTACAAGAGAGGAAAGAACAAACTTGTGCAAGATATCTTGGAGGATTGAATTTCAACATTAGAGATAAAGTTGAAGTTTCTCTATATGATACACTTGAAGATATGATCAAGCTTGCTATAAAATTTGAAAGGCAACTCAAAAGGCCTAAGGTATTCTCCAAACCTTCCTCTTCCTTGTCGAATGAAGCAACATCATCTTCAACTTTTATGCCATCAAATTCAAGCATTATCATAGAAGAAAAAGATATTAAGCCACGCATGGAGAACTATAAAGTTAAGGAGATTGAAGGTAAAAGTAGACAATGTTTTAAATGTAGAGGTTATGGTCATTATGCTAAAGAGTGTCCTAATCAAAGAGCTATGACCTTAAGAGAAATTGAGGAGATTAAAAGGGAAGAAAAGGAAAGAATGAATGAGGAAGAAAATCAAGTATGTAATGATGAAGACAATCATGCTATTACTACCATTGAAGCAGAAGAAGAGCAACCGAGTTTTTACATGCATGACGTTGATTATGTTGAGAATGATGTGCATTATTATCCTATGATTTCCTTGTGTTTTTATGGAGAAAATTTTATCATGGAACCCTTGTATCATTTGAAGAAAATGGAAGAAAAAAACATGGTGAGTTCGAAGGTATATAATGTGCATGAAGACATATGTGATGTGAAGAAGCAAATGAACCATAATGCACCCCATGCATTCGGTTTATGTTCATTGATGTGCACATATGAAGATCCAATGTCAAGGCTTAAGAGGAATTGGAGGATTTTCAAACATAACTTTAGTGTAAAGGAGATATTCAAAGAATCATAACCTAGGGAGAATGATGCGGGAGCAGAGTCGCATGACACGACACCAACTAAGATGGCTATGCTACTCTATGTAGATACATAAACATGGAGGAGTATGCATGGCTTCATGCAACGTTTGTTAGCTAGCGTAACATTTATGTCTAAGTACTAGTTATTGTTATTTACTTTTAGTCAATTAATAACTAAATATTAACTAGCTAGTCTTGAGGGAATTAATGCTTTTGGGAGGGAGTTATTATTATTTAATTTTAGTCAATTAGTGACTAAATATTAACTAGCTAGTCTTAAGGGAATTAATGCTTTTGAAAGGCAGTTATTGTTATTTACTTTTAGTCAATTAGTGACTAAATATTAACTAGCTAGTCTTAAGGGAATTAATGCTTTTGGGAGGGAGTTATTGTTATTTACTTTTATTCAATTAGTGACTAAATATTAACTAGCTAGTCTTAAGAGAATTAATACTTTTGGGAGGGAATATGCTTGTAATCTTTTGAGAAGATGCTCGGTTCCTTGGCTATATAAACCATAGGAATCCAAGTAGAAAGACACAACTTGAATAAGAAGAACAACCTTAAGCATTGCTTAAACCTAAATTCTATGTGGATTCGTCTCGAAATAAAACCGAATATGTGTGAACGGTTTTGTTCTCGAAACCTTAATCTTTATTTCTGTGTGGTTTAAAGATTAATTTATCCTTCTACCCCATGTTCCATCGTCATCAATCCCTTCGAATCCCCATCATCAACCCCCATACTCCATCCTCATCGAATACTCCCTATAAACTCCATCCAAGTCTGAAACTCTAACCATGCATGCATCACATTCTATCTCTCCTTTTCAAAGTATTCAACTTTTCCCCTTTTCTTCTCTTTTTCTAGCCACCGCCGGCGCCGCCATGCACCACCAACCAAAGGTTGAACTCTAAACCCTCTCAACCCTTTTTTGTATTTTTACAAGCTTTATTTTATTTTATTTCATTTATTTGAAATATATTACTAATAATAATAATAATATTACTATTATTATTATTATATCATTATTATTATTAATGTTGTTATTATTATTATTTCTATTAAGGGCCGAAGCCTTATTATATTTTTATTTCAATTTTATCATTTTTATTCTTATTTTTATTATTATCTTTATTATTATTATTATTATTATTATTATTATTATTATTATTATTATTATTATTTTTAGTGTTAGTATTATTATTCTATATAAGGCTGAAACCCTATTGTGCCTATTTTGAATTATAGTAGTGGTATTATAAATATCAAGTCTTATTATTATTATTCTTAATATTATCATTTTTTTTTATCATTATTGTTAGTGTAATAATAATAATAATAATAATAATAATAATAATAATTATTATTATTATTATTATTATTATTATTATTATTATTATTATTATTATTATTATATAATATTATTCAATGTAGGGTTGAAACCCTACTTCATTTTATCTTCGAGTATTATCATTACCATTATTACCGTTATGATTATTACTATTTTTCAATATTATTATGATTCTTAGTATTTATTTTATTCTATTTCTATTATTACTATTTTCCATATTTGTAACACCCCAAAATTTACACATTTTTTTTAAAACCCTTTAAATTTAAAACCGTAAATTCTGGAGATGCTACCGCCACACTTAGTACTAGACTGGTTCACTCATACCATTCCAGTACCAAGTGCTAAGGCTAAGGAAAAAAACTCACCTCAGTATTAAATAATCCAGAGTTCACAAGTACGTAAATTAGAGTACGCATGCGTTCATACATAATTCAAATTACTAGAGATAGTTTTTCAGAGAATAGAATAGCAGCAATAATAAAATTGTTTCTAAAGTTTCACATGATTAAAAGAAAAAATGAATACTAATCTCAATGGAAAACAACCACGCCACTCTAGGTCCCGATCTAGCCCAAAGTCATCACTTAGCCCCACTTGATGCCCCATAGACATCAGACGGGCCTTCTACTCGTGGGAATGAGCAGCCCCCATGAAAGGGGTGATCAGTATGCTACGTACTGAGTAAGGTAACCAAACACTGAGGCCAACACATAAACACAAAAATCATGTAGGAGAAATATTTAATTTACACATTCAAACCCACACATGTAATACATAAGGACATGCATAAAATTATACAGCTTATAAATAAACAATGCCACTCACAAGGGTCCAGAAGTTTGAATTAATTATTTAATTAATTTTTTATCGGAAGTCAATACACACCATGCCTTTTATCAAATCCATGTAAGTACAGGAAAACCCCACTATTTTAGTTGGTGGGCCGGTTACTTGCAGGACAATAGTCCACACCATTATTTTTTGTCGGTGGATCGATAACTTGCGGGACAATAGTCCACACCACTATTCCTAAATGGTGGATCGGTCTGGTTCCTGATCACATAGTGTTCCACTGTAAGTAATTAGTGTCTTTTAAGTACCTTAGCAAACTTTGGTTTGTGTTTATTGAGCTCGAGCTCACTCCACTATTATTGCCGGTGGGTTGGTCACTTGTGGGATAACAGTCCACACCACTATTTTTCGTCGGTGGATCGATCACTTGCAAGACAATAGTCCACACCACTATTTCTGACAAGTGGATTGGTCTTAGGGATGTAAATGGGGTAGGTTTTACCCCATACTCGATGGATAAAACCCGATGGATATATAAACGAAAATGGATAAATAGATACGGGCATGGAGAAAAAAAATCTGTCGGGTTCGGGTACATATACAAGTAACGGGTCTCCATATCCGTCCCTGCATCCATATCCGTATCAGTACTCGTCAGATAAAACCCGATATAAAATTACCTTTTTTCCCCTCATATATATAACATATTTAATATATTTATTAAGGTTATAATAGTAATTAAGTTATAATTCTAATACTTTATTAAATTTAAATTAGACAATTAAATTTGTATAATTAAAAATAAAAATATAGAATTTGTAACTTAAGTTATTAGTGTATTAGGGAAACAGGGAATAGGGATTCCATTTCGCCATTTTGGCTGCATCTAAGCATCTCCTTCCTTCGGTAGTCCGCAGTCGACAGTTAGCCAGATGCCAATCACTCGACACTTCTACTTCCTGCTTCAGGCCTTTGGTAGTTGGCTTCCTTTGACGGTTTGACCTTCACTACTGCCTCCTGCATTCCTGCCTACTTGCCTGCTTCATAGTTCACATAGAACTACACTTCGGCTTCCAGTTCTAGATTTCCTTCGTCAGTCGCACATGGCAGTTCGGCACTCAGCACTTCCAGTCTTCGAGGTTAGGCTTATCCATTATCAATTTTGAGTTGGTTCTCTGGTTGGTGTGATTGAAACCTCGAATTATTTTTCTTTATTTTATTTTTGTCTCATTTTCTTAGTTTTTGTTTGATTTGTACTAAACTCATAACTTGGTTCTTATTAATTTGTATCATAGCATCTTTGATCTAGGATTATTCTACTGTTGGTGTTTGTTGATCCTCTAAATAATTCAACTGTCTAGTTTGGATCTCTTGTTTTACTACTTGTCGGTAATCCTAAATGCTCTTGTGTATATCTTAATATGCCCGCCGGCCTGTAACCATATGACACATCCCTTCATAATAAGGAAGCTTTTCTTCATATCAACTTTTTGACAAAACATTTGAGAGGGTATAATTGGCCTAGCATGTTATTTAAGGAGTACCTCATCTATTAAAGAGCAGTCAGTGGATACAAATCAAATGTAATTTTAATAAAGGGAAAGGGATTCAAATGTTGTCATAAGAAAAGACATAGAAGAATCAAACTCAAGAGTTTAGACAAATGATAAAGTTTTTGTTCCACAATACATTAAAGGCCTAAGGAAAAGCCAGAAGATCAGGATGAAGAGAGCGATACAGGAAGAAGCAGAAAAATAGCTCTATTATGAAGAAAACAAACTAATAACACATAATAGAAATAACAGAAAATACTACAATTTAGCAAGCCTCCAATGAATCAAATGATAAAACTATACACATCGTAATACAGTACAGCAGATTGTAGGAACAAATTTTTAATATGAGCAATTAAAAGGTTACACATCGCAATTGTGATTGCTTCATGTAAAAGAAGTTAAAGAAAACTAAAAAAAAGTTTTCATTTCTAGCATCTCCATATCCCCCATGAATTTTGAGGGAAAAGTAGGACCTTTAAAATTGCATCAAACAAGGTCTTATCTTTCAAGCTTTACAAGATCTTAATGATCTCATAAAGCTCCTTGTTTCATTACAATAGCAATTAACTATATTTTAATTAGATGAATATAAAATAATAAAATAAAATGATCACATTATTGATGATTTGTCATGGAAATTATATTTGATTGCAATGACCAAAAAAAATTCTAGTTAAGTAATTAGCGAAAAGCTAGACCAAGATTAAACATCAACTAATGCAACTTCGGGAAAAAAAATCTTAGAAAAAAGACTACTAATGAGAAAGGAAGAAAAAAAAAAGATTATGATAGTTATTGCTTTAAATTGAAAAATTAATGAATAATCAATTAGTTGGTTTGATTGTTATGTAGCAACAAAGCTATAGGGAATCACCAAGAAGAAGAAGAAGAAGAAGTGAAGTGAGAATAAGCCCAAACAAGCAGCCATGAATAAAAAATAAGATATAAAAACCAAAAAGATGCCATAAAGACTCATAGAGAAAGATCGCATTTAGGAGAACAACACACACACACACACACAAAAGCCAACTAAAGTAAAAGGACCTTAGCATAATCGTGTAAGGTTAACAGATCAAATATTAGCATCTATAGTTCCAATAAAAAAAATTTGAAAAACAAATCATTTAAAATATTCATTTATCCATTTACCAATCAAAAGGACGGATGATGGGGAGGCAAATAGATAGAAGGTTGGAGTCTTGGAGGATAGGGAAGGATGGGGGTACTGTCCAATTAGAAGCAAACTTAATGCATGCAAGTGTGGTCAAGTGACTCACTAGAAGCAAAATTATTGCATATAGTAACTCCAATAATGGCACTATATGACTAAATAAATTTTTTCTTCTCTAAAATGATCCCACTAATATCAAACGTAACTAGAAAATAGGAGCTCCCCAACTCTAATTTTTTTTAAAATTATCTCTTCAACTTATTTTTAGTTATTTATTAATCTTGTTTGATTTGATATTATTATGTTTATAATCGTTATCATTATTAATATTATCATTATTAAGTTAGGTTCTTTATCATAATACCTTTTACAATAACTAACTAATAGTAAGTAAATATAAATAAGTGAGAGTAAGTAAATATTATGTTCTCTTGTTATGCAGTGTTTGGGATTATTAATTAGTTTGATGGCATCAAGTATTCAACCTAATACTAATTCACAAATTATGCCACCATATTTTTCCGGCGCAGCTAGTAATCCTACACCTAGTGAACCATCAACCAATGAGGAGGTAGAAGAAGTGAATCCATTTTCTTTAGTGAAAAAAAGGTAGAAAACTTCAGTTGTTTGGGATCATTTTAATGCTGTAGAAATTAATGGTTTGAAAAAAGAAATTTGTAAAGGTTGTAATAATAGTTTGAGCGGTGATCCAAACAATGGTATTTCTCATTTGCATGATCACATGAGGAAATGTGTATGTTTAAGGCCTATACAAGGGGTAGGATAAACTAAGTTGAGTTTTGATTAGAAAGGGGAAGGAAAAGAAAAGCTTATGGTTGTGGAATTTAATTAAGAAGTTGTAAGGCATGAGCTATGTAATATGGCAGTTATGCATGAGTATCCACTTTGTATAGTGGAACAGGAAGGCTTTAGAAGATATTCAGCAGCTCTTCAACCATCATTTGAAATGATTTCAAGTAACACTTTGCGAAACAATATTTTCAAGTTATTTAAATATGAAAAAGACAAAATAATGTTGTTGTTGAGTAGTAACAAGAGTCGAGTTTCAATCACAACAGATATGTAGACATCTTAGAATAAAAAAAAGGGTTTCATGGCTATCACAGCTCAATGGATTGATAATCACTGGACCATGCAAAGTCGAATAATAAGGTATACTAAATTCATATTCATTTGTAGTTCTAAAATATTAATATTATGTAATTATATGTTTTTCTTTGGTTTATTTATTGTAGTATTGTAGTTTTTTGAAGGATTGTCTATGTTCCAAGTCCACATACATCTGAAGTTTTGTGTGATGTTTTGGTCAATTGTTTGATGGAATGAAATATTGATTCAAAACTTACCACATTGACCGTTGATAATTGTACTACTAATGATGCTTTGATCGGGTATTTAAAAAATAGATTTGAGTTGAAGTGTTTTTTATTGCGTGGGAAATATTTTCATATGCGTTGTGCTGCTCATGTGCTTAATATTATTGTTAGCTATGGTATGGAAATCATTAAAAAAGCTATTGAGAACATACGAGAGAGTGTGATATATTGGAAAGCCACACCAAAAAGGTTGGAAAAGTTTATGGAGGTTTGTCATTAAAAAGAAATCCCATATAGTAGAGCCTTAACACATGATTGTAGGACAAGATGGAATTCTACATTTTTGATGCTTGATGTTTCTCTAATGTATGAAGATGTGTTTGCTTGCTTAGCACAGTTGGAATCTAATTTTTATTGTTGTCCTATAAGTGATGAATGGAATTTGGCTCGATCTATTTGTGAGAGATTGTCATTATTTTACGATGTCACTTTTATGTTTTTTGGGAGTAGATATCCTACTGCCAATTTATACTTTCGCAAGGTTTGTGAAGTCAGAATGTCCTTGATTGAATGGTTTGTTGATCAAGATGAAATTATTAGTGGTAAAACAAAAATGATAGAAAAGTTTGAAAAATATTGGAGTGTGATTCATGAAATGATGGCTGTGGCAACTATTTTGGATCCAAGGTATATATTAAAGTTGGTAGAGTGTTATTATTCTATAATTTATGGGAGCACCTATGATGAAGAGGTAGATAATGTTCGTAAAATATGTTATGAATTGTTTCATGAGTATGAAGAGAAGTATAAGCGTAGGGAGAGAAGTTCATCAATATTGCGTGATTCTAGTGTTAGTAGTCAAAGTTGTGGTTCAAGTGTTAGTAGTGTGACTTTGGGTTCCAGAGTCACCCTTAAGCTTCATTATAATCAGTAGTTGGTGAACCAAGAAATGACTAGTGAGCCATAGAAGACCGAGTTAGATTGTTATTTGGAGGAGCCTGTGATGCCATAGATGGACGACTTTGATGTGTTATCATAGTGGAAGACAAATACTAAGTATCCGATTTTACAACGAATGGCTAGAGACGTACTTGCCATCCCTATTTCTATAGTTGCTTCTGAGTCGTCTTTTAGCACAAGTGGGAGATTTGTAAGTCTTCATCGCAACTGATTACACCCAAAGACTATAGAAGCATTAATGTGTTGTAGAGATTGGCTTTGGGCTATTATAAGGAATAAAGGTAATATTTACTTTTATATATTTGATGTTTAAATAATTATAATATATCTATTTTTATATTTGTTTAATTCTAATGTTCTAATTTTTTTTATTTTTTTAGATAATGATGGTACTGTGAACTCAATTTATCATAGGTTTACCTTGCAAAATGACGAATCTGACTCAGATATTAGTGAGCATAAGGTAAAACTTGTCATAAATATTATTAGTGATTAAAATATTTTATTATACTTAATTATTTAAACTATTTATTTTTTTCTTTATTTTTTCGATGAATGCATAAGCCATAAGATATGGAGGTTGAACATGGAAAGACAAATTGGTGATATGGAATTTTTGGAGTTCAACACGAACAACTTCTTCTTGATGCTATTTTTAGCTAATCAAAGTTATATTATTATGTTTTAGTAGTTATTGATTTCAGTTTTATTTGCGAAAGTATTATATTTTTATAAACAAATATTATTGGCTACGGTGTTTTTCAACCAAACTTGTATTATTGTTGATTGTTTTATTGTTTGATAGTTTGGTGAATGTTGATATTGATAATATGGATTTATTGGAACAGGTTGAAAATTTGAACTTGTTGGAGTAGGTTCAAAATTTGATCTTTAAATAATAGGTTGTTTGATTGAAATTATAGATTTTATATATCATATATAATATATGATAGGTTAAGAAAAAATCTAAAAGGGTAACGGATTTATCCGTCGGGTAATATCCATTGGGTAATTTAAACGGGTAACGGATATCTTACGGATATGAATATGGATATATTAAGAGATATCCATTCTGGTATGGATATGGATTTGGGTATAATATAATTATTGGGTATCAGGTATCCCGTTTACATCCCTAATCAGTTTGGACCCTGCTCAATAATCTTTTACTTTAAATGATCAGTGTCTTAAATATTTTATTCAAAACTTTTTCCCAGACATGCATTACTAACTCCTACTCTTATCCTCCAAACCCTTTTTGACCACATAGAACCATAGTAACCATATCAACCCTAACTCCCATGCAGCATTAATTCCCATGCAACCATTAACCCCCCCCCATACAAAACCCTAATATTACCATGCGAACTCTAACACCACCATACGAATTTTATTACCACCATGAAAACCATAATACCGCCATGCAATATCCTAATACCACCATGCAATACCCTAATGCCATGAAACCCACATCTCCATGCAAAACCCTAACACCATGCAACCTAGATCTCCATACAAAACCCTAAATTCATGCAACCCACATCTCCATGGAAAACCCTAGCACCATGCAACCCATATCTCCATGAAAAACCCTAACACAAAATTATTACGCTCCCCATCATTATTTTACAACCCCATCATTCATGTCTTATGGGCCACATAATACAATAATAATAACACACCCATACACATAATACACATGCCACAAATAAATGTGTGATCAAACCTCAACTCCATCTAATGCTGCATATATAACAATTATATAAATTCACATAAAATACATTATCATTCACATCACATGGCATGTATAGCATATAAAACACATAACACACAATCGGCCTTAGTACTCTTTACCTAAAATACCACCGGTCTTAGAGCACGCTCCTATACCTCTTGGGGGCTTTGACTGGGCTCACCTATTATGAGGGAAAAAAGTAGAATTAGGTTCCCTTCTAAAAATACTATCATTTACTAACTTACCTTGGTCTAGGTTTTTAAGTAAAATAATATTATACTAAAATTAACTATACAAAATACTACTACAAATACTAATAATACCATTAATGTAATTCAAAACAAAAGGTGATATAAAGGTTTCTACCCTTCCCCAAAATAATGCTAATAATAAAAATAATGAAAATATTAGTAATAATAATAATATTAATAGTAATATTAATAATAATAACCACGCAAACCCAAAATATAAGGTAGGGTTTTCGACCCTACCTCCATATAATAAAGATACTATTTAATAATAGTAATAATAATATTAAGAACATACATTACTTATAATAATAATTAAATAATAAATATAATAATAATAATATTTATAATAGTAAAATAGAAATAATGATAATATCTTACAGGTATTTGAAACATTAATCTTAAAATAGGGCTTCGGTCCTTCTTAGATAATTAATAATAATAATAATAATAATAATACTTATAATAATAATATTAATTATGGTAATAAAACTTATAATAATACAAATAAATATCTATAATTCGAAACAAACAACTTAATTAACTTAAGACTACTCTCGACCATGCCAAGAAAATTTAGCATTAATATTACATCCAATAATAATAATAATAATAATAATAATGATGATGATGATGATGATGATGATGATGATGATGATGATGATAATTACAATCAAATAAATATTAATTATTAAAATAAAAATAGAATAAATTTATATAAATTGGGGAGAAGGGCTGAAAGGGTCTAGGGTTTCACCTTGAGTTGGCAGAGATGGGTGGCACCGGCGGTGGTGCACGCCGGCGGCGGCGGTGACCGAAAAAGAGGGTAAAAGGGGAAAAGTTGGGGTTTAAGAAGAATGATGGAGAACAAGGGTGGTGGTTGAGGTGCTGGTGGTAGCCTAGGCTGAGAGGAGTAAAGTGAGGGTGGTGGTGCGGCAAGGGGCAGTGGCGTACGGCGGCAGAGGTGGCGGCCGAATGGAAGAGGTGAAGAAAAAGAGGGGAGGAGAAGGAAAAAGGAGAAAAAAGGTTATGGCTAGGTAGAGGAGGATTAGTAGAAACTTTCGGATGGTGTAGAAGGTAGCAGAAGTGGCGGATGGTGGCTCGAGGGTTGCGGGGATTAAAATTTTAGTTTGATGGGCAAGAAACTTTACATAGCTATGGTGGCTCATGTGAGAAGAATCAGGGGGATGGGTAGCTTAGCTAGGTAGAGGGCGGTGTAGGGAAGGCTGTGGTAGGCAGAGGTGGCGGTGTAGTTGGCTGACCGCGGAGGACAAGTCGTCTAATGTCGTGGTGGCGCACAGGTGAGCTCTTAGGATTTTGGGGATAGAAATTTTGAAAACACACAAACAAGGGGCATTCATAGAGTTTAGAGGGAATAGTAGGGTTCCCGGGGTCGGTAGGAGGATATTATATGCTAGGTTTAGGGTGGCCGGCGGTGTTAATCTGCCGACACAATTTTTGGTTGGGGTCAACCCTTTGCGAAGGAATAGGGAGAAATTGAGCTAGAGATGAGGAAAAAAGATTATACCAAGTTGATCTGTGAGTTAAGGGGAAGAGAAAGAGGGGAGAAATGGCTGGCCAAGTCAAGCGTGGCTGGCGGTGCCATTTTTGGGGTTTGAAGGTGTAGGTTGATGATGGAGGAGGAAGGAGGATGAAGGAGGTGAATCGGGCGGCCAGGGAAAAGGAAAAGAAAAAGGAGAAGAATCGGCCAACTGGCGTTGGTTATAATGTTTTAAATGGAACGCGGCATTCTAGGGAGAAAAGACATAGATCACAACATTTTAGAAGCCAAAGGAAGGAAGAAAGAACGATGCTAGGCCGCAGGACAAGAAGAATAAAAGGATTGGGCTGCGTCGGCAGGCCCAATCGGGAGAAATAAGGAAAGGAAAGATAAAAAAAAAAGAAAAAGAAAAAAATGGAAAAAGAAAAAGGAAAAAAGGAAAAGAAAAAATTTCCTAAATTCCTTTTTAATTAACAAAAATATCAAATTTCCCTCATAAAAATAATTATAATTCCCTTATTAATTTTCCCTAAATAAATCTTTTCCATTTCAAATAAAATAAATAATTAAATTAATTCCCTAATAAATCATTATTTAATTATCTTTCTTAAATTAAATATTTATGGGGCATTTCATTACTACCCCCTTAAAAATATACTTCGTCCCCGAACCTCCTGCAGCTCTCTAGGGTTAAGGCTAGGACATTCGAAGCATCTAGAGTAACACATTACTAACTATACTTAAATCAATTACCTCCTTAAGGACACACTAGATAAAAAGAATCTAACCTGCAGCAAAAAGCTCTGGACATGCTTATTGCATATCTTTCTCGGTCTCCCAAGTAGCTTCCTCAGTTCCGTGTCGACTCCATAAGATCTTAACAAGAGGGACGACACTTGTATGAGTCTTCCTTAGCGTAGTGTCAAGAACTTGCACTGGTCACTCCTTATAGGTTAATGAATCATCCAACTCGACCTCACCTGGCTGAATTATATGTGATGGATCAACAACATACTTTTGCAGCTGGGAAATGTGGAACACGTTATGCACTCGTGCCAACTCTGGAGGAAGAGCCAATCTATAAGTGACTTCACCCACTCGCTCCAATATCTCATAGGGACTAATATACCTGGGGCTCAACTTGCCTCTCCTTCCGAACCTTTGCAACCCTTTAGTAGGCAAAAACCTTAGTAACACCTTATCTCTAGGCTCAAAATCTCCATCCCTATGCCTCTGATTGGCATAACTCTTTTGTTAGCTCTGAGCTACTTTCATTCGATCCTGGATTTGTCAGACCTGACGGGTCATATCATTGATCATTTCTGGTCCCAACACGATCGTCTCATTGATGTCGCTCCAACATAAAGGAGTCCTGCACTTCCATCCATACAACGCTTCGAAGGGAGACATCCCAATACTGGCATGATAGCTATTATTATAAGAAAACTCTACCAGATGGAAGCGCTCCACCTAACATCCTTAGAAATCCAGCACACAGGCCCTCAACATATCCTCCAAGGTCTAAATAGTCCGCTTGATCTCTCCATCCGTGATAGGGTGAAAAGCTATGCTCATCTTCAATTTGATCCCCAAAAATTCCTACAACTTTCCCCAAAAGTGAGAGAGGAACCTAGCATCTCGATCTGAAACAATATCCTTTGGAACTCCATGACGGCTAACCATGGACTTCATATAAGCATTTGCCAACTATTCCATACTCCACATGGACTTCATAAGTATGAACACAACTGACTTGGTCAATCTATCAATAATAACCCAGATAGTATTACAGGCTCTTCGGGTCCTTGGTAAACCACTCACAAAGTCTATAGAAATGGAGTCCCATTTCCACCTTGGCACCTCCAAAGACTGAAGTAGCCCTACTGGTCTCCGATGTTCAATCTTGACCTTCTAACACATAAGACACCTAGATATGAACTCGGCTACCTTCTGCTTCATATGTGGCCACCAGTACACCTTTTTGAGGTCATTATATAACTTAGATCCCCCTGGGTGAACCGAATAGAGAGTTTGATGTCCTTTCTCCATAATACAACGCTTAAGCTCTGGAAAACTCTATGGCACACACCAACGATCCCTAAATTGAATATTGCCATCCTCATGGATTATGTATCCCTCTGCTTTGCCTTCCTGCATTTTCTGCTAGGTTCTCTCTAGCTTAACATCTCCAACCTGGCCGACTCGAATCTCTTTGAATATAGTAGGAGTGAGTGTCAGAGCATTCATATGGGCTTTAAGTTCTCCTTGCCCAACCATCTCGATCTCCAAGTTTGATAATTCCCTTATTGTCTGATCAACAACCACATAACATAGCATAGAATGTGAAGTCCTCCTGCTTAGAGCATTTGCAACCACGTTGGCCTTACCCTGATGGTAGATCAACTCAATATCATAATCCTTCACAACTCCAGCCATCTTTTGTGCCTCAAGTTGAGTTCTTTCTGCGTGAAAATATACTTGAAACTCTTGTGATCTATAAAGAATTTACACTTTGCCCCATACAGGTAATGTCTCCAAATCTTCAAGGCGAATACAATAGTAACCAATTCCAGATCATGCGTGGGATAATTCTGCTCATGTTTCTTCAATTATCGTGAGGCATAAGTTACTACCTTACCCTTCTACATCAACACACATCCCAACCCATGCTTGGATGCATCACTGTAAACCTCAAACTCTTCGGTCCCCTTGGGCAAAGTCAACACCGGTGTAGAGGTTAACCTTTTCTTCAGTTCTCAGAAAGCCTCCTCACAAACCGCATCCCACTAGAATTGTGTGGTCTTCTTTAGGAGATTAGTCAATGGTCTGGCTATCTTAGAAAATTTCTGCACAAATCATTTGCAATATCCAGTCAAACCTAGAGAACTTTGAATCTCTAATATGTTCATAGGGGGCTTCCACTTTGTGATGGCCACAATCATAGTTGGGTCCACAACCACTCCCTTAGCTGATACAATGTGACCCACGAAGGCTACCTTCTGGAGCCGAAACCTACACTTCGATAGCTTTACATACAAGTGATGTTCCCTTAACGTACTCAAAATGGTGCGTAAATGCTAATCATGCTCCTCGTCTCCCTGAGAATACACTAGAATATCATTAATGAATACCACCACAAACTGATCGAGGGAAAGTCTGAATATTCTCGTCATCAAATCCATGAACACTTCGGGGGAATTTGTAAGTCCAAAGGGCATCACTATAAATTCATAATGCCCATACCGGATCTGGAATGTAGTCTTCATAATATTAGCATCAGCGATCCTCAACTGATGGTACTCGGACCTCCGGTCAATCCTGGAGAACATAGTAGCACCCTTTAGCTAATTAAATAAATCATTAATTCTTGGGAGTGGGTACCGGTTCTTCATCGTTAACTGGTTTAACCCTCGGTAGTCAATGTAGAAACGGAGACTACCATCCTCCTCTTTCACAAACAATACCGGTGATACACTAGGCCGAATGTACCCATGCTCTAATAATTCCTCCAACTGGGCATTCGACTCCTTCAATTCAACCGGTGCCACTCTGTAAGGTGCCTTGGAAATAGGCTCAGCTCCTGGCACTAGCTCGATCCTGAAGTCAATTTCCTAAACCAAAGGCATGCCTGGTATTTCTTCTGGACTCACGTCCGGAAACTCCTTAACCACTAGAGTATAGTCTAGTGTGGTCAAATCCTTATTGAGCTCTTGCACATTGTATAAATATAGGGGATACCCCTTCTGGATTAAAGTGTGCAAAGTAACTGCAGACACTACCTTAGTGGTCGGCTCAGGCTAAGTCATTCTGTACGAGACCCTAGTTCCCTTTGGGCCTCACAAAATCACCCGCTCCTGGGAATAATCAATAACTGCTTTGTACCTCCCTGGCATATCTATATCTAGAGTCACGTTGAAGTCTCTTAGGTCCAACTCGACTAGATCCAATAGGAAGTCTACCCCTCCTATATCTAAGGCCACATCGAAAAACATCCGACTACACTCCATCCTATCACCTGACAGAAGCATAAAAGATAGCTCTACTCTAGCAGATAGTGACAATCCAGCCTTAGTAGCAAATGCCGATGATATGAAAGACAATGTAGCACCCGAATCAAACAGAACATATATTGGCATAGAATGAATGGTGAACATACCTGTAACAACGTCCAACTGACGATCAGCCTCAGCCTGACTGATAACATTCAGGCGCCCTCCTAACTGGCCTCCCTTTTGAGGATGAGGCCTAGACCCCTATGGTCATCCCCTATCTCTCGATCCAGGGCACCAGATGGAGGAGGTGCTCGCTGATAGTACTACGGGGACGAATTCTAGTGGTAGTGCTGGTACGCCTACTACTAGGGCATCAGTGCTTCTCCCTACTGATATGATCGGTTCTGGATCTGCTAGAATCTAGGTGGCCTCCAACACTCCACCACTCGGTGACCTATCTTCCCACAATATAGGAAAGTGACCAAATTGCCTACACAATTCGTGCCTAGGTGGTTCCTACCACAGTCCCTGCAAATTGAGTCTCTCAAGGGCCCTTCACTTCTGCTAGGATCCTTCGGTGGGGCCTCCTAGACTCTAGAAACCTGGGTTGCATCCTACTTTTGGAACTCTAGACCTTGAATTTCCTCTTCCCAAGGATGGAGGCCTGCTTATGGACCAACGTGTCTGCTATGCAAGCAAGCTCATACAAGGATACTAGATCTGAGAAGGGCACCGCACCCATCATCCAGTGGATGCTGAAATTTAATCCTTGCTCAAACTAGAAGACCACTATGGATTCATTGGCAATGATCCTTGGAGCAACCCGGACCAACTCAATAATCCAGGCGTGATACTAACTGACTGACATTGGCCCCTGTGTCAGCTGCATGAACTCCCAGAGCTTGTCCATCCTAAGGCTCTCAAGATATAATCTGGTGTAGAGGGCAGCCTTAAATGCCTCCCACGTAACCGGAGGACCGTCTCTAGTGGGATACTCCTCCCACCAAGAGTCTGCTACACCTCAGAGGAAGAATGCTACAATGTTGGGCCGCCTATCTTGTTGATAGTCCATGGCCTCAAAGGTGCGATCTAGATCTCAGATCCAATCCTCTAGGACCACTGAGTTCTCCTCACTAGAATATGTCGGAGGGTGATGTCCGGTAACCCTCCAAAGCCAATCTTCCCAAGTGTTTTAAGACCGTTGGGTGAACTCCAAGAACGCGGTGATGGCCTCCTCCAATCGATTAATCCTCCCGTTTGTTGCCATCTAGCTGCACAAAAAGAAACATTTTAGAGGCAAACTCACTAGTCTGAAATCATTAGCAAGATTTTCTATGTCTTGGGAAAAACCTTATTCTACCCTTGTACTCCTCACCGTAGCCGGTCTCCCAAAATTTTTAAAACAGAAATATTTTCAGTTAATGCGGGAAATCTTTCTCAAAGTTCAATAGCAACTTCTACATTTAACTTTATTTCCAAAAACGAGCATGATCAACAAGATCAACAGCTCTGATACCAACTTGTAACACCCCAAAATTTACACATTTTTTTAAAACCCTTTAAATTTAAAACCGTAAATTCTGGGGATGCTACCGCCATATTTAGTACCAGACCGATTCACTAGTACTATTCCAATACCAAATGCTAAGGATAAGGAAAACAACTCAACTCAATATTAAATAATCAAGAGTTCAAAAATACGAAAATTAGAGTATGAATACGTTCATACATAATTCGAATTACTAGAGATAGTTTTTCAAAGAAGAGAATAGCAACAACAATAAAATTGTTTCTAAAGTTTCACATGATTAAAAGAAAACAAGAATAATAATCTCAATGGAAAATGGCCCCACCACTCCAAGTCCCAATCTAGCCCAAAGACATCACTCGACCCCACTTGATGTCCCATAGACATTAATGGCATCAAAGAAGGTATTGCCTATCTATAACATGTCATACGAGCCTTCTACTCGTGCAATTGAGTAGTACCCATGAAAGGGGTGATTAGTATGCTACGTATTGAGCAAGGTAACCGAATACTAAGGCCAGCACATAAACACATAAAATCATGCAGGGGAAATGTTCAATTTACACATTCAAACCCACACATGTAATACATAAGGACATGCATAAAATTATACAGCTTATAAGTAAACAATTACACTCACAAGGATCTAGAAGTCCGGATTAATTATTTAATTAATCTTTCATGGGAATTCAATACACACCATGCCTTTTTATCAAATCCATGTAAGTACAAAAACACCCCACTATTTTAGCCATTTGGCCTGTCACTTGTGGGACAATAGTCCACACTACTATTTTTCACTAGTGAATCGGTACTTGCGGGATAATAGTCCACACCACTATTTTTGACCCGTGGATCGGTCTGGACTGGCTCAATAATCTTTCACTTTAAATGATTATTGTCTTAAATATTTTATTCAAAACTTCTGCCCAGACATGCATGAATAGCTCCTACTCTTATCCTCCAAACCCTAATTGACCACACCAAACCATGGTAACCACATCAACCCTAACTCCCATGCAGACCCTAACTCCCATGCAACATTAACTCCCATGCAACCATTAACTGCCCCTATGCAAAACCCTAATACCACCATGCAAACTCTAATACCATCATGCAAATTTTATTACCACCATGCAAACACTAATACCACCATGCAATATCCTAATACCACCATGCAATACCCTAAAACCATGCAACCTAGATCTCTATACAAAACCCTAAATTCATGCAACCCACATCTCCATGGAAAACCCTAACACCATGCAACCCATATCTCCATGAAATACCCTAACACAAAATTATTACGCTCCCCATCATTATTTTACAACCCCATCATTCATGTCTTATGGGCCACATAATACAATAATAATAACACACCCATATACATAATACACATGCCACAAATAAATGTGCGATCAAACCTCAACTCCATCTAATGCTGCATATATAACAATTATATAAATTCACATAAAATACATTATCATTCACATCACATGGCATGTATATCATATAAAACACATAACACACAATCGACCTTAGTACTCTTTACCTAAAATGCCACCGGTCTTAGAGCACGCTCCTATACCTCTTGGGGGCTTTGACTGGGCTCACCTATTATGAGGGAAAAAGTAGAATTAGGTTCCCTTCTAAAAATACTATCATTTACTAACTTACCTTGGTCTAGGTTTTTAAGTAAAATAATATTATACTAAAATTAACTATACAAAATACTACTACAAATACTAATAATACTATTAATGTAATTCAAAACAAAAGGTGATATAAGGGTTTCTACCCTTCCCCAAAATAATGCTAATAATAAAAATAATATTAATAATAATGAAAATATTAGTAATAATGATAATATTAATAGCAATATTAATAATAATAACCACGCAAACCCAAAATATAAGGTAGGGTTTTTGACCCTACCTCCATATAATAAAGATACTATTTAATAATAGTAATAATAATATTAAGAACATATATTACTTATAATAATAATAAAATAATAAATATAATAATAATAATATTTATAATAGTAAAATAGAAATAATGATAATATCTTACAGGTATTCGAAACATTAATCTTCAAATAGGGCTTTGTCCCTTCTTAGACAACTAATAATAATAATAATAATAATAATAATAATAATAATAATAATAATAATAATAATAATAATAATAATATTATTATTATTATTATTATTATTATTATTATTAATACTAATAAAATAGGGAGAAGGGCAGAGAGGGTCTAAGGTTTCACCTTGTGTCGGTAAAGATGGGTGGCACCGGTGGTGGTGCATGGCGGGGGCGGCGGGGGCCGGAAAGGAGGGTAAAAAGGGAAAAAGTTGGGGTTTGAGAAGAGTAGATGGAGAACAAGGGTGGTGGTTGAGGTGCTGGTTGTAGCTTAGGCTGAGAGGAGTAAAGTGAGGGTGGTGGCACGACAAGGGGTGACGACTACTGCGGAAGAGGTGGCGGCCGAATGGAAGAGGTGAAGAAAAAGAGGGGAAGAAAAGGTAAAAGGAGAAAAGATGTTTATGGCTAGGTAGAGGAGGATTAGTAGCAACTTTTGGATGGTGCAGAAGGCATCTGAAGTGGCGGATGGTGGCTCGAGGGTTGCGGGGGTTAAAATTTTAGTTTGATAGGTAAGGAACTTTGCATGGCTATGGTGGCTCGTGTGCGAGAAAAATCGAGGGAGATGGGTGGCTCTGCTAGCTAGAGGGTGGTGCAGGGAAGGTTGTGGTAGGCAGAGGTGGTGGTGTAGTTGGCTGACGGAGGTGGTGGTATTTTTGAATTCATGCATTATCATGATGAGCAAAAGTATAAATTACCTACTCTTATGATTAAGAAATTTCCTAGGATAACGTATGATAACTTGAAAAGAACTATATGAATATAAGGTAAATCTAAAATAAGCTTAAGAAAAATTTAAGAATAAAATTTATACCTAAATAATATGAGCAAGATAATTACATAATATTTTCTAATATTAGTATCTCCTTATTATAGTGATGTTAATTTGAGGAAAAAATCTTCTTTAGAAAGGGGAGAATGATGTACTAGCATCTCTATCTTATTCTTTTCATGTCAAAGGGTAAGATTTAGCATATATATAGGTAATATCAATTGGTTTGGAAAATCTTGAACATGTTTGTAATAACCCCAATAGCATTTCATTAAGTGATTCTTGCTAATTTACATATGTCAAAAAGAAGAAGACTTCACCATTGATATTTAATGTAAAAGACAATGTTAATACAAGGGTTACAAAGTTTCATGGAAGACAAAGCTACAAGACATGAAGCTTTATTATTTTATTATTCCACGTATTATCATGAGTAGGTTTTATATAACTTCGATATTTTTTGTAAACTTTGTAGTCTTTTGTTATTATAATTGTAACTCATTATATGTACCATATGAATATATGTTAGTGTAACTCTTATTCAACTTAGCTATTCGATTTTAGCTTAATTAAGGATATTTAGGATCAGCCTCATTAACAATTTTGTATATATATATATATATATGGCTTGTTCATTTATTGGTAGTGAGTAACCATATAACAGAGCACTTATTGAAAAAGAGAGAACAAGAGTTGAAACTCTTAATATGTTTTTCTTCATATTTCCTCTTCAAGTGATTAGTGGATTTTAGGATCCATTCTCCAAAGAAATTATAATTTTCTCTTTACAAAATATATTGATCTAGGAATAGACCAAAATTTATAAGTAAATAATACATTTGAATAGTTTAAACTTCAAGTTTTATCCTTCTTAAGTCAACTTTGTTGTTCATCAAACAAAACTAAAGGTCCTGTATTTATGAAATATATTCATCTATTTTCTTCCACATTATATTTTGGTGTGAGACCACAAGTTTGGCTTGACACAAAAGGAGTAGAAGATGGCTTGTAGAAGAATAAAGTAACACCAACCTTTGCTGTGAAAATAAAAGTGGTTCTTGATTTTTCTTATTTTGATTTATTTGACTCTTGATTGTTGTTCTTGAATTCTTGCATACATGATATTCATTTTTTATGGTAGAAAGCACGATTAGAATAATATTTATAGTGATATTGTATTGAATTTTTAAAATTAACATTCAAAGAATCGAGTTAATAATGATTGTATGGAATGTGTGTGTCAAATAGTTAAAGGAGATTAAAAATGTGTATGTATGCTAATTGTGTAGAATTTATTTGTTTTTCTTGTTATGTACATGTATAAGATAAAGATGCATGTGTAATTCAACTTTTATGTGAGTTTTTAGATTTAATATAATTAAGTACAGTGTTTATAGAGTTAGCTCTTAGCTCAAACATATGGTATAGGAAGAAATATCCAACCATAAAATGCATATACATGTCAAGGGAACTATTATACTACCATGTTTCACCAAAATGGAGATATACACTATGGGGTACAAAGGGAACCCAACTAGCCACCAAATTATATATAAATCAAGGGTACTATTAGAATGCCATGTCAAACCATAATGAAAATATATTTGTATAGGCATTAAGGTAACCTATTCAACTACCAATAAATATGTAAAAAAATAGAACTATCAAAATGTCATGTTTCACCATGATGAATATATATGACATGAGGATTAATGTAACCTATTCAACCCCTAATGAATATATAAACAAAAGGCACTATTGGAATTTCATTAGAATACCCAAAATTTTACTACTAATTTTTCAAGTTTTGTTAAAGATAAATTTAAATTAATTAAGTGTAGAGGTCTTATATCTCCCCAACATGTTTATTCTTAGACTCAAATCAAGGTCTCGTAAATCCATCTCCACCATTTAATTAAGGGAGTCAAACCAACCCATCTATAAGGCTACATCTGAGTAGTCTAGTATAATCCAAACTATAACTTGATTACAAGGCCATATGTATTGACACACTATCATATGGAGCTAATGCAACTCTAGGAACAAAAATGGTAAATCTAAAGCAAAACACCTAAACCAAATAATGCATGTACTAACGACAAAAATATTAAGAACATACATGTGACTATGTGTAATTATTGATCACATCTACATAGATAATGACATGCATTCATCATTTTGATTTTCCTCCTAAGTATCCTCCATGATACCCTCCAAAACTTTATGCCCTTCCTTCTCTAACCTAAGGAAATGTGCAAGATCAATGTGGTCTCCCCTTAGCCTCTCAAAGTTCTACATTAGTTAAGATAAGTAACCATTTCTATTGTTGTTACGACTAAAAGGTTTGTTATTAGTATGTCAATTGCTGAAGTACAAGCAGTCCCTTTGGCTATTATTATCCTCTTTATCATTATAGATAATCATAAGCTCTATGCCTCATCAACTGACAAATGTAACTTTGAATAATTCTAACCTAATATTTCTTCCTTAGATGGTCCATTAATGATGGTAAAAAAAAATACCTTTGCTTTTCATGATATTTGAACTAAACATCAAACTAATATTTAGGCTAAAACTCAAATATCCACCCCCACAATGTAAAATTTCCTCTAGAACCTTATGTTATTTGCTTGATTTTACTCATTATGGATTCATAACTATGATGGTGACAACAAATTCTCACTCATACAACATGGTTAGATTGGGGAAAACCACTACACTCATCATCCTCTTGGTTGAAGTGAAATGTAAGCTCAAAATAAAAGATTAGCTTAGTCTCACTAGCTACTATCCGTATAAGGAACACCAACATCTTAGTGAATCATGGATAATACTCCCACATCATCCGACCCCCCTTATTCAATCGTATGAACTCTTGATGACTTTCTTTCTCAAGGCTCTTAGGATATAATCACACATAGAGCATTGTCATGGAGTCCTTTACATCAATTATTCCTTGAATATGATGACCTAACAACTATGTGTCTGCTTATCTTTAGAGAAAGTATACAACTATGCATTCTCTCTATACTTTAAAGCAATCGAATACATTAAATGTCCTATCAAAATATAAAATCCCTCCCTCCAAGGCAAATAGATCCTCCTCCCTAGTTTACATTAATAGGTGACGACTAGAAACCTTCCAAAGTCAATCCCTTTTGATACTCTCTTATGGGTGATATAAAAGTCATGGTTGTGTTTAAGGTTGTAAAGAAAGCTGAAAAAACTCCATACAAAGCATTGTCATGGAGTCCTTTACATCAATTATTCCTTGAATATGATGACCTAACAACTACATGTCTGCTTATCTTTAGAGAAAGTATACAACTATGCTTTCTCTCTATGCTTTAAAGCAATTGAATAAATTAAATGTCCTATCAAAATCTAAAATCCCTCCCTCCAAGGTGACTAGATCCTCCTCCCTAGTATATGTTAGTGGGTAATGACTAGAAACCTTCTAAAGCCAATCCCCTTTGATACTCTCTTATGGGTGATATAAAAGTCATGGTTGTGTTTAAGGTTATAATGAAAGCTACACCCATTTAGATCCATAGCAAGATAGCTACAAAATATTACAGTATAATAAATTCTATCTAACAAACATGTATACAACTTAAGACCATTACACAGCCACCTAAACTACCCATTCTTAACTCTTTAGAGGTTAATCCATGTTTCCCACTAATCCAGTTTTTTTATTATGATTATGGAGATAAAATTAGATAAATAATTGTTTGTGAGCTATAATTTTGAAAACAAAACTCTAATACCAACTTGTTGCACCTTAAATTTACAATTGAAAAATTATTTTTGTGAAAATAAAAAAAAATTACCACCATAATTAATACATGTTTGATTATCAAAACATTATCATACCAAGAACAAGGCAACACATTAATGAATTTAAACAAGATAAAAAATGAGTGAGTTCATGAGTTGTATTTGTGTGTTTTGTCTAGCATATATTAATGTATAAAGGTTTTTGAAGAAGTTTGAAGCCAAAATGAGATTAATGGACAAAACACATAGGGCCTATGTTAGAAAAAATGCCATTTTTTTCCTTAGTATAATTGGTCCTACATTATTTTTGTAGATGTCAACAGTTTTAGAGAAGAAATGGAAGCCCATATTTATGAACACAAACCATTTTTTTCCTACTTTCTACTATTCAATTGTATTAATTATGTACTTCTACAAATTGATGTATATGAAACCTAATTATTAATTAGTACACCATTGAACCTTGTATAAACCCTCTCATCTTTTCTTCTCTTGTGTTTCTAAGATAATTCTATATTAAGTGATATTGTGGAAATTATTTGGTTCTCCTTGTAATCATAGGTATTATGTGCAGTAAAGATCATAGTTTTTCCTCAATTGTTTTTTCTCTTCTAATTGGTGCCTCAATTAGATCTTAGAATTTTCTCTATTTCATGTTAGATTTAGACCTCGGTATTCATGCTAGGTGAATGTTTTCTCTATAATTGGTATCATAACTTAGGTTTATGATAAATCTATATTGAGATGGGATTTATAGGTTTTAAAATCAAGAGATATGATCACTCTATCAATTTTATGCTTCAGCAATTGAAGATAAAGGCTATCCTTGTTTAGAATGGATTGGAGAAGGCATTATCTGGGAAATAAGAAAAGCTAGAAATGATGTCTGATAATGAGTTTGGGGATATTTATTTGAAGGCCTTATCCACTAAATAATTATGTTTGTCAAATGAGATCTTTCAAGGACTAGTAAAAGAGATAACTATTGCTGCCATGTTGTTGAAGTTGGAATCCTTATATATGGAAAGACAAGTGGTGAGTTGTCTATTGTAGAAGAGCCAGTTTCATGATTTAAAATTAGGTGAGGGTCATTCTTTAGTATTTCATCTTTATAAATTTGACTTTATAGTTTTGGATTTTCATAATATATATGTTAAATTAGATGATGTGGATCTAGGTATTTTTTTATTGTTATTTACATATGACTATATTTTATGTGAAGGATCAATTGGTTCTTGTATATGTTAGAAATGACTTACTATAATGTGAATTGATTTTGAATCAATTGATGCAAGGATGTCTAGGTGAATCACATGGAAAGGGACTTGTAATAAGGGGATTCGTGAAAAAAAAGTATAAATTGAGGAAGCATTAGTTTAAGGTTGTTGTCTACCATAGTTTTTGCATGAAATTCCATATTAAAAAAATATTTCCATAATAGGAAACTATTAGATACTATTGATGGTGTATCGGATGAGGGTGATTCTTCTATAGCAGATGGTGATGGTGATGTATTGATTACTATTGATGGAAGCACCATATTCGTAGATAGGTGGATTCTTAATCTTGGGTACTCCTGCCATGTTTTTCCCAATAAAAGCTAGCTTAAAATTTAGAATCCTATTCGACGTGGAGTTTTTATCTTAGAAAATTGTGCTTTGTTCAGGGATGTTGGGAAAAATATTGTGAAGATAAGGATGCATGATGAGGCGTTCAGGACACTATTTAGCATTTGTTATATTCTTAACATTACTAAGAGATTAAATTTTATATGTTCCTTGGATAACAAAGCTTAAAGGTGTATCATTGTGAATGACACATTAAATTTTCCTAAAGGGGTTGTGGTGATGATTGGTGGCAAATGGGTTAGAACATTGTATGAGCTTGTTTGCATATCTATTAAGGGTGTTTTTGGGGTAACATTGACATTGTGTGACTTAGATGTTGCTGGTCTTGGGTCGATGTGCAAAGATATGGGAGTGTTATTAGCATGACTAGGGGCCCTTATTTTATGACCTAGTTACATCTTGATTTGTTACCTTTATTGAGTTTGAATTCCTTCTTAATAAGAAGGTGGATCAAGAGAGTTTGTTAAGTGCTTCAGATTGGGTGGAGGTTGTTGTTGGTCTGTAAGGAATATTTTCTTTTGGTGAGCAGGTATCTAGGAAGAATGTGGAACAAGTGGGCATTGCTTTAGGAAGAGTTGATTATATGGTGTATACTATAGGTAGTATTATTGGTGTGTTATATCTAGTGTTAGACTCAAAGGTTATTTTGTGTGCTAACTTTACCTTGTATTATTATGTCATTGTTGCTTAAGAGATTTAGTCTTTTTGGTGTACCGAGATATTAGTTTGTGATGCTTCACTAGTAAATCTTTTTTTGTTTGTATATTTTATGCTTATTACACCAAAACACATGTTTCAAGAGAAAAAGTTAAAGACTTTAAATGTGCTTAAATCCCAAACGGTTTTGGTGGATTTCTTAATTGTTATTTCATACTTTGTAGCTATGAGATGCTTCATGTATGATGTGATTTATATTGACTCTTTTATTTCTTGTGTTGTGAGGATATGAGTGGTGAGTCCCTTAAAGACATGTTGGTTAGATGTGGTATGGATTCTGATGTACTTGGTGCATACAATATCAAGGTGCATGGAGTATGTTCTGTTGACTATTTTTGTACCACCCCTAATTTTTTAGCTAGAAAATTTTATTTTGAAAACAATGCCGATGCATTTGAAAAGAAGAATTGGAAAATTTTACAACTACATCAACTATAAGAGAGGTGTGATCCTCTTCTAACCGATGTATAATGCAAGCTAAAACGAAACAACGAATGAAAAGATGCATGCTCATAATAATATTCAACAATACTAATGATAACAAAGATGAGAGAAATAACATAGATATAAAGAATATAAGAGTTTACAAATCCTAATACAGAAATTAAGCTAAGAACAATATCTTCCCAACATAGTGGACAATACATCTCTATCTGATTAGCCTAACTTATAAGCATAAAATATTAATTTCCAATCCTAAGGAATGGCGAGCTACTAGCCCACATCATCATCCTCATAATACTCTAATAGATAATCATACCCCTACACAATGTCCTCATGTCCCTAGACAAGAAGTTGGATAATCATAGTGACCATATAAAGCAGTATCAGTTTAGTCAAATGTAGTAATTTAGCCAAGCAAAACACAACGCAGCGGAATAAAATCAAATGCTAAATTTACCAGGAACATATGCCAGAATAAACATGAACCTGCTAGTCACCCAGACTAGGTTACGATTGAATCAGAATTAGCTTGAAGTTGTTAATGGTTTGATTGATTTCTTGATCCAATTGAGTTTATTTCAATTGCTGGATTTCAATATCCTTTGAGTGAGCTAGTACGAATTGCGTCACACCTCTACCTGTATCCACACACTTTGAATCTGGATCACTAAGGAAGCATGCTAGCGCCAATGGAACACTCTCTCAATTTTGTGAATAACCAGCATTGGTGGCTAGTTTTTTTTTTCACTCTTAGAGAGAGAGCAAAGAGGTGTATATATAATAAAACCCTAGCTTGGGTATTTATATTAACACTCTAGCCCACCTAGTGCCATTGGACTTGGGCCTTAATCACATTAAAACCACTTGGACTTGATGAGATATTAATCATATTAAGATCTCATCTTATCTTTTTGATCCAGTTCAGTTAGGTGCGCGACCCTATAGGTTCACGTAATATTGGCAGTGGACCAAAAATCCTTTTAGGCCCACAAATCATAAGAGGTCTCTAGCAAGACGTTATGACTACCCAAATTACGCAAATGTCCTATACTCGACATAACCTATTAATAACCCGTATATTTATCCTTTTGTCACACGATATTTAGATTGAACACAAGGCATTGGTCATGTCATCCTTGCTATGTTCAATCACACTCTTTCTTAATCACCAAGTAAGACTAACCTTAAACAAACGACACCTCATTTGCACATGGCCATGCTAACATTAGTCATACTTGTCGAGGGGCCCAAAGATATCTCTCTCATGTCATGAGAGGGACAAATCCCATCTTGATCAACTATGTGCCTCTATATGATTCACAACATGTCTAATCAATACATTTATGATCACCCCTATTAAGGGTAATGACTGGTAAAGTTAAAATAGAATGATCATCATACCGGCAAATATGAAGATCTCAGGTCAAAGGACGATATACTATTTGGAGAACACTGATGACACTTTGCACAATATTTAATGCAATGTCCTCCTACTGGGTCGGTCCAATATCATGTTCCATAACATGTATCTATGTTATTAGTTTGATATCTCATATCAATGATCAGTGAAACATGATCATCAACTAATCAACATACTAGTCTTATAATCACTAATATCCCTTAATTAGATGATATTAGACTAGAGACACTTCTTGAATAATAATCTTTCTATCTATTAGTAGAGTTCCATAATCCAGTCACATACTTGATTATCTACATAAAGAATAAGTATTCAAAGGGCTAACAACATTTGAATGAATAACATCAATTGATGCTTTTATTAATAACCACAATCACTAAATATGCAAAAACAAATCATAACATATGATTGGTTATAGGGCATATTTCCATCAGTCTCCCACTTGCACTAGGACCAATCATGTGTATGCCTAATGCCCTGTGAACTAGTATGAAGTTCATACTTAGGTTGTGGAAGAGGTTTGGTTAATGGATCAGCAATATTTACATCTGTATGAACCTTGCACAAATTCACATCACCCCTCTGGACAATCTCTCGAATGATGTGATATTCCTGAGTATGTACTTGGTCTTCTGATGAGACCTTGGCTCCTTAGCCTGTGAAATAGCTCCATTGTTGTCACAGTATAAACAAACTGGACTCAGAATGCTAGGAACCACTTCTAGTTCAGTGATGAATTTTTTAATCCACACTGCTTCCTTTGATGCTTCTGAAGCAGTAATATACTCAGCTTCTGTTGTAGAATCAGCAACTGTGTCTTGTTTTGAACTCTTCTAACTCACAGCACCACCGTTAAGGCAAAACACATAACCTGACTGTGATTGAAAATCATCTTTATCTGTTTGGAAACTCGCATCTATATAACTAGTTACCAACATATCCTGTTCTCCTCCATATACCAAGAACATTTCCTTTATCCTTCTCAAGTGCTTGAGAATGTTCTTGACTGCAGTCCAATGACTCTCACTAGGGTCAGATTAGAATCTTCTTGCTATATTAATGGCATATGATATATTTGGGTGAGTACACAACATGGCATACATAATAGAACCAATGGTTGAATCATATGGAATTCTACTCATGCGGTCTCTCTCATCCTGTGTCTGAGGACATTGAGTCTTGCTAAGAGCTAGACCATGTTGCATAGGCAAGAAACCTCTCTTAGAGTCTTGCATCTTGTAACTATAGAGGATCTTGTTGATATAAGTACTCTGACTTAATCCAATCAATTTTCTTGATCTATCCCTATAGATCTTGATCCCCAAAATATAGGCTGCCTCGCCAAGATCCTTCATTGAAAATGAATTACCTAGCCATGTCCTTACAGACTGTAGCATAGGAATATCATTTCCAATAAGGAGTACGTCATCCACATAAAGAACAAGGAAAAAAAGTGCACTCCCACTAAAACTCTTGTAAACACAAGACTCTTCTTCGCATCTGATGAAGCCAAACTCTTTGATTACTTCATCAAAACGAAGATTCCAACTCCGAGATGCTTGCTTAAGACCATAAATGGATCTCTTAAGCTTGCATACCTTTCCAGCAATGCTAGGATGCCCAAAACCTTCAGGTTGTGTCATATACACATCCTCCTGTAAATAACCATTAAGGAATGCAATTTTGACATCCATTTGCCATATTTCATAATCATGGAATGCAACAATTGCTAGAAGGATCCGAATGGATTTAAGTATAGCAACAGGTGAATAGGTTTCATCATAGTTAGTACCATAAATTTTTTTGAAACCTTTAGCCACTAGACGTGCCTTAAAAACATCCACATTGCCATCCTTATCAAGTTTCTTCTTGAAAATCCATTTGCACCCAATGGTTCTACAACCATTAGGCGGATCAACCAAAGTCCATACTTGGTTTTTATCCATGGATTCCATCTCGGATTTCATGGCGTCCAGCCATTTATCGGAGTCAGAGCTCATCATTGCTTCTTCATATGCTAAGGGTTCATTATTTTCTAACAATAACACATCATGATGTTCAGTCATGAGAAACATGTATCTCTATGGCTTGTGACGCACCCTTGTAGACCTACGTGGAACACTTTCCACTTTTGCAGGTCCTATAATAGATTGTAGAGACTGCTTAGGCTCTAATACATTGGGATCATTATCCTGTGGTTCTTGCATTTCTTCAAGATGTACTTTACTCCCACTAGCTCCTCCAAAAAGAAATTATCTTTCTAGGATGACACCATGCCAAGCAACAAACACTTTTTTCTCGGTGCGGTTGTAAAAGTAATATCCTTTAGTTTCTTTAGGATATCCCACAAAGAAGCATTTTTCTAATTTGGGTTCAAGCTTGCTTGTGGTCAAATGTTTTACATATGTCTCATAACCCCAAATCTTGAGAAAAGATAAACTTGAAACTTTTCCAGTCCATATCTCATATGGAGTCTTTTCTAATACTTTTGATGGAGGTCTATTTAGTGTGAACGCTGCAGTCTCAAGAGCATAGCCCCAGAAAGAGATTGAAAGATCGTGTGACTCATCATTGATCGAACCATATCTAATAAAGTTTGATTCCTCCGTTCAGATACACCATTCCATTGTGGAGTTCCTGGTGGAGTGAGTTGTGAAACTATTCCACATCTTTTAATATGGTCATCATAAGATTGGTTCAAGTATTCACCTCCTCAATTGGATCGAAGAGCTTTAATAGTTTTACCAAGTTGGTTCTATATTTCATTATGAAATTCTTTGAACTTTTCAAATGATTCATGTTCATGTTTCATAAGATAAACATAACCATATTGACTAAAGTCATCAGTAAATATGATGAAGTATTGAAACCCTCCTCTAGCAGTTGAACTTATTGGTCCAAAAACATCAGTATATATGAGGTCTAATAATTCATCAACCCTTTGACTATTACCAGAAAATGGGGATTTAGCCATTTTCCCTAATAAACAAGACTCAGACGTTTCAAATGATTCAAAATCAAATGATTGTAGAAGTCCATCTCTATGGAGTTTCATAATGCGATTCTCATTTATATGTCCTAAACGAAAATGCTAATGGTAAGTTGGATTCGAATCATTGGACTTGAATCTTTTAGTATTTATGTTAAAAATAAGGAAATCAAGATCTAGAACATAAAGCCCATTAGTCATTCGGGCACATCCATAAAACACTTCATTCAAATAAAGGAGCAACTATTGTTCTTAATAATGAAATGAAAGCCTTCCTTGTCCAAACAAGAAATAGAGATGATGTTCCTACTTATAGCAGGTAGATAATAGCAATTATTAAGTTCTAGAATCAATCCCGATGGCAAGGCTAAATTGAATGTCCCTACAGCTTCAGTAGCAACTATTGCTCCATTTCCATTGCGTAGGTCCAATTCTCCTTTTTCCATTCTTCTACTCTCATTTAGACCCTGCACATTTGTACAAATGTGAGATCCACATCCGGTATCTAATACCCATGAAGAAGTAGAAGTAGTAACATTTACTTCTATAACACAAATACCTGAAGTTGTGACTTCAACCAAGCCATTCTTCTTATCTTCCAAGTATTTCTTACAATTCCTCTTCCAATGGCCAGACTTCTTACAATAGAAGCACTGTTGGTCAGTAGTTGGTCCAGGCTTAGGATTAGCCTTGTTAAGTCTATTCTAGTTCTTAACTAGAGCCTTACCCTTGCCTTTGGGGTCAGCCTTTCTTTTACCTTTACCAACTCTCTTGAAACCTTTGCCCTTTTGAACCATTAAAACATTATTTGGCTTCTTAATGTTTTGTTTAGCAGTCTTAAGCATCCCATTCAACTCAGTTAGCGATTTCTTGAGATCATGGATGATGTAGTTCATGAAGAACTAATCATATGACTCAGGCAATGATTGTAGGATCAGATCCGTAGCCAACTCTTGGTTAATGGGAACATCCAATCTCTCAAGATAATTGACATAGCTAATCATCTTAAGAACATGTGGACTCACTGGGTTCCCTTATGCGAGCTTGCATGGGAACAACTCTTTTGTAGTCTTAAACAAGTTCTTGAGTTCAGTGATGAGAGCATGGGCATCAACCATGCACTCAAACTATTTTTGAAGGTCTGAGTGCATGCAAGATAACATTAGACAAGCTACATCCAATGACACATCTTTGTGCTTACGATAAGCAGCTTGCTCGACACGTGGGGCATTAGCTGCTGGTTCCTGAGGGACTACCTGTTTTAGGACATAGTGTTTCCTTTCTTGAGTGAACTATTCTCAAATTTCTATGCTAGTCGAGGAACTTATTTGCATTTAGTTTGTCCTTCTCAAGGACCGATCGCAGTGAGAAGGCGTTGGTGTTATTATTTGCCATATTGATCTACAATAAAAGATATGCGAAGATTTAAATTTTTCTTCTTAAATAATTATATTCTATATACTCGCCAAAGTAAAAGAATCTCCCACTAAATCTCATTATCCCTTTGAAATTTTGTAGGCCAAGACCCATAATTCACTAACACTTAAGTAAGCTTTGGCTTATCGCTTAAGATATTAGTAATTTAGGTAAGCAACACCTTACTAATTACATCCTATGTAACTCTTGGTTGTTGGTGACATCTAATGTCCCGACATTCCCAACCTTATGCCTCAAGGCCCAAAATTGTTTTGATAGCCTTGTGAAGTCCAACCAATACCTTTAACAAATGACAATCATCACAAACTATTATACCAAGATAATCATGAATGCTATGCTTTGGCAAACCCATTCAATGACGATACTGGTGTTAATAGCATGAGGTATTGGGAAGGCATTTAAGAACTATATTAAAGGGAAAACTATGCATACAAAATATTCACAAATGATAGCTACGTAGAATATACGAAGTAAACAAACAACAGAATACTAAGTGTGTGATATAGCATGGCCCCAAAACAAAATTGACCGGCAACCAATTGCCACTACTCTTCTTTGAACACCACTAGTCTTGAACTCTTCAAGGCAATTCCTTTGCTTCAAGCGCCAAACTCCTATCATTTAGGATGTACACTACTTCCTAATGATCTAGCTAATAGCACTAATGATACATATAAAAGGGTGTCCTAAAATACAAGAGATCTATGAATGGAAGAAAATATTTACAAAATACTTAACGACTTGTAGGTCGTAAAACCATTACAAAAATACATAACGACATGCTGGTCGTATTAAATAGGGCCATGCTATATCACTATGATCAACTGCTCCATACCTGTGCTCATACATTTATCACATAAAGTAACTTACAAGCATGTGTAAAATAAGATAACATAGGGATAAGGGAAGTGCCCTAGGCGATGGTCATTAAATTAATCACATTAATTAATTTAAATGGAAAAACCTTAATGGATTGATTCAATCAATCCAAAAACTGTCCAATCCCTATTGGACTTAAAACACCTTAATCAAACCATATTTAATAGACCAATATGAATTAATCACATTAATTTACATCAATTGAATTGATCACATTAATTTATCTTTATTGAATAGGCGTTACATAACCTATCAAATTAATGAAATATCATTGTCTAATATAAATTAAATCATATTTAATTGCTTTAACCAAATCATATTTAATTATCTAATATAAATTAATCACATTAATTTATCTTTATTGAATAGGCGTTACATAACTCATCAAATTAATGAAATCTTATTCAAAAGGCCAGAATAAATTAGTCAAATTAATACAACCTTTGAATAGATGTTACAAAATTAGGCATATGCATCTACCCTAATCCTAGCCTCCAACAAGAACCAAAACCGAAACCAGTAGATCAAATCTACTACCACATAAAATGTTACGTACACCATATTCATAAAATTAAGAGATTAACCATCTAAATCCCATAAAATCAATCAAATTCATCATTGAATAAAGATGATAAAATAAAACCGAATCATTAGATTCAATCGATTAGATCTATGAAATTAGACCAAATCAATTAATCCAAATAAATAAATAAAAAATAGATTAGAACGAATAAGGGAAAGATCACATCAACCCCTATCGAAACAAATAACAAATTCAACAGGCCGAAAGAAATCATAACACTTCACTCTAATACCACTGTAGGAATTTAGCCAAGAAAAACACAACGCAATGGAATAAAATCAAAGGCTAAATTTACTAGGAACATATGCTAGATTAAAGATGAACCTCCTAGTCACCCGGACTAGGTTACGATTGAATCATAATCGGCTTGAAGTTGTTAATGGTTTGATTGATTTCTTGATCCAATTGAGTTTATTTCAATTGCTAGATTTCAATCTCTTTTGAGCGAGCGAGTGCGAATTGTGTCACACCTCTACCGGTATCCACACACTTTGAATCTGGATCACTAAGGAAGCGTGCTAGCGCTAATGGAACACTCTCTCAATTTCTTGAATAACCAGTGTTGGTGGCTAGTTTTTTTTCACTCTTAGACAGAGAGCAAAGAGGTGTATATATAATAAAACCCTAGCTTGGGTATTTATATTAACACTCTAGCCCACCTAGTGGCATTGGACTTGGGCCTTAATCACATTAAAACCACTTGGACTTGATGAGATATTAATCATATTAAGATCTCATCTTATCTTTTTGATCCAGTTCAGTTCGGTGTGCGACCCTGTAGGTTCACGTAATATTGGTAGTGGACCGAAAATCCTTTCAGGCCCACAATACATAAGAGGTCTCTAGCAAGACGTTATGACTACCCAAATTATGCAAATGTCCTATGCTCGACATAAATTATTAATAAGCCATATATTTTTCCTTTTGTCATATAATACTTAGATTGAACACAAGGCATTGGTCGTGTCATCCTTGCTATGTTCAATCACACTCTTTCTCGATCACCAAGTAAGGCTAACCTTAAACAAATGACACCTCGTTTGCACATGGCCATGCTAACATTAGTCATACTTGTTGAGGGGCCCAAAGATATCTCTCTCATGTCATGAGAGGGACAAATCCCATCTTGATCAACTATGTGCCTTTATATGATTCGCAACATGTCTAATCAATAAATTTATGATCACCCCTAATAAGGGTAATGAGTGGTAAAGTTAAAACAGAATGATCATCATACCGGTAAATACGAAGATCTTAGGTCAAAGGATAATATACTATTTAGGGAACACTGATGACACTTTGCACAATATTTAATGTAGTGCCCTCCTACTAGGTCGGTCCAATATCATGTTCCATAACATGTATCTATGTTTTTAGTTATATCAATGATCAGTGGAACATGATCATCGACTAATCAACATACTAGTCTTATAATCACTAATATCCCTTAATTAGATGATATCAGACTAGGGACAGTTCTTGAATAATAATCTTTCTATCTATTAGTAGAGTTCCACAATCCAGTCACCTACTTGATTATCTACATAAAGAATAATTATTCAAAGGGATAACAACATTTGAATGAATAACATCAATTGATGCTTTTATTAATAAGAACAATCACTAAATATGCCAATACAAATCATAACATATGATTGGTTCTAGGGAATATTTCCATCATCAAGTACTAGTAAAGCATACTATCTAAAGTATGGTATGGCTCATGTAGCATATTGAAGTCACATAGTAGCATGGTGATAAGCATACTAATATAAGTTAACACTTAAGCTCATGGAAGTAATAAAATGAGGCATGCTTATATGGAGATCATGGAACAATGTTAATATAGTAAACGCATCACAACAAAAAAATGCAGACCATATTTTAAATCTTTCTTTAGTAATCACATAATTTCCAATTATTCAGATAATTGGTACATCCACTCTTAGCTTTCCATGATAAACTAATGTCATGGTAATAATATAAGGTTATGTAGGTCCCTATCATAGTAACGATCCCAATATGGGTGTTTAGGCAATTATACCAAACACAACAAGGGCATACCCTTCAATAGTGAAGCACCAATCCCAATATTGGTGTAAGGTAATGACATAAAATGCAAAGATGGGTTGCACCTTCCAAATTGGAGCACCATTCCCAATATGGATGTTTAGGCAATGACACCAAAAAGATATAATGGCATACCCTCCAACATGGACCGTTGATCCTCATATGGGGGTTTAGAAGATGACACTAAATGTGTATAAGGCAATCTAAGCCTCTACATTGGGTGTTTAGGTGATGACATAAAAATAAAATTGAGGCAATCTAAACCTCTTAGTTGGGTGTTTAAGTAATGATACCAAATATAAGAGATAAACCCACCCATCTCTATGTATCCACTACATGAGCATCAATCCCAAGATGGTCACTATAGTATTATTCCTATTCTCCTATCCAAGCCACAACTTAGTCAAATGGGAAAGGCAGTGAGTGAAAAGAGATGAAACTCCACCAATCATGGCGTACCATATATATGAGTTAGTACAACTAGAATTCTAGAAAATCCATCAATAATACTTAAATTAGTTGAAGAAACTCTACAACATGCTCGAATTCTATCCCAACAAAAAAACAAAACTAAGAAAATGGAACCTGAATAGGCAATAAAAATCCATTTCATATTAAAGATAAGAATTCCTTACCTTAAAGTAATTGTTCTAGAAAAAAACTCCTAAGATGATGGCTATCTAGTTGGACCTTAATTCCAAAGAGAACTAAAATCAAAACCATTAAAATACTTTTTAAAACTCTATTAAAACTAAAGAAGAAGAAGAAGATGATGATGAAGACACAACTCAAAGAAAAATATAAAATCATAGAATGAACTAAATAAAGTAAAAATAATCCTAAAACACCAAAATATTCCCATTAGCACAATTATATTCTAATTAAGATTTTACATATACATTAGAAAGAGATTCAAATCATAATTAGAAAAAGATCTAAAATTATAGGATAACTAGTTACTCGATCTAAGAAAATTACTCGATTGGTATGCTTGAAATTCAAATTTCTATTAGAATTTCAAGCCCTTTTCAAAACCAAAACTAATTTATCTTATATAAATATAATTTTAAACTCATTTTTAAAGGAGTTCATGATGGGGTATTAAAATTTTTTAACAGGTTACTCTAATCATAGTTTTGGTCCTAATAATTAGAGGTACACTAGCATGATATCATTTTATTTGACGTCTTAAGGTTGTGTGGTTAGCCATGATTGAAGCTGATTTTTTATTCTTGGAGTGTGAGCTTATGAGGCAGGGATGATACATAGACTTTCTTCTAATTTTCATCTAGTATGCATCCTAACAGATCTATTACTTACTCATGTTCATTAGCCATGATTGATTCTTTAGATATAGGGTTTTCTAATGTTCTATGATACTATTGCTTGCTGTACATATACTATGTCAAGTTTGAGATGATGGGATCATAACTTGTATTTGTGTATGCAGTCTAATATGGATTGATGTATAAATGTGTTTAGATAAGTTTAAATCCAAAATGGGATCAAGGTAGTAAATATGGGGGCCCATTTTTAAGAAGATAGGCCAAGTTTTTTCTTGTTTTCTACCATTTACTTGTGTCGGGCATAGACTTCTATAAATAGATGTGTATGAATCCCTAGTGATAAGTAGTACACCATTGAAACTTGTCCAAAATCTCTCCCATTGTATTCTCTTGTGTTTCAAAGAGAATTGTGCACTAAGTTATATATTGAGGATTCTTTAATTCTCCATGTAATCACTCGTTTATTATGTAGTAAATACTATATTTCTTCCCCTAATTTTTATTTTATTCTTGATTTTATCTCAATTATATCATAGAGTTTTATTGATTTATTTTTAGGTTAGGTCACGGGAATTAACATTTGGTCAATGTTTTCCTGAAAAAAGAATAAGAAAATTTTCAAAAACATACTTCAAAGTTTGTAGATAAAACTTCGGTGAAACTGTATATGCAAGATTCTATAAAGAGTCGGTATGAAAACATTACCTAATTGATAATTGAGACTCGACACCCAAAATTCTATAATACATCTTGCTCCTCTATAAAAAGTGCATCAAGATTAGCAATGTCAATAAGACATTTATAAAAAAGTTTCACATCAATAAATAGGTTGTTTACGTATGAGAATGAACATCACGCATAAATAGAATGGTTAATACTAGTGCACTAATAATGTCATTAGTATACATCAATTAAAAAAATGGAAAGCATAGAATATAAGTTTACAAGATAGAAAATTTTCATGCACATAATCCATGATACAAGATGATATAAAAATTCACATATATTAAAATTCACATGAAGTGATCACATAGTTCAATTTATTAAGACACTAGGAAACCACCAATAACAATTACTCTAATTTTTTCCTTGTGCATTAGAGCAAGATGGTCAATGATACTGATATGCTCACATCTAAGGTAAAACACACATGAATATTTGTGGGCCTCAAATCCTATGTACACATAATACTAGTAGGGAATATGTAGAAATAATATAGATTAGTTTTTGGCCTTATCTTTTTGTCAGAACCTATTAAAATCATTTCACTAACTTTAAATTCTTGGCCATGACTCATTTCTTCTTCCACATTAATTATTAATATCAAATTAGTTCATTATATAAACTTAAAACATACTAATGCTTTACTTTCTTTACTTAAGAAAATTCCACTTCCACTTTGATTACCATTAATTGATCGTAAGGAAAATAGCTTACCATTTGTTACATGAAGCATTGATTATTTTTTAATTCATACCAACTATTTTCCATATAATAAACACTCAGAAGTGTGGTAATAATACAGGGTATATGTAATATCCTAAATTTTAGCTATCCCTAATCCCGATTAATTAATATCATAACCTAACTCAAACCTTGGGAAAGTTATTTATCTATCTTATACTAACTTCCTAATCATAGGTCTTAGCCAAACCTTAATTTTTATTTTCAAATATTAATATCTTTCCTAACTTCAACCTAATCTTGAATAATCATTTAATTAATTTATCCTAATACCCTAAATTAAAATATTTTTAATCTAAACCTAAATCTAAACCAACACTATCTCCCTTTTAATCTTTTTCTTTTTTATCTTATCCTTTCCCACATATTATTCCTTGTTCACTTCTCTTCCCCTTCTATGCACCACTCCCCTAGCTAAACCTACCCTCTACCACCATCAAATCCTCTTCCTCCGCTTAAGGTCTCGATTGAAATTTTTGGTAGATCATTACCCCTATCTCTATCCATGTGTAAGTATATATAAACCCACCAATAAATGAAACAACACCCTCTACTTTCTTCCTTTTATTTTCTTTAGAAATAGCATGAACGTCTTCCTCCTTCACCTCCTCCAACCTCCACAAAAACCCCCACCAAAAAGCCTAAGTGAACCACTCGCACCACTTGCATCAACATATAGCAAAACCCCCCACAATCAATAGCTAAATCCACCTCACCAAATCCCATAGACTTCGACTAAACATACTGCTACCCTTCCCTCTATTAATCCTCTTTTTGTAACAAAAAGCACCACACCACATCCCCTCCTCTTCGGAAGTTCCACCTAGTGCTTCCCCCTTCATTTTCTTCCTTGTTTGTTACACAAAATATTATACCCACACCATCCCTTATACAAATTCAACTACTACCCATAAAATCCCTTTAGTAGCATCAACTGAAGCAGACCTCCCTCCTCTTCGGCAACTTGACTTGTAGCCACCACTTTACTTATAGTAGTCTACATTAGACTATGCCCTCTACTACTTAGCTCTGACTAACAAAAACTCTTTCCCCTTATTTTGCTTGCTACCACTATTACTCTCCAAAAGTGGTTTTTTTTCGGCATAACACTCCATTTTTACACCCTTAAATTTCCTTAATTATTTGTTTTAATACTAATGGTATTTTATTATTATATATTTTTTTATTTTCTTGTGGTTGTAAAAGAAGCATAATAGGATTTACATTCTTAGAGATCAAAGTCATTTTTTCACGAATACTTACCCTAGTCTAGGGTCTTTGATTGATAACTAGTAGGCATATTTTTGGTGTTATAATATGTTTATGTTATTATGAAAATTAAAATATTATTGTTAATGCTATAATATGTGATTGATATTATAGGATAGAAAATGAGTAAATAACTATTTTGCAAAAGTATTATATTATGTGGAAAAACCCTCCCTCACCTTGAAATATAGTTGTATTATGGGTTTATTAATGGATTAATAACTATAATAAAGTACATCGAGATAAATAGAGTATTTGGGGATAATGTTAACTAATACATGAGATTTACTTGAAATAAGGGATTTGTATTAATAAGAATAGTTTGGTCAATGTGTGTTAAATATGAGAATTAATAAATTTTATGGTGTTATATCATCTAAAATATGTTAAGGAATTTTTATAAAGTGCTTAGAGTAGTTGTGAATGACCTAAGCAATAAAGTATGAAATTTTTTTGATATGGGAATAGAAACCCTAAAAAGAGGAGGCTATTATCACATATGAGAAATAGTAGAGTTAGAAAAAAATTTAAATATATTGTTAACCATAGTGTTTTGGGGGTTTGTATTGAATCCGGTATTCGTTTGGCCCTTACAAAAAAATTTATGATGGATTTTGTGAAACTTAGGTTTATATTCCCTAAGAATAGTAATTTTTGAGATAAGGTTATTATCCTATTTGGAATATCATAGAGTTAAGCACTGAAATTAGAGTATGTTGATAATAATAGTGTATGAGCATTAGGTTCTAAGTTTGTTGGTTACAAGAAAAGTAGAAGAAGAGTTCAGATAAAAATGCAAAATTATAATTTTAAGGAAATATAAGGATCTTAACTCTAGAGAATGACCTTATAATCTCATGATGTGCATTACCTATTTTGAACCTTTTATTTACTTTTAAATCAAAAATGAATAAGAAGTTAGTCATTTTCAGTGAAATATTACGTTAGTCAAGCCAAGGTATTTCTGGGTCTGTTCCACTAGATGATAATATTGGATCAAGTATGTTATCTCTCAGAGGTGCTTTAGTCCATTCCATTAGATTTAGAACAGTGAGGCAATATACTCATCACGAATAAGACTATGAATTTAGATAAGTAACGTGATAGATGATATATTAACATTTTAAAGTGAAGGAGTACTTAAGTTAGGACCAAGGTGTTTATAGGTTCTTTCCACTAGGCGGAAACAATATCTCAAATGTTTTGTCCCTAAAAGATGCTTCAGAATGTTCCACTGATTTAAGAATAGTTCCTCATAAGCATTCATCTTTGAGAGGTGTTAGATCCATTCCATCAGATGATAATAGCAACTTACGTGTGTTATCCTTGAGAGGTGTTTCAAACTATCCCATCAGTTTAAGAATAATGGGGTCCCTTAACATGACGTAATTAAAAGAATGAAAATGGTTATATCTAATAAAGAGACCTGGATCGATATTTGGCTTGTTATATTTTATGTGTTCCACACAAGTACTTATCTTCTACTATAAATTTAAATATTTATTTATGTCCCTGATTCGACTGTATTGTTACCTTTCTTAGTTTGTAGCATTGCAACCATATTTTTATGGATGCTGCTTATTCTCATGAGCAGATGACTTGGATGATTTTAAATAGGTTTTTGTGGACTAGTTGGATGATTTGTTTTGCCTTTGATGTATTGTATGGGGGAGGAGTGAGTTTTCATGTACTAGGTGTTTCGGCATAGAGTCATATTATGGAGATGATATTTTTACCCGGATACGTTTTGGACTCTTTAATTTATGGTCACCCCTTGGTTGTATTTAGATATTATATCCCATAATTAATCTCCAAAGTCATATTTATATTTATAAATATTCTCTAATTTATAATAGCTCTATTTTACTTTGAATGATTTTAGACTTGTACTTGATCTAAAGATGCTATGGTAAACCATATTTATGTCAATTACGACTATAATACTCGGTATTCTAATTATATTCTTCTGCTATAAAATAAATTTTTTTAGTAAAATTTAGAATAATCATTTTCCTCAAAAATCAAAAAGGAGGCCCAATTACCCCTAAGGTTAAGAATCACATATAACCCACAAAATTCTACAACTATAAGAAAAAATTTCAAAATTACTATAAAAAACAACTATATTATTAAATTCTAAAAATATAATTAATTTAAATTTAGGCAACCCACAATACCATAAAATCCCTTAGGGCTAAACACCCAAAAGTCCCAAATAACTAAAATATTCCAACCTCATCATGCTACACCAAGTAGAATATTTAAACATAATCAAATATGCTCATATATGGACTTATCAAAATAACATAACACAATATCATGCTTAAGATCTTATGGTAAATCCTATCAAGGAAAAGAAATATAAAATTTCAACTAAAAACCATGAACTCAATACTGTAGAATAGCATGGATTGAAAATGATCCAATCCAAATAAGACTTAACAAGATTATGAATAACTAAGGATTTAATAACAAAATAGAACAAATTAAGGAAAAAGTAGAGATCTATATTCATGCTCTTGTGTAATTAAAAGATGAGTAAACAATCAATTAATCAATTACATAAATCTATAATTCTCTTGCAATGGAGAATTTTATGGAGAAGAAGAGGAAGTTGGTTAGTATAACTTTGACTGCTAGGGTTTCATCACGTCTCATTTTACAGAAGAAAAAACTTCATGAGGCAAAACAACATGTTTCAAAAATAAAGAAAAAATATGGTCCATATATTAGAAGCACGGGTCCCCTGTGTTTCTTACATAAATCTCTCTTCTACACTAAAATTCTCAAACATTTGTACGAACCAAGATAATGTTATGTTATGTTCAAATACTCAATCAAAACTTAGTATCCTTCACCTTGAAACAATAATTGTGACTCATGACATGTAAAGGTCTCTATAAAAACCCTAACCCAACAAAAGAACCTCATGGCTTATGAACACCAATCAAGTCTTAGAAATACACGAACTTACATAAATTTAGTGGCTTCATTTGTATATCAACCAGATTATTCAAAGTATCCACTTTCTTTAACACAACATTACTTACAACAGTAGAACTTTAGATAAATTAAAAGTAGATGTTAATGTGTTTCATTTGATGATGGACATAGTTAAAACTTATAGGTAAAGTATATAACAACATAATAACAAAATCTTCATAATCTAATTTAACATGTATATTTTGTAAGTACATAAATATAGAGTCAAATTCATCTAAGTGACTTTTTAAAGATTACCCTCATGTAATTTCAAATCATGAAGTCAAGTCACTGATGGTATCAGATTTTCTACTTATTTTATCATATATAATGACTCAAAATTCATGAATGATTCCTTTGTCACTGCCTCCAATACCTCATTTGACAAATATAGATGTATAGTAGAGAGAAAATTTAGATCTACTTCTTTAAATATCTCATCTGTCATTAATTCTAGCTTATTCAAATGACTGGATAATGCTTTCTCTGATACATTCTAAATTTGAATAGCCTTCATCTTCAATTTTCATGATTGAAAATTAAATGAGCTACTAAGCTTCTCAATATTGAATCATGTACCCATAGTAATTATGAGATCTCTTCAGGAACGCATATCTGATACCAAAATCTTGTGGAATAATGTAGATTGAAAATGATCCCAACCAAAAAAAATTAACAAGATTATGAATAATTGAGGATTCAATCACATAAGTGAACAAAATTGTGGAAAAGGTAGAGATCTTCGTTCGTGGTCTTGTGTAACTATAGGATGATTAAACTAATCAATCAATCAATTACACAAATAAAAAATTATCTTTTAATCAAGGATTCTATGGATAAGACTAAGAAGTTAGGTTGCAAAACTTTGAAATCTAGGGTTTCATCATGTCGCATTTTATAGAAGGAAAAAAACTACCAGGAAAAAAATGTGTTTTAGAAAAAAGAGAAAACATAATTTGTGTTTATGAAACATGGGATAGCCATGTTTATGTTCTTACGCTTAACTTTTGCCCAACACAATGTTATCTTGTGCTAAAATACCTAGTTAAATCTCAAACTTGCCAAAATCATGAATTTACTAATTAATACATGATCACTAGTAAAAATAAATACTCTCTTGATCTTTAACACAAAGGCATGCTAAGATGGATTAAATAAAAATTAAAAAGTAGCCTCAAATAAGACCTAATTAGTGACATGTGTCCTTACAAAAAGCTACTATGGTCTCTGAGTAATATATACTCCTAATCAAATCCTTCCACGCCTTGATCACATAAGAAATAAATAATTAGACAAAAACATATTACAAGGATTGAATAGATATGAAAAAGACATAGAGGAGATTAACCCTTAATCCCACTTTTCCTCTATAAATGATTAACAATGCATTGAATATCTTTTAATTATTAGAGTTCATTTTATTTTCTACGAGTGTAATTGAGGAGATCTTCGATGTTTAAATATGATGTTGAATTAGTTCTTCCTTATCTCATTCATCTTTTCTTGAGGAGTTTTGTAATCATAATGCATTTTTCCATCCCAAAATTGAGGTAGTAAGTTGGTTTTAGTTTTTGTTACGGTCCACAAGCTCTTTAGTACCATAATAAATTAGATTAACTCTTATATAGATTTGGTATTCTTTTAAAATAATTTATATTTTATAAAAGAAAGAGTTGGGTAGATTTTTTTTGTATTGGTAATTAATTCCTTAGGAGTCTGATAGTTCTATTTCAACATTTTAACTATTTTTTTGAGCACCTTCTTCCTTCTCTACATTATGTGTAAATATTTAATCCAATAATAGAAATGATGTGCATTATTTAGTGCCATAACAACAAAAAAACACAAAAAGAATAATAGAGTTGTGAGATAAATTTAGGATCCAAAAATAAAATTTACATTGCCAAAAATTCAATGTGTAAAAATCTTGTTGCATTCGAAGCTAATATTCGGTCGGATTTTTATTTGGATTATTGGAACTAATATAATATCTTAATTTTTAATTTATATTACCGTATTTTAAGTATGTTGTACTATAATTTGAAAGTATATATGGTATTGAAAATATAAAGTATATTATATTGTATTGTATTCATGTGTGCAAAAGTATAATATACTATATCTTTAATGTATCTTCATATACTATAATATAATTTTTTCACCAAATATATGTATCTAATTATCAATACTATCATAAATCTATATTTGAAAAATATCAGATAATATGATGTTCATTAGGAAAATCCAATCTATTTTATGAATCATAGAGTGGAAACTTGATGTAGCGGATGATGACAACTAATTTTTCTCACCCCCTAAATTATAATAAATGCCTCAAAATTATTAGTGGTATTTTATTTTTTGTCTTATTAAATGAAAAGAATAAATTATAAATCCTCTTATTCTTCATTTACATTTAGATTGCTTGACAAAACAAGTGATATGAAGCCAAGTTTCTAATTTTTTTAGTATATCAATGCATATACCCATTGTAAGAGAAAAACATAAAACAACAAGATATGCGTTTGCTTATTGTGAATTAATTGCCAATGGTCTTTGAAACATAAATAAAGGGAAAAGTAACTTCCTTACAATCTCAATCACCTATATATACACATTCATAATACAAGCTTTAATCTTGTGTCATTCCTTAAATACAATCCAAACTTGAATTTTTCATTTTCAACATAATAAAAATAAGAAAAATGGTGATCAAATCCTTCCTTAGTGTTCTCAACTTATCTATTGCTCTCACTCTATTGTTAGAAATACCGGTGTTAGCTAGAACAAATGAAGCTTTCGCACCAACACCAGAATATTCCCAATTATTAGATTGTGCTAACAAGTTAAGTAATCAATGTGGTGACACAATATATTTTTATGTTTTTGAGGACATTAAAGAGCCAATTTCAAAAGAGTGTTGTCAAGAGTTAGTGAGCATGGGATCACATTGCCACTCTTTTATGGCTTATTCTATCATCAAGAATAAAGATTATAAAGACGAGGCAGTTGATATCCTCAAGCGAAGTAAAGAAGTTTGGGCTTCTTGCACTACTGGAGAAAATAGTGGCTGATGATGATCTTGAATATTGATTAGTTTTGGTTGGATGTGTAATTATAAACATATAAAATTCATAAATTTATCTAAAAATTGTTATAACAAAAAAAAATCCTTCAGTTGTGCGACTACTTCTTCTACATTTACTCCATCCTTATTGAGTTTGCTAACTTCAATTTCCTTTTAATTTAACATACTGATTTTTTCTAATGCAATCTAACAGTTTTGTAGGGATATTGTAAGAAGATTGATAGAAATATTATAATCATCAAGATGGAACAATCTTCATCATTAAAGAAAAGAGATAAAATAATGAAAGAATTAAATAATTTGACACTAATCAATTCAAATCCAAGAAGCCAAGAATCTACAAAAAAAAAAAATTAATCTAAGTCATAAAATAATTTTTTAGGTTCGGAAACTAATTTGAGTAATAACTAATCTAATTACACAACATATTCAAAAGATAAAATAAACTTGCTCACCAAAACCCAAATTTCCAAAACCTTAAAATTATCCATATATGAAACTCCTCAACCTCAACCCCACCTATTCTAAGAGATGAATCACCCTAGATAACATGAATCTAAGAGGACCCAAGACTAACCTATCAAAACTTCATATGATGAGATAATTAACCTATGTTGATACAAAATTATATTCGTTTGAACTTACAATTGAATTGACTTGATAGTGATTTTCCCACTTTGATTGATAGTTCTCGCAAAGGTTATAGAAGATCATTGAAAAATTGGTGCATGAAGTAACTCAAAATCTTTTTCTTAGTTTAATGATTCTGTGAGAATGACTACTGTCATGTGATTAATACTTCCACTATTATTTTGAATATAGTAAAAGAGTTATCATATTATACATACTACACTTCATATCCATTTAGTAATTTGTTTTGTTTGTATAAACAATATCTTCAATGATCATAAAGAAAATCTTTATTAAATTTTTGACAACTGAACTTGGTGTACACGAATGAATGAAATCAAAGGTCTCAATATCAAACTTTAGCTTTAGGTATACCTCAAAAGCTATATTTTATTATGATATATTTGTAATTTTTTTTATGATCAATCATAATTGTTGAATAAGTGAAAAATATTTCATTATAAAACAATTTAATCGAAATAACTTGTATACACATAAGGTTAAGTAGGTCCCTATCATTGGCATAATCTCTAAAGCATAGTACTAATCCCAATATGGGTGTTTAGGTAATTATACCAAACACAACAAGGAAATACCCATCAATACTGGAGCACTAATCCCAACATGGGTGTAAGCCAATGATATAAAATGTAAACATAGGTTGTACCTTCCAAATTGGAGCACCATTCCGAATATGGGTGTTTCGGCAATGAAAAAAAAATGGCATACCCTCCAAAGTGGATCACCGATCCTAATATGGGGGTTTAGAAGTTGACACCAAATGCATATGAGGAAATCTAAACCTCTAGGTTGGGTATTTAGGTAATGACAACAAAATGAAATTAAGGCAATATAAACCTCATACTTTGGTGTTTAGGCGATGATACCAAACACAAGGGATAAACCCACCCATCACTATGTACCCACTACACAAGCACCAATGCCAAGATGATTGCTACAATATTATTCCTATTCTACTATCCAAGCCACGTCCTAATAGGACAGGAAAGGTAGTGAGTGAAAGCAGAGGAAACTCCACCAATCATGGCGTACCATCTATATGAGTTAGTATGACAAGAATTCTAGAAAATCCATGAATAATACATAAATTGGTTGAAGAAACTCTACCATATGCTCAAATACTAAAAAAACAATTAGCCCATTCCCAACAAAAAAACACAAATAAGAAATTGGAACCTCAAAAGGTAAGGAAAGCCCATTTCATATTAAAGATAAGAATTCCTTACCTTAAAGTAATTCTTCTAGCAAAAAACTCCTAAGATGATGGCTCTCTAGCAAGACCTTGATTGCAAAGAGAACTAAAATCAAAACCATTAAAATCCTTTTTAAAACTTTATTAAAACTAAAGAAGAATAAGAAGATGATGAGGGCAAAACTCAAAGGACTAGAGAAAATCATAAATGAACTATATAAAGTAAAAATAATCCTAAGATGCCAAAATATTCCCATTAGTACAAATATATTCTAATTAAGATTTTACATATACATTAGAAAGAGATTCAAATAATAATTAGAAAAATATCTAAAATTATAGGCTAACTAGTTAGTCGGATTTTGAAAACTACTCGATTGGTATGCCTGAAATTCAAATTTTTATTAGAATTTTAAGCCCTTTTCAGAACCAAAACTAATTTATCTTATATAATTATAATTTTAAACTCAATTTTGAAGGTTTTTATGATGGGGTATTATAGTTTTTAATAGGTTACTCTAATCATAGTTGTGGTCCTAATAATTTGAGGTACCCTAGTAGGATAGTGTTTTATTTGACGTCTTAAGGTTGTGTTGTTGGCCATGATTGAAGCTGATTTTTTCTTTTTTGTGTTTGGAGTATTAGTTTATGAGGCAATGAAGATATGTAACACCCCAAAATTTACCAAATTTTTTAAAATAGAAATACATGGATTAATTTTATGAGGCAGAAATGGCGTCTGTTCTGGCGGCGGCGGAATAGAGTTTCAGCAAGGTCCAAAGGGAGGGACTTGCTGTGGCCGTTCGGGAGGGGGTATTTATAGGCCAAGGGGGGAGGAAAATGACGAAGGGAGAAGGAGGAATGCGGGGCAGGTGTGCAGGTGGTCGGCCGGTGGCAGGCAGTGCAGGTCCTGCCATGGAAGGTTAGGTCGGGAAGGGGAGAAAAAGGAAAGGAGATGGCACGCGGGGAGGGGAGAGATGGGGCTTGTTGGGTCGAAAAAAAGGAAGACAACGACGGGGAGAGGGGCAGAGAGGGGAGGCCGGACAGCGTGTTGCTGTCGGCGGTAGGGTTGCAGGGTTTGCCAGTTGCAGATCGGGGTTTGGGAGGGAGGAAGACGACGACTGGATCGGTCGATCCAGGGGAAAGAAAGAAAAGAAAGAGGGGGCGGTTCGGCCGGCTTGGGCGACGGGCGAGGACAGGCTGGCAGGCCTGGCACGCGAGACGGGGGGAAAAAAAGGGATCTGGGCCGGTGGGCTGGCCCAGTCGGGGGAGAAAATGAGGAAAAAAGAAAATGAGTAAAGGAGGAAGAAAGAAAAAAACAAAAAGAAAAGAGAAAAAGGGAAAACTAATATAATGGTTGGGTTGGGGTATTGGTCTTTATTTATTTATATATTTATTTTAGATATTTAATTTTAATGATAATTATTTTAAGTATACTAATTAAATTCATTTTTAATTTAATTATACTATTTTGGATAAATTGTCCTTAACTCCCATTTTAATTAGTAAAATGTCCAAAATATTCTAAATAATTTATTTATTATTTTCTCCTTATTTTCCTCAATTCATTTCCTCTTTATTTAATGAAGTAATATATTTTCTTAATTTCTCTAATAAATCATCATTTTGCCATAATTCCTAAATTAGGATTTTTGGGGTATTTCAGTAGGAGAGGCGGCTAATGGTGGCTCGAAGGGCGGTGGAGGTGGATGAGAGGGCAGATTGGGAAGCAACCTTTACACAGCTGGGGTAGCTTATGTATAGAAAATCAAGGGAGTTAGGTGGTTTAGTTAGTTAGAGGGTAGTGCAGGGAAGAATTAGGTGGGAAGAGTGGGTGGCAAAGTTAGCCGATTGCAGCGGACGAAGCGTCTAAAGTGGTGGTAGCGCATGCCAGGGTTTTTCTGGGTAGGGATCAAAAGTTCGATGTTGGGCTCATTGTGGGGGTATTTATACATTTTAAAAGAGAGGGTAGGGTTCTGTGGGTCAGTGAGGGAGTAATGAAGGTCAGGTTAAGGTTACCGGTGGTAACAAAACCCGGTGAAATTCAAATCGGAGTAGGGGTTTCCGTAGGAAAAAGGGGAGGTCATGCACAAAAAGGAAGAGGAAGGGAGAAAAAATGGCAGGTCAAAGGGGTGTAACCAGTGGCAAAAAACTAGGGCATTAGGCGGTGGAGTTACAAGTCAATGGTGGGAAGGAGGAAGAAGAAGGGAGGAAGAAAGGGGTGTTGGACTAACGGTCCAGGGAAGAAAAGAAGGAAAAGAGAAGAGGGAAGACTGGCCAAACGACAACGGCTAAGAAAATGATCAAAACATAGCGTTCCAAGGGGAAAAGGAGATAAAACATAGAACCGGGATGTCGAAAGAAGAAGAAAAGAAAGAAAAAGGAGAATGGGCCACATGAAGGAAAGAAAAAACGGAACAAGCCACGGAATGGAGGCCCAATCGCCGATGAAGAAAAAGAAAGAAGGAAAGAAGGATTAGGTCGCAGATAGGCCCATTCAGAAAGAAGAAGGAAAAAGAAAAGAAGAAGAAAGAAAAAGAAAGAAACGGAAGAAAGAAAAGCAAAAAGGAAAAAGGGAAAAAGAAATATAGGTAGGTTAGGGTCATTTAAATTTACTAGGATATTTGGGGATATTTATAAATAATAATATTTAAATTTATTTAGAGTTTTTGAAAGGTTTTTCATTAATTCCATTTTAATTACCAAAAAACCCTAATTTTATTCAATTAAATTATTTATAAAATTCATATTCATTTGGAACTATTATCTCCTAATTATTTTAAATAAAATTATTTATTTAATTAATTTCCAAAATAAAATCCTTAACTAGATAAAATATAAAAAATATCTAATAAAAATATTTATTATTTTTTTCTTGAATAGCCCTATTTAATTACCTTTTATTTTAATAAAAATAATTTATTTAACTAATTTCTAAATAAATCCTTAATTAACTATAATTATTAATATTAGATTTTTGAGTATTTCAAGATACATAGACTTTCTTATAATTTTGATCTAGTATGCATCCTAACAAAGCTATTACTTACTCATCTTCAATAGCCAAAATGGATTCTTTGGATCTAGGGGTTACTATTGTTCTTCTGTGATACTATTGCTTACTATTACACATACTATGTTATGTTCTTCTGTGAGATCATAACTTGTATTTGTGTTTGCAGTCTTATATGGATTGATATATACATATGTTTAGATAAGTTTAAAGAAAAAAAATGAGATCAAGGTTATAAACACGGGGGTCCGTGTTTTTGAAGATAGGGTTTTGGGTGTAGAGTCTCAATTATCAAATACCTAATGTTTTCCTACTGACTCTTGATGGAATCTTGAATTTATAGTTTCACTAGATTTTTATCTACAAAATCTTAACTATGTTTTTGAAAAAAGTTACCTACAGGAATGAACATCACCCATGACTAGAATGGTTAATATTATTGCACTAATTACGTCAATAGTATACATCAATAAAAAAAATTGGAAAGCATAGAATATAAGTTTACAAGACAGAAACATTTCATCCACATAATCCAAGATACATGATAACAAAAAAATTCAGTTATATTAAAATTCACATTAAGTGATCACATAGTTAAATTTATTAAGATACACTGAGACTAGTAAACCACCAATAACAATTACTCTAATTTTTTCCGTATACATTAGATCAGTATGGTAAATGCCACTAATACGCTCACATCTAAGGTAAAACACACATGAGTACTTGTGGACCTCCAATCCTATGTACACATAATAGTAGTAGGGAATATATAAAAATAATATAGAGAATTTTTTGTCCTTATCTTTCCATTAGAACCTCGTAAAATCATTCCACTAACTTAACACATACTAATGAATCACTCTGTTCACTTAAGAGCATTCCACGTCCACTTTGATTTCCATTAACTAATTATAAGGAAAATAGTTTCCTATTTGTTACATAAAGCATTGAATATTTTTGAATTCATACCAAATATTTCCCATATAATAAACACTTGGAAGTGTGGTAATAATATAGGGTATATGTAATACCCTAAATTTTAGCAATCCATAATCCTAAGTAATTAATATCAATACCTGATTCTAACCTTGGGAAAGTTATTTTTCTATCTTTTCCTAACTTCCTAATCATAGGACTTAGCCTAACCTTAATTTTTATTTCGGGTTATAAATATATTTCCTAATATCCAATAATCCTTTAATTAATTTATCCTAATACCCTAACTTAAAATATTTTTAATCTAAACCCACACTATCTCCCTTTTATCCTTTTTCATTTTTTCTTTTCCTTTCCCACATATTTTTCCCCACTCTCTTCCCTTCCCCGTATGTGCTTGACTTCCCTATCCAAAGTTATCCTCTGCCACCATCAAATCCCCTTCTTCAACTTAAGGGTCTCGGTTGAAATTTTTAAGGGACCATAACCCCCATCTCTATCCATGTGTAAGTATATATAAACCCAAAAAAAAATGGACCAACACCCTCTCTTTTCATCCTATTAATTATTTAGAAATAGCATGACCGTCTTCATCCTTCACCTCCTCCATCCTCCATAAGAACAACCTCAAAAACCCACATCAAAAAGCCTTACTGAATCACCTCCACCACTTGCATCAACCTATAGAAAAACCACCCACAATCAATTGCTAAATCCACCTCACCTAATCCCATCAACTTTGATCAAACTTACCGCAACCCTTCCCTCTTTTAATCCTCATTAGATGCAGCAACAACCACCACACCACCTCTCCTCCTCTTTGGAAGTTCCAACTACTACATCCACCTTCATTTTCTTCCTTGTTTGTTGTACAAAATCCTACACCCACACCATCCCTTCTAAAAACTCAACCACTACCCATAACCTCCTTTAGTTGCTTCAATAGAAGTAGACCTCCATCATATTTAGCAGCTTCACTCGTAGCCACCACTCCACTTACGGTACTCTACATCAAACTATGCCCTCCACCACACAACCCCAATTAAAAAAATCTTATTCCCCTTATTCGGTGTAAATTAAAATATGATTGTTAATGCTATGCTATGAGATTGATATTATAGGATACAAAATGAGTAAATAACGATTTTGTATAATAGTTATTTTATGTGGCAAAACCCTCGCCTTCAAAATATGGTTATATCATGGGTTTATTAACGGTTTAACGAGTATAATAAAGTACATGGAGATAAATAGTGTATTTGGGGATAATGTTAAGAATTACATGATATTTTCTTGAAATAAGGGATTTGTATTAATAAGAATAGTTTGGCTAATATGTTTTAAATATGAGAATTATGAAATTTTATGGTGTTATATTATCTAAAATATGCTAAGGATTTTTATATAGTGCTTAGAGTAGTTGTGAATGACCCAAGCAATAAAGCATGAAATTTTTTTGATTTGGAATAGAAACCCTAAAATGAGTAGGCTATTATCACATATAGGAAATAGTAGAGTTTGACCAAAAAATTTGAATATACAGTTAACCATAGTGTTTAGGGAATGTGTACTTAATCTAGTATTTTTATAGCCCCTACAAGAAATGTTATGATGGATTTTGTGAAATTAGGGTTTATATTCACTAAAAATAGTAATTTTTGAGATAAGGTTATTATCTTATTTGGAAGATCTTAGAGTTTGGCATTGAAATTAGAGTATGCTGATAATAATAGTGTTGGTTACAAGGTTAATATAAAAGTAATTTAGATAAAAATGCAAAATTAGAATTTCAAGTAAATATAAGGATCTTAACTCTAGAGAATGACCTTACAATGTCGTGATGTGCATTACCTATTTTGAACCTAATATTTACATTTAAATCAAACATGAATAAGACATTAGTCATTTTAAGTGAAATATTACGTTAGTCAAGCTAAGATATTTCTGTGTTTGTTCCATTAAATGATAATATTGGAACTAGTGTGTTATCTCTTAGAGGTACTTTAGTCCGTTCCATTAGATTTAGAATAGTGAGGCACTATACTCATCATGAATAAGACTACGAATTTTGATAAGTAACCTAATAGATGATATATTATTTATTTAAAGTGAAAGAGTACTTGAGTTAGGACCAAGGTGTTTATAGGTTCTTTCCACTCGACAACAACAGTAGCTCAAAAGTGTTGTCCCTAAAAGGTGCTTTAGAAAGTTCCACTAGTTTAAGAATAGGGAATATAGGCATTCATCTCTGAGAGGTGTTGGATCCATTCCATCAGATGATAATAACGACTTAGGTGTATTATCCTTGAGAGGTGTTTCAAACTGTCCCGTTGGTTTAAGAATAACAGCGTCTCTTAACATAATGTAAATAAAAGAATAAAAATAGTTATATATAATAAAGGCGCCTGGATTGATATTTACCTTGTCATATTTATGTGTTCTATACAGGTACTTATCTTCTACTATAAATGTAAATATTTAATTATACCCCTGATTCGACAGTATAGTTACCTTTCTTAGTTTGTAGCATTCATTCCAACTATACTTTTTATGGGTGTTGCTTATTCTCATTAGTAGATGACCTGGATGATTTTATATAGGTATTTGTTGACCAATTGGATGATTTTATTGCATCCGATGTATTGTATGGGGAGGAGAGAGTTTTCATGTACTAGGTGTTTGGGCAAATAGTCATATTATCCAAATGATGTTTTCACTCGGATACTTTTTGGACTCTTTAATTCATGGTATCCCTTTGGTTTTATTTTGATATTGTGTCGTAAAATTAATCTCCAATGTCTTATTTATTTTTATAAATATTCTCTGATGTCTAATTGCTCTATTTTATTTTCAATGATTTTATATTTGTACTTGATCTAAAGATAGTATGAACCATACTTATGTCAATTACGGCTATAATACTCGGTATTCTCATTATGTTCTTCTGGTATACATTATACGTTTTTAGTAGTAAAATTTAGAATAATGATTTTCCCTAAAAATCACAAAAGAGGCCCAATTACCTCTAAGTTTAAGAATTTCATATAATGCACAAAATTCTACAACCATAAAAAAAATCAAAATTACTTTCCATAACCAATATATTATTAAATTCGAAAACTGTAATTCATTTTAATTTAGGCAACCCACAAGACCTTAAAAGCCCTTAGGGCCAAATACCCAAAAGCCTGAAAAACAAAAATATTCCAATCTCATCATTTTACACCAAGTAGAATATTTAAACAAAATTAAATACACTTATATATGGACTTAAAAAAATAATATAATACAATATCATGTGTAAGATCTTATGGTAAATCATAGCAAGGAAAAGAAATATAAAAATTCAACTGAAAAACCATGAAATCACTATTGAAGAATAACATGGATTGAAAATGATCCAATCCAAATAAGACTTACCAAGATTATGAATAATTAAGGATTTAAGCACAAAATAGAAAAAATGGAGGAAAAAGCATAGATCTATATTTGTGCTCTTATAATATAAAAGATGAGTAAATAATTAATTAATGAATTACGTAAATCAATAATTCTCTTGCAATAGAGAATTTTATGGAGAAGAAGAGGAAGTTGGTTTATATAACTTTGACTGCTAGGGTTTCATCATGTCTTATTTAATAGAAGAAAAAACCTTATGAGGCAAAAAAACATGTTTCTGAAGTAAAGAAAAAACATGGTCCATATTTTAGAACCACGAGTCCCTTGTGTTTCTTACATAAATCTCTGTGCTACACTAAAATTCTCCAACATTTGTACAAGCCAACCCAAGGTTATGTTGTGTTCAAATATCCAATCAAAACTTACTATCCTTCACCGTGACACAGTATTCATGACTTATGACATGTAAAGGACTCAATGAAAAACCCTATCCCGACAAAGAACTGCAAGGCTTATGAACACCAATCAAGTCTTACAAATAGATGAACTTACCTTAAGTTAGTGGCTTCAATATTATATCAACCAGATTATTCAAAGTGTCCACTTTCTCTAACACAACATTAATTATAAGTGTCGAACTTTATGTAATTTACTAACATAATAACAAAATCTTCATCATCTAATCTAACATGTATAATATGTAAATACACATAATTTGAAGCCATGAAGTCGACTCTCCAATGGCATCTAATTTGCTACTTATTTTATCATATATAATGACTCAAAATTCATGAATGATTCCTTTGTCACTACCTACAATACCTCGTTTGACAAATATAGATGTATAGTAGAGAGAGCATTTAGATCTACTTCTTTAAATCTCTCATCCTCATCGATTCTAGCATGTTCGAATGACTGTATAATGCTTTCTCCAATCAATTCTAAATTTTTTTACCTTTCATCTTCAATTTTCATGATCTAAAATTAAATAAGCGACTAAACTTCTCAATATTGAATCTTGTACCCATACTAATTACCAAATCTCTTCAGCAACACATCTCTTATACCAAATTCTTTTAGAATAACATAGATTGAAAATGATCCCAACCAAATTAAAATTAACAAGATTATGAACAATTGAGGATTTAGTTACATGAGTAAACAAATTGAGGAAAAATTAGAGATCTTTATTCATGATCTTGTTTAAGTATAGGATGATTAAACAAATCAATCAATCAATTACACAAATCTATAATTATCTTTTAATCAAGAATTCTATGGAGAAGAGTAAGAAGTTAGGTTGCACAACTATGATATCTAGGGTTTCATCATGTCTCATTTTATAGAACGACAAAAACTACTAGGAAAAATATTGCGTTTTAGAAATAAGAGAAAACACAATTTGTGTTTTTGAAACATGGGAAACCCATGTTTATTTTCTTACTCTTGACTTTTTCCCAACACAATGCTATGTTGTGCTAAAATAACTATTTAAATCTCACACTTGCAAAAATCAACAATTTACTAATTAATAGATGATCACTAATAAAAAGAAAAACCATCATGATCTTTAACATAAAAGCATGCTAAAATGGATTAAATAAAAATTTAAAAGTAGCCTTAAATAAGACCTAATTAGTGACATGTGTCCATACAAAAAGATACTATGGTCTCTAAGTACTATATACTCCTAATCAAATCCTTCCATGCCTTTATCACATTAGAAATAAAGAATTAGACAGAAACATATTACAAGGATTGAATATATATAAAAAAGACATAGAGGAGATTAACCCTTAATCCTAGTTTTCCTCTATAAAAGATTAACAATGCATTCAATATCTTTTAGTTATTAGATTTCTGTATTTTCTTCGATTGTACTTGAGGAGATGTTCGAAGCTTAAATATGACTTTGATTTAGTTCTTCCTTATCTCATTCATATTTTCTTGAACTGTTTTGTGATCATAATGCTTTTTTCCATCCCAAAATTGTGGCCATAAAAATAGTTTTTATTTTTGTCCACAAGATCTTTAGTTCCATAACTAATTAGATTAACTATTATATAGATTTTGTATTCTTTTACAATAATTTATATTTTGTAAAACAAAGGGCTGGATAGATTTTTATCCATAATTATAATTAATTCCTAACGAGTCTGATAGTTCTAATTCAACATTTTGACTATGTTTTTAGGCTCTTTTTTTCCTTTTTCACACGTGTAATTATTTAATCCAATAATAGAAATGATGTGGATCATTTAGTGCCATAACAACAAACAAATAAAAAAATAATAGAGTTGTGAGATAAATTTAGTATCCAAAAATAAAATTTACATTCCAAAAAATTCAATCTATAAAAAACTTGCTACATTCGAAGCTAATATTCGGTCTGATTTTTATTTGGATTATTGGAATTAGTATAATATCTCAATTTTAAATTTATATTGCCATATTTTGAGTATATTATACTATATCTTTAATGTATCATCATATACTACACTATAATTTTTTCACCAAATATATGTATCTAAGTATGAATATTATCAAAATTCTATATTTGAAAAATATCAGAAAAAATGATGTTCTTTAGGAAAATCTAATCTATTTTATGAATGATAGAGTGGAAACTCGATCTAGTGGATGATGACATCTAATTTTTCTCACCCCTTAAATTATAATATATGCCTTATAATTATTAGTGGTATTTGATTTTGTGTCTTATGAAATGAAAAGAATAGTTTATAAATCCAATTATTCTTCATTAACATTTAGATTGCTTGACAGAACTAGTGATATGAAGCATGTTTCTAATTTATTAGTATATCGATGCATGTACCCATTGTAACATAAAAATATAAAACAACAAGATATGCATTTGCTTATTGTGAATTAATTGCCAATGGTCTTTGAAACATAAATAAAGGGAAAAGTAACTTCCTTACAATCACAATCACCTATATATACACATTCATAATACAAACCTTAATCTTATGTCATTCCTCAAAGACAATCCAAACTTGAAATTTCCATTTTCAAAATAATAAAAATAAGAAAATGGTGATCAAATCCTTCCTTAGTGTTCTCAACTTATCTATTGCTCTCACTCTATTGTTAGAAATACTCATATTAGCTAGAACAAATGAAGCTGTCGCACCAACACCAGAATATTCCCAATTATTAGATTGTGCTAACAAGTTAAGTGATCAATGTGGTGACACAATATATTTTTATGTTTTTGAGGACGTTAAAGAGCCAATTTCAAAAGAGTGTTGCCGAGAGTTGGTGGGCATGGGATTACATTGCCACTATTTTATCGCTCATTCTATCATCAAGAATAAAGATTATAAAGATGAGGCAGTTGATATCCTCAAGCGGAGTAAAGAAGTTTGGGCTTCTTGCACTACTGGAGAAAAAACTGGCTAATGATGATCATGAATATTGATTAGATTTGATGGGTTTGCAATTATAAGCATATAAAATTCATAGATTGATCTCAAAAATTTTATAACAAAAAAAAAATCCTTCAGTTGTGGGACTACTTCTTCTGCATTTATTCCTTCCTCGTTGAGTTTACTAACTTTAAGTTCCTTTTAATTTAACTTATTGGTTTTTTTTCTAATTCAACCTTATAGTTTTGCAAGGATATTTTAGGAAGATTGATAGAAATATTAAAATCATAAAGGTGGAACAAATTCATCATTAAATAAAAGAGATAAAATGATGAGAAAACTAATAAATTTTACATGAATCAATTCAAATCAAAGAAACCTAGAATCTATAAAAAATAGATAAAATAATCTAAGTCATAAAATAATTTGTAAGATCTAGAAACTAATTTGAGTAATAATTAATCAAATTACACAACATATTCAATAGATAAAATAAACTTGCTTACAAACACCCAAATTTCCGAAACCTTATATTTATCTGTATATGAAACTCCTCAACCTCTACCCCACCTTTTCTAAGAGAGATGAATCACCCTAGATAACATGAATTTGAGAGGACCTAAGACTAACCTACCAAAACTTGATATGAGGAGATAATTAACCTAAGTTGATACAAAATTATATTCATTTGAAATTACATTTGAATTGACTTGATAGTGATTTTCCCACCTTGATTGATAGTTCTAGCAAAGGTTATAGAAGATAGTTGAAACATTAGTGCATGAAGTAACTCCAAAACGTTTTCTCAAGTTTAATGATGATATGAGAATAACTACTATCATGTGATTAATACTTCCACTAATATTTTGAATATATTAGAAGAGTTATCATGTTATAGATGTTACACTTCATATCCATTTAGTAAGTTCATTTGTTTGTATAAACAACATCTTTAATGATCATAAATAAAATCTTTATTAAGTTTCTGACACCTAAATTGGTGTACATGAATGATTGAAATCAAAGGTCAAATTATCAAACATTAGCTTAGGGTATACCTCAAAAGCTTTATTTTAATCATGATATATTTGTAAAATTTTGTACGATTAGTCATAATTGTTCAATAAGCGAAGAAGATTTCATTATAATTAAATTTAATCAAAATAACTTGTATATACATAAGGTTAAGTAGGTCCCTATTATGGGCATAACCTCTAATGCATAATATTGATCCCAATATGGGTGTTTAGGCATTTATACCAAAAACAACAAGGGCATACCCTTCAATAATGAGGCACTAATCCCAATATGGATGCAAGGTAATGAGAGAATATGCAAACATGGGTTGTACCTTCCAAATTAGAGCACCATTTCCAATATGAGTGCTTAGGTAATGACACCAAACAAAAATAATGGCATACCCACCAAAGTGGACCACTAATCCTAATATGGGGGTTTAGAAGATGAGACCAAATGCATAAGAGGCAATCTAAGCCTCTAGGTTGGGTGTGTAGATGATGACACAAAAATAAAATTGAGGCAATCTAAACCTCTTAGTTAGGTGCTTAGGTGATGATTCCAAACACAAAGGATAAACCCACCCATCACTATGTACCCACTACACAAGCACCAATGCCAAGATGGTTGCTACAATATTATTCCTATTCTCCTATCCAAGCCACAACCTAATATGATAGGAAAGGTAGTGAGTGAAAAAATATGAAACACCACCAATCTTAGTGTACCATCTATATTAGTTAGTACTACTAGAATTATAGAAAATCCATGAATAATACATAAATTAGTTGTAGAAACTCTACCACATGCTCAAATTCTAGAATAAAATTAGCCCATTCCCAACAAAAAAACACAAATAAGAAAATGGAACCTCAATAGGCAACGAAAACCCATTTCATATTAAAGATAAGAATTTCTTACCTTGAAGCAATTTTTCTAGAAAAAACTCCTAAGATGATCGATATCTAGCAGAACCTTGATTCCAAAAAGAACTAAAATCAAAACCATTAAAATGATTTTTAAAACTCTATTAAAACTAAACAAGAAGAAGAAGATGATGATGATGAAGACACAACTTAAAGAAGTAAATAAAATCATAAATGAACTAAATAAAGTAAAAATAATCCTAAGACACCAAAATATTCCCATTATTAAATATATATTCTAATTAAGATTTTATGTATACATTAGAAAGAGATTCAAAGAATAATTAGAAAAATATCTAAAATTATAGGATAACTAGTTAGTTGGTTTGAGAAAACTACTCAATTGGTATGCTTGAATTTCAAATTTTTATTATAATTTCAAGCCCTTTTCAAAACCAAAACTAATTTATCTTATATTAATATAATTTTTAACTCCTTTTTGAAAGTGTTTATGTTGGGGTAATATAGTTTTTTAACAGGTTACTCTAATCATAGTTGTAGTCCTAATAATTAGAGGTACACTAGTACAATAGTGTTAAATTTGACACCTAAAGGTTATGTGGTAAGCCATGGTGGAACCTATTTTTTCTTTTTTGTGCTTGGAGTGTTAGATTATAAGGCTAGGAAGATACATAGACATTCTTCTAATTTTGATATAGCATACATCCTAATAGAGGTATTACTTACTTATGTTCATTAGCCATGATGGATTCTTTCGATCTAGGGTTTCTAATGTTCTTCTTTGATACTATTACTTGTTGTTACACATACCATGTCAAGTTTGAGATGGTCATATCATAACTTGTATTTGTGTATGCATTCTACTATGGATTATTGTATACATGTGTTTAGATAAGTTTAAAGCCAAAATGAGATCAAGGTAATAAACATGAGGGGCCCATGTTTATGAAGATAGGCCAAGTGTTTTCTCATTTTCTACCATTTACTTGTGTTAGACATGTACTTCTATAAATAGATGTGTATGAATCCATAGTGATAATTCATACACCATTGACACTTGACCAATACCTCTCCCATTATATTCTCTTATGTTTCAAAGAAAATTGTGTACTAAGTTATATATTGGGAAATCTTTAATTCTCCATGTAATGACTAGTTTATTATGCCATAAATACTTTAGTTATTTCCCCCATTTTTATTTTATTCTGATTTTTATCTCAATTATATCTTAGATTTTTATCAATTTCTTGTTAGATTAGGTCATAGGCATTAACATTTGGTTAATGTTTTCCCTACAAAAAGAATAAGAAAATTTTCAAAAACATACTTAAGAGTTTGTAGATAAAACTCTAGTGAAACTATAAATGCAAGATTCCATAAAGAGTCTGTATGAAAACATTAGCCATTTGATTGTTGAGACTCTACATGCAAAAGGCCTATAATTCATATTGTTCCTCAATAGAAAGTGCATCAAGCTTAGCAAAGTCAGCAAGACCGTCAGAAAAAATTTTCATATCAAGAAAGAGGTTGTTTACGTATGGGATAGAACATCACCCATAAATAGAATGGTTAATACTAGTGCACTAATTATGTCAATAGTATAAAACAATTAAAAAAAAGGAAATCTTAGAATATGAGTTTACAAGAAAGAAACTTTTCATCCACATAATCCATGATACATGATGAAAACAAAAATTCACGTATATTAAAATTCACATTAAGTGACCACATAGTTCCATTTATTAAGACACAATGAGAATAGGAAACCACCAATAACAATTACTCTAATTTTTTCCTTTTACATTAGAGCAATATGGGAAATGCCACTAATACACTCACATCTAAGGTAAAACATGCTTGATTACTTGTGGACCTCTAATCCTCCGTACACATAATACTAGTAGGGAATATATAAAAATAATATAGAGTAGTTTTTGGCCTTATCTTTCCATCAGAACCTAGTAAAATCATTACACTAACTTTAAAATTCTTGGGGGTGACTCATTTGTTCTTCCACATTAATTATTAATATCTAATTAGTTCATTATCTGAACATAACACATACTAATGCATTACTTTGTTCACTTAAGAGCATTCCACTTCCACTTTGATTACCATTAACTAATTATAAGGAAAATAGCTCACCATTTGTTACATGAAGCATTGAATATTTTTGAATTTATACCAACTATTTCCCATATAATAAAAAATTGGAAGTGTGATAATAATATAGGGTATATGTAATACCCTAAATTTTAGCAATCCCTAACCCAGAGTAATTAATATCGTAAACTAAGTCTAACCTTGGGAAAGTTATTTTTTTATCTTGTCCTAACTTCCTAATCATCGGTCTTAACCTAACCTTAATTTTTATTTTGGGTTATTAACATCTTTCCTAACCTCAACCTAACATCTAATAATCATTTAGTTAATTTATCCTAATACCCTAACTTAAAATATTTTTAATCTAAATCCACACTATCTCCTTTTTATCCTTTTTTTTTCTTTCCCACATATTTTTCCCATTCTCTTCCTTTACCCATATGTGCATGACTCCCCCAGCAAAACCTACCCTCTCCCACCATCAATTCCCCTTCCTCGACTTTACGGTTTCAGTTGAAACTTATGGCAGATCATAACCCCCACCTCTATTGATGTGTAATTATATATAAAACCATCAATAAATGGACCAACACCCTCTCTTTTCTTCCTTTTATTTCTTTAGAAATAGCATGACCATCTTCCTCCTTCACCTCCTCCATCCTCCATAAGAACAACCTCTAAAACCCACATCAAAAAGTTTGACTGAACCACCTCCACTACTTGCATAAACCTATAGAAAAACCCCAACAACCAATTGCTAAATCCACCACACCATTCTCGTTGACTTCAACCAAACCTACCGCAACTCATCCCTCTTAAAATCCTCCTTTGTCGCAGCAATAGCCACTGCACCACATCCCCTCCTCTTTAGAAGTTCCACACACTGCATCCACCTTAATTTTCTTCCTTGTTTGTTGCCCAAAATCTTATACCCACACCATCCGTTCTGTAAATTTAACTACTGCTCATAACCTCCCTTTAGTGGCTTCAACTAAAGCAACCCTCCCTCCTCTTCAGTAGCTTCACTCGTACCCACCACTCCACTTACAGTATTCTACATCACACTACACCCTTCACCACTTGGCCCCAACTAAGAAAACCTCATTCACCTTATTCTAGTAGCTACCACTATTGCTCTCCAAAAGTTCTTTGTTTCGGTGTAATACTCCATTTTCACACCCTTACATTTCCTTAATTATGTGTTTTAATCCTAATGGTGTTTTATTATTATATATTTTCTAATTTTCCTGTGGTTGTAAAAAAGCATAATAAGATTTACATGCTTAGAGAACAAAGTCAATTTTTAAAGAATACTTACCGCGGTCTAAGGTCTTTGATTGCTAACTATTATGCATGTCTGTGGTGCTATAATATGCTTTTGTTATTATGTAAATTTAAATATGATTGTTAATTCTATGATATGTGATTGATATTATAGGATAGAAAATAAGTAAATAACGATTTTGCATAATTGTTATTTTATATGGCAGAACCCTCGCCTTGAAATATAGTTGTATTATGGGTTTATTAATGGTTTAACGAGTATAATAAAGCACCTAGAGATAAATAGTGTGTTTGGGAATAATGTTAAGAAATGCATGATATTTTCTTGAAATAAGGGATTTGTATAAATAAGAATAGTTTGGTCAATATGTGTTAAATATGAGAATTATGAAAATTTATGGTGTTATATCATCTAAAATATGCTAAGGAATTTTTATATAGTGCTTAGAGTAGTTGTGAATGACCTAAGCAATAAAGTATGAAAATTATTTGATTTTGGAATAGAAACCCTGAAATGTGGAGGCTATTATCACATATAGGAAATAGTAGAGTTGCACCAAAAATGTGAATATATTGTTAGCTATAGTGTTTTGGGAGTGTATATTAAATCCGATATTTGTTTGGTCCCTTCAAGATGATGTGTTTTATCAAAGTAGCTGGAAGGTTGGATCAAAGATTGATGGTAGAAGGATGTCACCCACAAAATGATGCAAAACAAATGAATGATTAAGAAGGGTTATAGGCGAAGAAATCAAGTGACAAAGGATAGTTGCTCTCAGAAAATTTGAACCAATCTTCAAGTGTGCCAAGTTTGAGTGTTCATGGAGGAAGGCAACATCCCAGACTTTCCTTGCTCAATGTCAACTCAAAATGAGAGAGATAGACATAAGCTAGCTATGTTCAAAGTTGGATTAAAATTCTTATTCATTCTTCATATGAATTCATGCGTACAAGTGAGGTATATATAGGTAAGTTCCAGCTTGAGTTTCAAAGCCCTCCAGCTGGTTCTTAGCATTAATTTAGCCCATTAATCATGGTTGAATTAAGCCCATATAACCTTAATCCTAAGCATAATATCATTGGTTAAATGATATTAAGGATTAATATTATAAAGCTATACAATTAACTATGATACATACATGAAATTATATCAAATCCTAACTTACATAAAATACACTTAGGGTTAAGGTTTACAACAAGTTAATACAACTAATGAATTTCATCACCATATCTTCTTGTTGTAACGTATCATACCATGTTTGCCATAGTCTTGTATGCTTTGAATACTTGTATAGATTAAAGTGTATTAACATTTTCTTCTTTCAAATATGTGACATACCTACAAGAACAACTTAAATGTTTTTTCAATATCAAGCATATAAGAATTATCAAGAATATTTAACATGATAGGCTCCAACATTAAGAAAGCTAAGTCTTCTTTATGTTGAGAATTAATATGAACATGATAATCCTTAGGTTCATTAGATGCTCTTGCATCATTCTCCCCAAGTTGAGAAGAATTTGCCCTCAAATTTTCTTCAGAATAATAAGGAGACAAATGATTAACATTAAAATTTCTTGAAATTCCACCATTAGAATCTGGAAGTTCAAGTTCATAAGCATTATCTCCAAACTTTCTTTGTATTTTAAATGGACCATCAGCTCTTAGCAGTAGTTTATTTTTATGTAAATTAGGAAGTCTTTCTTTATGCAAATGTAACCAAACTAAGTCATCAGGAGAAAACATATAAGAGTTTCTATGCTTATTTGCTTGAGCTTTATACTTGGCATTAGATTTTTCAATGTTATTTTTGATTTTCTCACGAAGTTGTTGAAAAATTGTACTATATATTTAGCTTCATAATTTTGCAATTCACCTTTTTTCAACAGAATCATGTTAATAGGTATGTGAGGATTCACACCATACACCACCTCAAATGAACTAGTTTGAGTAGTATTAGATGGACTACGATTATAAGCAAACTTTGCATGAACTAACTTAATATCCCAATCTTTAGTACATTTATTAACTAAACCTCTTAATAATGTACCAAGAGTTCTATTATTTACCTTAGTTTGACCGTCAGTTTGCGGATGATATGAAGTGCTAAATAACAATTTAGTACCAAGCATATGCCATAAAGTTTTTCCAAAAATAACTCATAAACTTGACATCCCAATCAGAAACTATGCTTTTAGGTATTCCATGAATTTTAACAATCTCTCTAAGATACAAGTCAGCAACATGCATGGCATCATCGGTTTTATTACATGGAATAAAATGAGCCATTTTAGAAAATCGATCTATGACCACAAGAATAGAATCTTTACCACGTTGCATTCTTGTTAACTCTAGGATAAAGTACATACTTACTCCTTCCTATGGTTTATCAAGAATGGGTAAAGGTGTGTATAAGCCTTTATGAAATTAACTTTTACTTTTTTGACACGTAGAACATCTACGTATCATGGCTTGTACATGTTTAACCATTCTTGGCTAATATAAATTCTCTTCTAATAATTACATAGTTTTAAGTATACCAAAATGTCCCGCAATGCTACGTTCATGTATTTCCTTGATTAGCAAGTCTCAAATACTAGATCTAGGAATACAAAGTTTATTTAGTCTAAACAAAAATCCATCTTGTATGACATAATTTCCATGGTATCCAATTTCTTTACATGTCCTTAAAATCTCCATCATTAGTATATAAGTCTTTTATCATTTCAAAACCTAAGATCTTCCCATCCATCATAAAAAGTAATGTCGATCTACGAGAAAGAGCATCAGTGACTACATTTTCTTTACCATCTAAATGTTTGACAGAGAACAAAAAGGATTGTAAAAAATTTACCCATTTTGCATGTCTCAGATTAAATTTCTTTTGACTATGTAAGTATTTTAAACTTTCATGATGAGAAGGTAACACAAAGGGTTTTGGTCTTAGATAATGAATCTTCTATAAAAACTAGCTAATTCATGAAAAATGTTCAAATCATGAACATTCTTAGGGATATGCCATTCTTTTATAGCCCTAATATTATTAGGATCTACTTTAATACCTTATCCACTAATAATATATCCTAGGAAAACTACACTTGGAAGCATAAAATTACATTTCTCAAGTTTCCCATATAATTTAGCTTTTCTTAGCTTATCAAATAATTTCTTCAAAGGCACTAGCTGATCATAGCTATTTTTTCTATACACAAGAATATCATCAAAATATACAATAATGACATCACCAAGGAAAGGTTGGAGAAATTCATTCATAAGTCTCATAAATGAGCTAGGTGCATTACATAACCCAAAAGGCATAACCATCCACTCATAGAGACCATATTTTGTTTTAAAAGTAGTTTTCCATTCATCTCCCTCTTTAATCCTTAATTGATGATATCCACTTCTCAAATTAATTTTGGAAAATACTTGTGCACCACAAAGTCCATCAAGCATATCATATAATATATGCATAGGAAAATGATATTTGATAGTAATATTATTCACTGCCCTAGAATCTATACACATATGCCAAGTACCCTCCTTTTTAGGCACTAGTAAAGCAGAAATACTACAAGAACTCATACTTTCTCTTACAAATCCGTTATCCATAAGCTCTTTTTTTTTTTGTAATTCCTTAGATTCTTCTAGGTTACATCTATAAGCTAGTTTTTTAGGAATAGGCATACCAGGAACATGATCAATGGCATGTTCTATACCTCTTTTAGGTGGTAATCTAGGAGGTAAGTCATCAGGATATACATCATTATACTCATCAAGTAACTTAATTACATTAGGATTTTCAATTTGTTATTTTTTAGGTTTAGAATCTTTAGAAACTAAAGCATAACAAATTCCTTCTTCTTCTATGCATTTTCCATAGCCTTTTCATGTAAAAATAATCTCTTTTTGTCATCACTCAAAGACATATGATCACATAAAGAAGGTATTAGCCTATACAATTGCTTTTCTTTTTTTCACCACATATTAATTATTTACCCCATCATGAGTTGCTTTCCTATCATATTGCCATGGTCTACCTAAAAGTAATCCACAAGCATCCATAGGCAAAACATCACATAGAACTTCATCATGATAGTCTCTAATAGAAAATGTGATTAAAGCTCTTTTGTTTACTTTAGCTCCTTTATCCTTATTTATCCATTGTAAAGAATAAGGTTTAGGATGATTAGTAGTTTCCAAACCAATTTTCTTTACCATTACCTCACTAGAAACATTGGTACATGAACCACTATCAATTATGAGTCTAAAAACCATGTCACCTATTTTACACTTAGTTTTAAAATTTTTCTCTCATTGAGTAGGTGTAACACTAGGTTGTATTTGTAAAACTCTTTGAATTACAAAGCAAGGATCTCCTTCTTCCTCTTCCATAGTCAATATTTCATTAGGAGATTCCACCTCTAATTCTTCTTCATCACTACATGGTTCCATGTTTTCTATTTCATGTAGGGTTAAGCTTCTTTGGTTAGGATAATCTCTAGCAAAATGTCTTTATCCTTTACATTTAAAAAATTGTTTATTTGCCATTTAAAATACCTTATTTTTACCTTTATCATCTCTATTATTCTTTTTATCATATGAAAATTTTGATTTTGGTGTAAAGGTATTAGAATAGGCTTTAGTTGAAGTTGTAGCATTAGACTTAACATAGGCTTTAGTTGATTTGGTTTGTCTTTCAAATTTCATAGCCAATTTAAGCAAGTCATCAATATATTCATAAGAGTACATATAAAATTTGTCTCTTATTAAATTATTCAAGCCACCTAAGTACCTAGCACACTTTTTTTCTTTTCTTTCATAAACATCACAAATAAGGGCTAGTCTTTCAAATTCTCTAGTGTATTCTTCTACACTAAATAAAACATACCTTAGAGTAGTCATTTTAACATACATATCTTGTTAATAATTTTTAGGAACAAATTTCTTTCTTAATTGCTTTTTAAGTTTTTTCCAATATTTTATTTTAGACTTCTCTTGTTTTTCTCTTATTCGCTTTAAACTATCATACCAAATTTGAGCAAAATTTTTGAACTTTAGAGTAGCTAATTTACATTTTCTCTCATCATCATATTCTCTAAACTCAAAAATAGCTTCAATCTCATGCAACCATTCAAAAAATGACTCATTCAAATCACCATAGAATTTAGGAAGGTCAAGTTGAATACCTTGATCTTCATGGTATGCATTTCTTACTTGGAATGTTGGTTACTTGAGCCAAAAGAACTCATCTCTTATTCTCCATCTTCATGATGAGGCATATTTAAATGTCCATTTCCACCCTTGGCATGGTAGATAGGCTTCATTCTTTCCTCCACACTATCATGTGTGGTTTCCATGCGAACTTGCCATGGCTTATGCTTCTCTTGTTCGGCCAACTTAGCTTCCACACTTTGTAGTTGATGTTGCAGTGTGTTTTAATTTTTTAATTGAGCATTGATGAGTGTGGTGAGGCTCTTGATGGATTCTACCAGGGCACAAACTTCTTCACTAGCCATGGTGAAAGTTGACACACAACTCTTCTTGATGCACAAAATATGTTCCACAAAGTGTAGGTGATGGATTTGTTTTTCTTGCAACAAAACAAGGCACAAAATAATTGCTAATTCACAACCAAATTATAATCACTACATACAGTCCTTGATTAGGTAAAAAGATGATCTTGTAGCCCCAAGAACAGTCATTGCATGCCGGTACACATAAAGATGGGAGAGGTATTCTATAAATGGTGTAAAATTTAAGCACATAAAATCATAGGGTATCGATTCTTATCTTCAACAAATGCACGTCTTCAAGTGGAAGATTCATGTTGGTTGCTTCATAGAATATGTAGAGGAGATCCAGAGGGAGAGGATTGAGTGATTCTTTGAGAGAAAATGAGGAGAAATGGCTTCAATAAAGGGTCTTCAACTCCTGGTCTATTCGGTCGATTTTGAGATGGTGTCTAGGTCTCGGCTCTTTTGTGGTATTCTCTAATTGATTCACGAATGGAAATTGAAATGGTTTGATTAAAACTAGATCACACACCAATAGAGACACACAGAATTGCTACAACTTGGATTGTAACCTGTCAATATTTTATGTGAAAATAATGGGGAAAATACAACAAAATCGTTGTAGGATTGCAAGAACTTCGAACAAGAACTTCAAGAACAATTCAATAAAATCATAAAGAAGTAATAATTCAAGGAAAAATTTGAGTTATCGTGGAGTTCTTGATGGAATAACACTCACGTGATATCCTGGTCTGCATGGTTTGGTTCAGCGAGAGTTTCAAACAATCGCAGCTTTGATATCAAAAATGATGTGTTTTATCAAAGTGGATAGATGTTTGGATCGAAGATTGATGGTAGAATATTTCACCCATGAAATGATGCAAAATAAAGGAAGGATTAAGAAGGGTCATAGGCGAAGAAATCAAGTGATAAAGGATAGTTGCTCTCGGCAAATTTGAACCAGTCTTCAAATGTATCGAGTTTGAGTGTTAATGGAGGAAGGCAACGTCCTATAATTTCCTTGCTATATTTCAAATCAAAATGAGAGAGATAGATTTGAGATAGCTATGCTTAAAGTTAGATTAAAATTCTTATTCATTCTTTATATGAATTCATGCGTAAAAGTGAGGAATATATAGGTAAGTTCTAGCTTGAGTTTCGAAGCCCTCCAGCCTCTTCTTAGTATTAATTCATACCATTAATCATGGTTGAATTAAGCCCATATAACCTTAATCCTAAGCATAATATCATTGATTAAATGATACTAAGGATTAATATTACAAATCTATACAATTAACTATGATACATACATGAATTTATATCAAACCCTAACTTACATAAAATATATACTTAGGCTTAGGGTTTACAACAAGTTAATACAACTAATGAATATCATCACCATATCATCTTGTTGTAAAGTATCATTCCATGTATTCCATAGTCTTGCATGCTTCGAATAATTTTACACATTAAAGTGTATTAACATATTCTTCTTGCAAATATGTGACATACCTACAAGAACAACTTGAATGTTTTTTCAATATCAAGCATATAAGAATTATCAAGAATATTTAACATGATAGGATTTAACGTTAAGAAATCTAAGTCTTCAATACTTTGAGAATTAATATGAATATGACATTCATTAGGTTCATTAGATGCTCCTGCATCACATGAAATGTTGTGATGGATATTGTGAAATTAGGGTTTATATTCCCTAAGAATAGTAATTTTTGAGATAAGGTTAATATCATATTTGGTGGATATTAGAGTTAGGCATTGAAATTAGAGTATGTTGATAATAATATTGTTTAAGCATTATGTTCTATGTTAGTTGGTTACAAGAATAATAGAAGAATAGTTCAGATAAAAATGAAAAATTAGAATTTTGAGGAAATATAAGCATCTTAACTCTAAAGAATGACCTTACAATATCGTGATGTGCATTACTTGTTTTAAACTTATTATTTACTTTTAAATCAAACATGAATAAGACATTAGTCATTTTAAGTGAAATATTACGCTAGTCAGGCCAAGGTATTTCTTGGTCTATTAAATTAGATGATAATATTAGATCAAGTGTGTCATATCTCAGAGGTGCTTCTTCCTGTTCCATTGGATTTAGAATAGTGAGGCACTATACACATCATGAATAAGACTATTAATTTAGATAAGTAAACTAATAGATGATATATTAATTATTGAAAGTGAAAGAGTATTTGAGTTAAGACCAAGGTGTTTATAGGTTCTTTCCACTAGACGGGAATAGTAGCTCAAGTGTGTTGTCCCTAAAAGGTGCTTTAGAAAGTTCCACTAGTTTAAGAATAGGGCTCATGAGCATTATTCTATGAGAGGTGTTGTTTCCAATCCATTAAATGGTAATAGCGACTTAGTTGTGTCATCCTTGAGAGGTGCTTCAAAGTGTCCCATCGATTTAAGAATAATGTGGTTCCTTAACATAATGTAAATAAAAGAATGAAAATTGTTATATCTAATAAAGGGGTCTGGATTGATATTTACCTTGTGACATTTTATGTGTTCCACACATGTACTTATCTTCTACTATAAATGTAAATATTTCATTATACCCCTGAATTGACAGTATGGTTAACTTTCTTAGTTTGTAGCATTCCAACCATACTTTTTATGGGTGCTGCTTATTCTTATGAGCAGTTGACCTGGATGATTTTATATAGGTTTTTGTTGACCATTTAGATTATTTTATTGCTTTGGATGTATTGTACGGGGAGGAGAGACTTTCATGTACTAGGTGTTTGGGGGAAGAGTCATATTATCCAGATGATGTTTTTACCCGGATATTTTTTAGACCGTTTAATTCATGGTATTCCTTTGGTTGTATTTTGATATTGTATCCCAAGATCAATCTCTAATGTCATATTCATATTTATAAATATTCTCTGATTTCTAATTGCTCTATTTTACTTTGAATATTTTAGACTTGTACTTGATCTAAAGATGGTATGAACCATACTTATGTTAATTACAGTTATAATATTTGGTATTATGTTCTTCTACTGTAAAATAAAAAAAATTTAGTACTAAAATTTAGAATAATCATTTTCCTTAAAAATCACAAATGAGGCCCAATTACCCCTAAGTTTGAGAATCACATATAACCCACAAAATTCTACAACCATAAAAAAAAAATCAAAATTACTTTCAACAACCACTATATTATTAAATTCTAAAAATGTAATTCATTTTAATTTAGTCAACACACGAGACCTTAAAATCCCTTAGTGCCAAACACCCAAAAGTCCTGAATAACAAAAATATTCCAACCTCATCATGCTACACCTAGTAGAATATTTAAACAAAATTAAATATACTCATATATGGACTTATCAAAACAACATATTAAAATATCATTCTTAAGATCTTATAGTAAATCAAAGCAAGGAAAAGAAATATAAAAATTCAAGTGATAACCATAAACTCACTATAGTAGAATAGCTTGGATTGAAAATAATCCAATCCAAATAACACCTAACAAGATTATGAATAATTAAGGATTTTATCAAAAAATAGATAAAATTGAGGAAAAATTAGAGATCTCTATTTGTGCTCTTGCATAATTAAAAGATGAGTAAACAATCAATTAATCAATTACATAAATCTATAATTCTCTTGCAATAGATAATTTTATGGAGAAGAAGAGGAAGTTGGTTCATATAACTTTGACGGTTGGGGTTTCATCATGTCTCATTTTATAGAAGAAAAAACCTTATAAGGAAAATAAAAATGTTTCACATATAAAGAAAAAACATTGTCCATATTTTAGAAGCACGAGTCCCCTATGTATCTTACATAAAACTCTATGCTACACTAGAATTCTCTACCATTTATACAAACTAACCCAATGTTATGTTGTGTTCAAATGCCCAATCAAAACGTACTATCTTTCACCTTGACATAGTATTTGTGACTCATGACTTGTAAATCACGCGATGAAAATTCCTAGCTCGATAAAGAACCACATGGCTTATGAACACCAATCAAGTCTTAGAAACAGCTGAACTTACCTAACGTTAGTGACTTCAATAGTATATCAACAAGATTATTTAAAGAGTCCACTTTCTCTAACACAACATTACTTACAACACTATAATTTTATAGATTTTAGAAGAGAGGTTAGGGTTTTGTGGGTTGGTGAGGGAGTACTGAAGGTTAGGTTAGGGTCACTGGTGGCAACAAAAGCCAGAAAAGTTCAAATCGGGGCAGGGGTATGCTTAGGAAAAAGGGGAGATCGTGAACCAAAAGGAAGGGAGGTGGATTGGGTCTAAGTGGTCACCAAATCAGGGGGATGAGAAAGGGAGAAAAAATAGTCGGTCAAAGGGGCACAACCTGTAGCGAAAAACCAGGGTGTTTGGAGGTGGAGTTATAGGTGAATGGAGGATAGGAGGAAGAAGAAAGGAGGAAGAAAAGGGGGCTGGACCAGTAGTCTAGGGAAGAAAAGAAGGAAAAGAAATGAGGGGAGACCGGCCAGGCAACAATGGCTAAAAAATGATCAAAACGCATCGTTCCAGAAGGAAAAGGAGATAAAACACAACATTGGGATGTTGAAAGAATAAGAAAAAGAAAGAAAAGGGAGAATGGGCCACAGATGGAAAGAAAAAGTAGGGAAGGAACGAGCCGCAGAATGCAAGCCTAATTTCCAAAGAGGAAAAATAAAGAAGGAAAGAAGGATTGGGTTGTAGATAGGCTCATTCTAGAAGAAGGAAAAAGAAAAGAAGAAGAAAGAAAAAGCAAGAAAAAGGAAAGAAAAGGAAGAAAGAAAAGGAAAAAAGAAAAAGGAATTAGGGAAAAAGAAAAATATGTGGGTAGGGTCAATTAAATTAATGGGGATATTTAAAAAAAATAATATTTAAATAAAATAATATTTAAATTCCTTTGTAGGCTAAATTAGTGTTTTTGAATGATTTTTCATAAATTCCATTTTAATTAGCAAAACACCCTAATTTTCTTTAATTAAATTATTTTTAAAATTCCTATTAATTTGGAACTATTTTCTCTTTCTTATTTTAAATAAAATAATTTATATAATTAATTTCCAAAATAAAATCCTTAGTTAGCTAAAATACCAAAAAAAATTTAATAAAAATATTTATTATTTTCTTCTTGAATATCCCTAATTAATTACCTTTTATTTTAATAAAAATAATTTATTTATTTAATTTTTAAATAAATCCTTACTTAGTTATAATTCTTAAAATTAAATTTGGGAGTATTTCAAGATATATAGACTTTTTTCTAATTTTGATATAGTATGCATCCTAACAGAGCTATTACTTACTCATGTTCAATAGCCATGATGGATTCTTTGGTTCTAGGGGTTTCTATTGTTCTTTTGTGATACTATTGCTTGCTATTACACAAACTATGTCAAGTTTGAGATGGTAAGATCATAACTTATATTTGTGTTTGCAGTCTAATATGGATTGATGTATACATATGTTTACATAAGTTTAAAGAAAAAAAATGAGATCTAGGTTTGAAACATGGGGGCTCGTGTTTATGAAGATAGGCCAAGTTTTTTCTTGTTTTCTACCATTTACTTGTGTCGGGCAAGTACCTCTATAAATAGACGTGTATGAATCCCTAGTGATAAGTGGTACACCATTGAAACTTATCCAAAACCTCTCCCATTGTATTCTCTTGTGTTTCAAAGAGAATTTTGTACTAAGTTATATATTGAGGATTCTTTGATTCTCCATGTAATCACTAGTTTATTATGCAGTAAATACTATAGTTATTTCCACAATTTTTATTTTATTATGATTTTAATCTCAATTGTATTTTAGATTTTTATCGATTTCTCGTTAGATTAGGTAATAGGAATTAAAATTTGGTCAATGTTTTCCCCACAAAAAGAATATGAAAATTTTCAAAAACATAGTTAAGAGTTTGTAGATAAAACTCTAGTAATGCTATAAATGCAAGATTCCATAAAGAGTCGGTACGAAAACATTAGCTATTTGATAATTGAGACTCTACACCTAAAACCCTATAATTCATCTTGCTATTCCCTAGAAAGTGCATCAAGCTTGGCAAAGTGAGCAAGATAGTCATAGAAAAGTTTCATAACAAGAAATAGGATGTTTTCATACGGGAATGAACATCACCCATAAATAGAATGGTTAATACTAGTGCACTAATTACGTCAATAGTATACATTAATTAAAAAATTAGAAAGCATACACTATAAGTTTACAAGACAGAAAGTTTTCATCCACATAATCCATGATACATGATGACAAAAAAATTCACTTATATTAAAATTCACATCAAGTGATGACAAAGTTCCATTTATTAAGACACACTAAGACTAGTAAACGACCAATAATAATAACTCTAATTTTTTCCTCGTACATTAGAGCAATATGGTCAATGCCACTAATACGCTCACATCTTAGGTAAAACATGCATGAGTACTTATGGACCTCTAATCCTACGTACACATAATAGTAGTCAGGAATATATAAAAATAATATAGAGTTATCCTTAGCCTTTTCTTTCTAGTAGAACCTAGAAAAATCATTCCACTAACTTTAAATTATTAGGGGTGACTCATTTGTTATTCCACATTAATTATTAATATCTAATTAGTTCATTATTTGAACTTAACACATACTAATGCATTAATTTGTTCACTTAAGAGCATTCCATTTCCACTTTGGTTACCATTAGCTAACTATAAGGAAAATAGTTTACCATTTGTTACATGAAGCATTAAATATTTTTGAATTCATACCAACTATTTCCCATATAATAAACACTTGGAAGTGTGGTAATAATATAGGGTATATGTAATATTCTAAATTTTAGCAATCCTAATCCTAAGTAATTAATATCGTAACCTAATTCTAACCTTGCGAAAGTTATTTTTCTATCTTGTCCTAACTTCCTAATCATAGGTCTTAGCTTGACCTTAATTTTTATTTTGGCTTATAAATATATTTCCTAAACTCAACCTAATCTCCAATAATCATTTAATTAATTTATCCTAATACCCTAACTTAAAATATTTTTAATCTAACCCCACACTATCTCCCTTTTATCCTTTTTCCTTTTTTTTCTTTTTCTTTCCCACATATTTTTTCCCATTCTCTTCCCATCCCCTTATGTGCATGACTGCCCTAGCCAAAGCTATCCTTTACCACCATCAAATCCCCTTCCTCATCTTAAGGTTCTTCGTTCAAATTTTTGGTAGATCTTAACCCCCATCTCTATACATGTGTAAGTATGTATAAACCCATCAATAAATGGACCAACACCCTCTCTTTTCATCCTTTTATTTCTTTAGAAATAGCATGACCGTCTTCCTCCTTCACCTCCTCCATTCTCCATAAGAACAACCAAAAAAACCCACATCAAAAAGCCTAACTGAACCATCTCCACCACATGCATCAACCTGTGGCAAAACTGCCCATAATCAATTGCTAAATCCACCTCACCAAATCCCATTAACTTTGATAAAACTTATCGTAACCCTTCCCTCTTTTAATCCTCCTTAGTCACAACAACAGCCACCGCACCACATCCCCTCCTCTTTAGAAGTTCCACCCACTCCATCCACCTTCATTTTCTTCCTTGTTTGTTGTAAAAAATCTTATACCCACACCATTCCTTGTACAAATTCAACTACTACCCATAACCTTCATTTAGTGGCTTCACTGAAGCATCCACCCTCCTCTTCAGCAGCTTCACTTGCAGCTACCACTCCACTTATGGTAGTCTACATCACACTATGCCCTCCACCACTCGGCCCCAAATAACAAAACCTCATTCCCCTTATTCTGGTAGATACCACTATTGCTCTCCAAATGTGGTTTGTTTTGGTGTAATACTCCATTTTCACACCCTTACATTTCCTTAATTATGTGTTTTAATCCTAATGGTGTTTTATTATTATATACTTTGCAATTTTCTTGTGGTTGTAAAAGAAGCATAATAGGATTTGCATGGTTAGATATCGGAGTCATTTTCTCAAGAATACTTACCTTGGTCTAGTGCCTTTGATTGCTAACTGTTATGCATGTTTTTTGGTGCTATAATATGTTTTTGTTATTATGTAAATTAAAATATGATTGTTAATTCAATTATATATGATTGATATTATAAGATCAAAAATAAGTAAATAATGATTTTTTAGAATTGTTATTTTATGTGGAAAAACCCTCTCCTTGAAATATGGTTGCATCATGGGTTTATTAACTGTTTAACAAGTGTAATAAAGCACATGGAGATAAATAGTGTATTTGGGTATAATGTTAAGAAATAAATGAGAATTTCTTGAAATAAGTGATTTGTATTGATAAGAATAGTTTGGTAAATATGTGTTAAATTTGAGAATATGAGATTTGAATTAAGATTTTTAAGGAAATATCAGGATCTTAACACTGGAGAATGACCGTATAATCTCGTGATGTGAATTACCTTTTTTAACCTATTTTTAATTTTAAATCAAAAATGAATAAGTCATTAGTCATTTTATGTGAATTATTACATTAATCAGGCTAAGATATTTCTAGGTTTGTTCCACTAGATTATAATATTAGATCTAGTGTGTTATCTCTCCAAGGTGCTTTAGTCCATTCCATTGGATTTAAAATAGTGAGGCACTATACTCGTCATGAAAAAGACTATGAATTTAGATAAGTAACCTAATAGATGATATATTAGCTATTTAAAGTGAAAGAGTATCTGAGTTAGGACCAAGGTGTTTATGGGTTCTTTCCTCTAGACGAGAACAATAGCTCAAGTGTGTTGTCCCTAAACGGTGCTTTAGAAATTTCTACTAGTTTATGAATAGGGATCATAAGAATTCTTCTCTGAGAGGTGTTGGATCCATTCCATTAGATGATAATAGTGAATTAGGTGTGTCATCCTTGAGAGGTACTTCAAACTGTCCTTCCGGTTTAAGAATAATGGGGTCCCTTAACATAATGTAGATAAAAGAATGAAAATGGTTATATCTAATAAAGGGGCCTGGATTGATATTTACCTTGTGATATTTTATATGTTCCACACATGTACTCATCTTCTACTATAAATGTAAATATTTAATTATACCCCTGATTCGACAGTATTGTTACCTTTCTTAGTTTATAGATTTCCAACAATACTTTTTATGGGTGCTGCTCATTCTCATGAGCAGATGCTGGATGATTTTATATAGGTTTTTGTTGACTAATTGGATGATTTTATTACCTTTGATGTATTGTATGAGGAGGAGAAACTTTTCATGTAATAGGTATTTAGGCGAAGAGTCATATTATCCAGATGATGTTTTTACCCAGATACTTTTTGGACTCTTTAATTTATGGTATCCATTTGGTTTTATTTTTTATATTATGTCCTAGAATTAATCTCCAATTTCATATTTATATTTATAAATATTCTCTAATTTCTAATTGCACTATTTTACTTTGAATGATTTTAGACTTGTACTTGATCTAAAGATGGTATGAGCCATGCTTATGCAATTACGGCTATAATACTCGGTATTCTGATTATGTTCTTCCGCTATAACATAAAAAATTTTAGTAGCAAAATTTAGAATAATCATTTTCCTTAAAAATCACAAAAGAGGCCTAAATACCCCTGCCTTTAAGAATCACATATAACCCACAAAATTATATAACCATAAAAAAAATCAAAATTACTTTCCACAACCACTATTTTATTATATTCTAAAAATGTAATTCATTTTAATTTAGGCAACCCACAAGACCATAAAAGTTCTTAGCGCCAAACACCCAAAAGTCCCGAATAACAAAAATATTCCAATCTCATCATGCTACACCATGTAGAATATTTAAACAAAATTAAATACACTCATATATGGAGTTATTAAAATAATATAATACAATATCATGCATAAGATCTTATGGTAAATCCTAGCAAGAAAAAGAAATATAAAAGTTCAACCAAAAACCATGAACTCACTATTGTACAATAGCATGGATTGAAAATGATCCAATCCAAATAAGGCTTAACAAGATTATGAATAATTAAGGATTCAATCACAAAATAGAACAAATTGAGGAAAAAGTAGAGATCTATATTCGTGCTCTTGTGTAATTAAAAGATGAATAAACAATCAATCAATCAATCAATTATATAAATTGACGGATAGGGTTTCATCATGTCTCATTTTATAGAAGAAAAAACCTTATGTGGCAAAACAAAATGTTTCAAAAATAAAGAAAAAACATGGTCCATATTTTAGAAGCATGGGTAGTCTGTGTTTCTTACATATTTCTGTATGCTACACTGAAATTCTCCAACAATTGTACAAGCCAACCCACTATTATGTTGTGTACAAATACCCAATCAAAACTTACTATCCTTCTGCTTGACACAATATTCGTGACCCTTGACATGTAACAGACTCAATGAAAAACCCTATCCCGACAAAGAACCGCATGGCTTATGAACACCAATCAAGTATTTGAAATAGAAAAACTTACCTAAAGTCAGTGGCTTCAATATTATATTAACCAGATTATGCAAAGTGTCCACTTTCTCTAACACACCATTACTTACAATAAGAGAACTTTAGATAAATTAATAGTAGATGTTAATGTGCTTCATTTGATGATGGAAATACTTAAAATTTATGGGTAAAGTATTTAACAACATAATAACAAAATCTTCATCATCTAATTTAACATGTATATTATGAAAATACAAAACTATAGAGTCAAATTCATCTAAGCGACTCTTTAAAGATTCCCCTCACATAATTTCAAGCCATGAACTCAACTCTCCAATGGTATCTAATTTGCTACTTATTTTATTATATATAATGACTCAAAATTCATGAATGATTCCTTTGTCACTACGTACAATACCTCATTTGAAAAATACAAATGTATAGGAGAAAGAGCATTTAGATCTACTTCTTTAAATATTTCATCCATCATCACTTCTATCTTTTTCGAATTACTGAATCATACTTTCTCCAATCCATTCAAAATTTGAGTAGCCCTCATATTCAATATTCATGATCCAAAATTAAATGAGCGACTAAAATTCTCAATATTGACTCTTGTACCCATACCGATTACTAGATCTCTTCAGCAACGCATGTCTGATACCAAGTTCCTGTGGAATAGCATAGATTGAAAATGATCCCAACCAAATTAAAATTAACAAGATTATGAAAAATTGAGGATTTAGTTACATGAGTGAACCAAATGAGGAAAAAGTAGAGATCTTTATTCGTGATCTTGTGTAAGTATAGGATGATTAAACTAATAAATCAATCAATTACACAAATCTTTAATTATCTTTTAATCGAGAATTCTATGGAGAAGAGTAAGAAGTTAGGTTGCACAACTATGCTATCTAGGGTTTCATCAAGTCTCATTTTATAGAACGAAAAAATCTACCAAGAAAAAAAATGTGTTTTAGAAATAACAGAAAACACAATTTGTGTTTTTGAAACATGGGGCACCCATGTTTATTTTTTTACTCTTGAATTTTGCCCAACACAATACCTATTTAAATCTCACACTTGCCAAGATCATGAATTTACTAATTAATACATGATCACTAATAAAAATAAATACCATCATGATCTTTAACACAAAAGCATGCTAACATTGATTAAATAAAAATTAAAAAGGAGCCTCTAATAAGACCTAATTAGTTACATGTGTCTTTACAAAAAGCTACTATGGTCTTTGAGTAATATATACTCCTAATGAAATCCTTCCACGCCTTGATCACATAAGAAATAAATAATTAGACAGAAACATATTACATGGATTGAATTTATATAAAAAAGACATAGAGGAGATTAACCCTTAATCCCACTTTTCTTCTATAAATTATGAACAATGCATTAAATATCTTTTAATTATTAGATTTCTTTAATTTCTTTGAGTTTACATAAGGAGATCTTCGAAGCTTAAATATGACTTTGAATTATTTCTTCTTTATCTCATTCATATTTTCATGAAGAGTTTTGTGATCATAATGCTTTTTTCCATCCCAAAATTGTGGTAGTAAAATTAGTTTTTGTTTTTGTTAGGGTCCACAAGATCTTTTGTACCATAATAAATTAGATTAACTCTTATATTGATTTGGTATTATTTTACAACAATTTATATTTTTTAAAACAATAGGTTGGATAGACTTTTATCCATAATTGTAATTAATTCCTTACGAGTTTGATGGTTCTATTTCAACATTTTGACTATGTTTTTGAGCTTCTTTTTCCTTTTGTACATTACGTGTAATTATTTAATCCAATAATAGAAATGATGTGGCTCATTTAGTGCCATAACAACAACAAAACCAATAATAATAATAATAGAGTTGTGAGATAAATTTATGATCCAAAAATAAAATTTACATTGCAAAAAATTCAATGCTATAATAATATAATATTCGGTTTGATTTTTATTTGGATTATTGGTGTTAGTATAATATCTTAAGTTTTAATTTATATTACCATATTTTGAGTATATTATATATATGTTGAATGTATATATGCTATTTGAATATATAAAAGTATGTTATATTGTATTGAATTAATGTGTACTAAAGTTTATTATACTATATCTTTAATGTATCATCGTATACTACATTATAATTTTTTTACCAAATATATGTATCTAATTTTGAATATTATCATAATTATATATTTGAAAAATATCAAATAATATGATGTTCTTTAGGAAAATCCAAACTATTTTATGAATTATAAAGTGGAAACTCAATCTAGTGGATGATGACATCTAATTTTTTTCACCGTCTAAATTATAATATATGCCTCATAATTATTAGTGGTATTTGATTTTGTGTCTTATGAAATGAAAAGAATAACTTATAAATCTACTTATTCTTCATTAAAATTTATATTGCTTGATAGAACTAGTGATACGAAGCTAGGTTTCTATTTTTTTAGTATATCGATGCATGTACCCATTGTAACAGAAAAACATAAAACAACAAGATATGCGTTTGCTTTTTGTGAATTAATGGTAAATGGTCTTTGTAACTTAAATAAAGGAAAAAGTAACTTCCTTACAATCTCAATCACCTATATATACACATTCATAATACAAGCTTTAATCTTGTGTCATTCCTTAAATACAATCCAAACTTGAATTTTTTATTTTCAGCATAATAAAAATAAGAAAAATGGTGGTCAAATCCTTCCTTAGTGTTCTCAACTTATCTATTGCTCTCACTCTATTGTTAGAAATACCGGTATTAGCTAGAACAAATGAAGCTTTCGCACCAACACCAGAATATTCCCAATTATTAGATTGTGCTAACAAGTTAAGTAATCAATGTGGTGACACAATATATTTTTATGTTTTTGAGGACATTAAAGAGCCAATTTCAAAAGAGTGTTGTCAAGAGTTAGTGAGCATGGGATCACATTGCCACTCTTTTATGGCTTATTCTATCATCAAGAATAAAGATTATAAAGACGAGGCAGTTGATATCCTCAAGCGAAGTAAAGAAGTTTGGGCTTCTTGCACTACTGGAGAAAACAGTGGCTGATGATGATCATGAATATTGATTAGTTTTGGTTGGATGTGTAATTATAAAAATATAATATTCTTAAATTGATCTCAAAATTATTATAACAAAAAAAAATATCCTTCAATTGTGGGACTACTTCTTCTGCATTTACTCCCTCCTTATTGAGTCTGCTAACTTCAATTTCCTTTTAATTTAACATATTAATTTTTTCTAATGCAACCTAACAGTTTTGCAGGGATATTGTAGGAAGATTGATAGAAATATTCAAATCATCAATATAAAACAACATTTCATCATGAAATAAAAGAGATGAAATAATGAAAAAAATAAATAATTTGACAGAAATCAATTCAAATCCAAGAAACCTAGAATCTATAAAAAATAGATGAAATAATATAAGTCATAAAATAATTTGTTAGCTGTAGAAACTAATTTAAGTAATGGCTAATCTAATTACACAACATATTCAACTGATAAAATAAACGTTCTTACCAAAACCCCAATTTCCAAAACCTTACATTTATCCATAAATGAAACTCCTCAACCTCAACTCCACCTATTCTGAGAGAGATGAATCACCCTAGATAACACGAATTTGAGAGGACCCAATACTAACCTATCAAAACTTGATATGAGGAGATAATTGACCTAAGTTGATATTAAATTATATTCATTTGAACTTACAATTGAATTGAGTTGATAGTGATTTTCCCACCTTCATTGACAGTTCTAGCAAAGGTTATAGAAGATCATTGAAAAGTTAGTGCATGAAGAAACTCAAAATATTTTTCTTTAGTTTAACAATGATATGAGAATAACAACTAACATGTGATAAATAATTCCACTAATATTTTGAACATAATAGAAGAGTTATCATGTTACACATGGTACACTTTATATCTATTTAGTAATTTGATTTGTTAGTATAAAAAACATCTTTAATGATAATAAATAAAATCTTTATGAAATTTTTGACACCTGAAATTCATGTACATGAATGATTGAAATCAAAGGTCACATTATCAAACATTAGCTTTGGGTATACCTCAAAAGATATATTTTACTCATGATATATTTGTAAAATTTTGTACAATCAATCATAATTGTTGAATATGTGAAAAATATTTCAATATAAGAAAATTTAATCAGAATAACTTGTATATACATAATAGAATTAGGGACAAAATATTATTCCTCCCAAAATATGTAAGTTTTAGTACAAATTTACATAGCATGTATAGTTTCTAAGTAAAAGTTAGATGAATTTTTAATTCATATGACCATGGAGAGTATAACTCAATAAATGATGCAATATATAGTTATTAGAGATGAAACAAGCATTAATATTATGAAAATTCAAAACATAAATTGGAGAAATATATCTATAAGACATATTTTATTCCCCTTGACTATTTTCTTTGTAAGACCCTCATTTTTCACTGTTAATTTTTTTTTTTCAAAAACCTTGCAAAAGCACAATTTAGTAAACACTTAAGAAAATAGGGGTGTTACTACCGCACTTAATTTAAGATCGACGCTAGCCGCCCATCTAATGTTAGATATAAGGTTGAGAACCAAACAAACTAAAATCAAAGTAGCGTGTGCTAGAACATGTTATATAAATTTCACTACAAAAAAATTCAATTATACTAATAGGCCTTATCTATTAGTAAAAGCCATTTTCCTGTTGAAAAAAGTTTTTACCAACAAAAACATTTTTGTAACAAAACTATGGGTAAAAACTCTATGCTTAAAGGTACTTTTCAAAGATATATATGATTTATTAGGAATAATTAATAATGCCCACAGATATTTATCTATTGGTATAATTTATTCACATATTTATATTTGTGAGTAAATGTATTAACTACAAAACTATACCTATGACTAAAAGTATTGTCTAGAAAAATAATTTCAACTAAAAGTATTACCTATAAAACAAAATATGTGGCTAAAATTATTATCCACAAAATTATAGTAGTTGCTAAAATTATTATATATATTTGTTAGTAAAATGACAATGATGTCCATAATACCTATTATAGCAATATTTCCCTACAATAACAACTTATCCTTGTACAATATTTATTTCACCATACACAATCATTCTTTAGTTTAATTGTCAAAGTGATAACAGTCTTGTAGGTACAATATATATACAACTTATAGCCTATGCTGACATATAAGACATCTTCATTAATACATCAAACACCATCCTCATCATTCTCATCCTGTTTAGCATCTCCAATGACTTCAGCTTCTTCAATATTTTCTTTAATAATCATCAAGATGTATTCCCTGGGAGAAAATGCATGTAGCTTAATAAGATTGATATAAATTCATACCCAAAATCTACACCAGTTATCTTTATTTAATATGTTATTCGCCTAGGATATTGTTTAATTGGTGTACTGTCTTTAATAAATGAAAGAAGCCATACTAATGGCTCAATTCACTAAGATATATAAGTAGTCTAATGATAATGACAAATACAGCAAATAAAAGGGGTAGATGATAGCAAAAGTGCATAGAAAGAAGATGAACATATAATTTTAAACATTAGGAATGTTTGCAATTACATTGCTTTTACCTTTTGGGATTACTGTCTTTTGGTTCACTAAATTCCCCAATACTAGAAGACATGTAACTCAATTCAAAGAGAGTATAGATTAAATAGAGGGAAATAAAAGAAAGTCGTGAAAAGTAGAACAATAAAAACCCAAACTTGCATTGTATTGAATTTTGAACTTGAGGTCTCCTTGAATTGCTTATTTGCATATATAAATTTGTTTGTCTATGAACCTTACAAGCACATGTAGTTTCTAAAATTCAACAAGCACTGAGTTAAAGTAAGAATTAACATAAGGATAAAACATTATTCTACTAAATGTAGCTATTGTCCAAATTTATATATATGTTTCAATCTGATTTAGATAAATTTGTTATCAAATGAGATTTGCTACAGTTTTAGATATGATTGGACGGATCAATAAATTTGACTAAGTATTAGATGGCATGCTTTAATAACCTAAAGCTATGATTTAGAGCTATATCATATGATAGTAATTTACAAAGTTGTAGGCCATATTCCTAAAATCTAATTTTCTACTACCAATTCCTTCTAGCTTTATCTAAAATTAAGTATGCTTCTAAGACAATAGAGGGGCTTAAATAATGAAGTAATGAATAAAAAAAGTATATACTGAAGAAGATTGATCTAGGTTATTTTTATTCATTGCTTATGAATTCTTAACATATATTTACTTGCTATTACTATCATTTACTTTCATATCTAATTTTTTCTCGTTATACTAGCTAAATGCGTGTTTATAGACCTATTAAATGATGGAATTTTAGTGAACTATATGATAATATATTCAACTAAGTTTTGATAGCTTTTAAGGGTTCAAAGAGGCATTTTTCTTAGTGTTTTTATACATTTTTTGCAACTTTCTACAAATCTAATTTTAGACCTGAATTCCACTCACTTTCAATTTCTAAAAAATAACTAGAGACCTAAAGTACACTAGGGAATGCCATTTAGTTTGGATGAGTTATTGAGCATTTTTGGAGGTGATTTATGCATATTTGGGACTAATTTTATTGAAAAATTCATGCATAAAAATAAGTTGTTCTTACCCTGTAAACACATTTAGAGGCCTCTCATGTAAATGACAACTCAGTATTTTAGAAGCAGAATCAAATGGGATAAGTTTACATAGGTTTTTCCGCATTTTCAGAAATAAAAGCTTTAAATTTTGAGTTGATTTTGTAGTTCAGCTCCAAGTTTGATTTTATTTTATTTTCTTGTTAAAGACTGATTTTTGACATTATTTGAAGGTTAGAACTTGGCATGAGTTAGTGCTACAAAATATCTACACTTACCTTGCTTATACACTATCATAGTAAATGTCTACACTTACCTTTTATTATAATGTAGAATAAAATATTACAAAAATTTCACATTAAATTAATACAATTCATTTCATTTTAGCATATTAATTTACTAAGAAGAGCATAAGTATACACAAAAGATGAAACAATTGAAATAAAAATAGCTAGCACTACGATAAAGAAGAAAAATAGAAAAATAAGATATTAGAAATTAGAGACCTATACAAATATCAAGGTTTAAGAATAATTTGACCTTCCCAAACAACTTAAGTTCTTGACTAACTAGTTCTAATAACATCAAGTCAACTTCTATTGGCCATACCTACACATCTAGTGCTTGATAATGATAAGGGATAAGAATAGTTGATTAAGAAATACATCAAAGACAATGTAAGATGTACGAAAGCATAACATTGCCAAATGCACAGAAGTGGAGAGTAAATCTTATATGTAATTCCAAAACAATAAATCTCCCATAAATCATCTAATCCTTAGATGAACCTTTACAGGTAAACAAATGTGAATAAACCAAACAACATACAAACACCTATAACTTCAGTTTTCAACAATACAATATATAATTTCAATTTTCAATCAAAAAACTTGTAATTAAAAGTTTTTAACTTGTAATTTTGATTACTAATACTTGCATTAGCTACAAAAGTCCAATGATAATGAATTACTAGTATTAAAAATGAAATGATTAGAAAATAACCTCATTTTGAAGCAATATTGAAAGATCTAGAAACAATTAAATAAAAGATATTGCATATTTCAACATTAGAAATTGAAAGACTAGTATACTAAGTAGTGAGAGAGATGAGTGAGGAGCTAGAATTAGTTAGAAATATTCAAATTTAAATGAAAAAAAATGGAATTCCTACTAATTATTATAAGAAAATCAATTTTATCAAAAAAAATAAATTAAAAATATAATTTAATAAATTTAAAACCAAAACTATGAACTAATAAGTAAAAGAATCCAACATAACTCAATTTTATGAATTGTTCCCAAAATTTAGGGCTTTTAAGCTTGAAATGCAAATTTGGAATATTCAAATCAATCAACCATAATTGAAGGCTGAAATATAGAATTAAACTAATTTTAAACAAATTCAAAAAATAAATTTTAGCATATAGAATCACAATATTGACCAATTTTAGAAAAATCACTTTCGAAACTAGGGTTTTAGCCCCACAATATAACTTGGTCAAATCCTAATAATTTCTTTAAATTGAAAGTTTAGAAATGCAATTAGACATATTCTATAATATATTGTATATTTAATTTAACAAAATAACCAAATGATCGATCAAATTTCAAAACTGCAAGAGTTTTGACTATTAAATCTGATTTCTGTTGATTATACATAAATTTCTCAATTTGACACATCCAACCTGTAAGTAAATACATTTCAAAGAATTTTGCCAAATAAATTGGTAAAAATAGCTTAAAATTGGACAATAAGAGATATAGAAATATATTCGAGTTAAAAATTCAAATTTCATAAATCAATCATATACAATACAATCAACCCATTCAGATTAATCATATAATCATGTATAGAAAATAATTTAGCTTACCACAAGTTAATTTACAAAAAATAAAAAATAGAGTTAGAGTTTGAAGATTATACCAACTAAAATCTGCCATTACAAGCCAAGATGAGATCAACCAAGACAAGGAGGAGCAATGGTAGTGCTTAGGCTGTTGGAACGGAGCTTCGACAATGGCAAGGGTGCTACTGTGGTGGCTCAATGTTGGTTCATTGTGGTCGTGTGCTGTCTTCTTTCTTCTTTTTTTTTTATCTTTGAAACTTCCCGTTTATGGTTGGAGGCTTGACGTGTTGGTGGTTCATTACCTGTGCTCAGGTAGTGGCGATTGTAGAGGAGGATGGAGCAAAGGGAAAGTGCGAGTGGGTAAATGTTGAGCACTTATCTCCATGGTCGCCGGCTACTATTCCATTACCAGCTGTTGCATCCATTGCCACTCGCAGCTAGCGAAAGCCACCAGAGGTAGTGGCTCAACGGTGGGAGCTAGGTGTGGTGGTGTTGCAAGATGGAGGTTGAAGTAGGTGTGTAGGGCGTCAAGATGAAGGCCAAACAAGAGAGATGGAATGGGAAAATAAGGAAAGTAGGGAACGGAAGGAGGGTGGTGTAGGTTTACGAAAATGTTTAACCTTTTTTTTATTTGTTATCACAATACATTTATAAAACAACTAAAATGAAATAAATAACAAAAAATAACATTGGTAAAAGAACTTTTCAATTAAGCTAAATTTTAATAATAGTACTGTTATCAAAAAATACATAAACAACTTTTTGAATAAAATATAAGACATGATTAAAAAAATATAATTTAAAATAAATTCTAAAGCATATTAAAATAGCAATATGATTTTGAAATAAAAATACATTAGAGAATTAAATTTATAAAAGTTGAGCGATCGTAAATAATTTAACACATTTCTAAAAAAATCCTCTGTAAACCAAAATGATAAAATGGAAGACAAATAATTTTAGCAGCAAAATTATAAATAATTTGTAGAAACCTTTAACTTAAAATTTCTAAACACCTCATCAACCTCAAAAAACAAATATATTTAAAGAATAACATAAAATCATTAAAATGGTTTTACTTTATTAAAAAGATTTTATAATTTAAAATAATATATTTTCGCTAACAAACTATAATTCCACATTAATGTTGTAATCACACGATGAAGTTATAATTAAAAAAAATTAAAATGTTTAAATAAAAGTAGACAATGATAATGAAAATATGTTTTAAAAAAAATTGAATAATTTGAATTTAATAAAATTATAGTTGTGAATGAATTTTTATAGTTTTATCCACAAGGACAAGCAATTATTTAAAGTTTATTGTGAATTCAAAATCATCAATAAAACCTTAAAGTAAATGAAAGAAATTTAAAAAAATTACTTCAATTGTTATTTATTTAAAGTAAAATAAAATTAAAAGTTGATACTCATAAATCAACACCGATATCTTATAAAAATTTTAGTTTTTAAAATTTTGAGGTGTTAAAGCAAACTTGAAAACTTTTTAAATCATTCAATTCAGAACCACTTAATAACAGTTAATTAGATCCAAATAAGTGAACTAAACAACAAACAATCAACAGCTTATATAAAAAATTTAAAAGCAAGAACCATAATAATAAATTTTCTAGAAAACAAGTCCGAGGTTCAAGAGTCAAAGTTGCGCCTCTAAAAGATTTTAAAGAAGTGAGTTCTCAACTAACTCAAGTTACAAATAATCATTTAAGACATTTTAAACTAATTTAAAAACATTAATTGAGAAGGAATTTTAGAAAGTAGATCAACTCCATCAAAAAATGACCATAATAATTAGGTTTACCAACAACAACTAGCTAATCTTAAAGAATTGATCCAAGTGATAGGGGAAAAAATTAATTAAATATATTTTAAGGTAATCCCATTTGGCAATTGATAAAAACTCTATCAAAGGCTAACTTAATTTTATTAATTAAAATCCGAAAATAGTGGGCTTTTAAACTCGGACTACATACTAGCCAATTCAAATCAATTACTTCAAATTAATAGCTCGAAAGTATAATTAACCAAAATCTAATTAAATTTAGATAATTAATGTTAAAAAATAGTTATACAAAAAACCAATGTAAGAGAATCATGTCCAAAAATTAGGGTTTAAGCCTAAAATGCAACCCAATCAATTCTTGCTAATTTATTCAAATTCATTGATTGGAAATGAAATTAAACATCTTCTAATTTTTTTTTACAAAGCCAATTCATATAACTAACTCAAAGACTCAATCAAATTTTAAATATATAGACTAGCTTGTTGGGATTAGAACCAAAATCCCCATTCATTTATTTTCACACCAATTCCTCAAATGAAAGCTGTTATCATGCAATTAAACATATTTTAAGACATTCTGCATAGTTAATTTGTCAAAAATAGTTTAATCGAACAACCCCAACTATCTGGGCTTATTCAAATTAAAAATTAAAATGTTAGAAATCAACCACATACACAACATTTAAACCAACCAAATTCATCATACAACTTGTATATACACAATAAAACAACTAATTTAGCTTATCAAAACCTAATTCACACAAAATCAATTCAAATTACAAATTAGATTTAGGCAAATTATACCACACAAAAATCTAGATGGAGTAGATTGACTTGAGCATGCAAGACTGGAGAAGGGATGATAACCCAACTAGTGGTTGAAAGATGAGGAGACCGTAGTAGTGGTGGCTCAATAGTTGTGCAGTGGCACAAATTAGAGGCTAGCTACTATTGTGCCACTATGTTGATGTGATGATAACGTTGTGAGTTGCTTTCTCTTGCCATTTGGTGTTGGAGGTCACCGATCAAGGGCCAGGAATGGATGAAAGGGTAGAAGGAGAGGAAAATGGAGTTGGGTATGGTTGAAAACTAGGGGGAGTAAAGGTCCAAGCTGAGCAGGTCTCACTCCCCTAGTCGTTGGCTCTACCAGTCTTGAAAAATAAATAGAAATAGGAAAGAGAAAAAAGCATGCCATTTTGGGTAGTTTTTTTTTTTTCAAACATAAATTTACTTTGTTAAATTAATATATCTAAAATAGAATTAGAAAAATAATTTATTCAAACTTAGATATCTGCACATTTAAATTTATTTTCACTTGAATAATTAATGGGTAACTATATGGAGTTATGGAAAAAAATTATTATTTAGGTATAAAGATACCAATATATTTAAATATAAAACTAATTAAGTGGAATTATGGAAATAAATTTTAAAATAGATATGCTATATTATATTCAAATTTATTTTTTATTGTATTGATAAAACTAATTAAACCTCTTGTCAGACTTATTCAAATGACTAATTTGACAAGTAAAATACTAAATCAGTCATAAGACTAGTTTAATCATTATGGGTTCAAGGTGTTATAAGATGGTCACTAAGTGGTCATCGGGTGGTCATATCAGCTCAAAGTGTTATAGTTTTATTGACCTCATAAAAATAAATAATTTCAAAAACACAGAAATATTTGTCTTGGATAAAATACATTAAAATAATTTACTTCTTCAAAAGGATTTTTACAATTTAAAACAATTCATTTTTGTTAACAAAATATAACTCCAAAACAAAGTCATAATAAAAGGAAAAATTCATAATAAAAAATGAACTTAAAATATTAAAATGAAACATGTGATGGATATGAGAATATATTTTTAATCGAAAATTGAGATCATATGGATTTAATAAAAATCATAATCATAAATGATTTTTTATAGAATAATCAACAATGAATTTTAATTTGAATTTGAAATAATCAATAAAATTATAAAAATAGTCACAAATAAAAAATGAAACAATTTCATTAAATTCCATGAATAAAATCATTAAGATTAAGGAAATTAAAATTTAAAAATGTAGTCTAATACAATAATTATATAAATAACTATAATAATATTCGACCTAAAAAGATCTAACAACTAGGTTGTGCCTTAGACCCCATTGCACCGATCAAGTAGCATGACCCCAATCGTATAGGTCACTTGAAGTGTAACTTTATTGATTGTTACTTTTATTTTAATATTTATTAATATAATTATTATAATAATGATAGTTACTATTATTACTATTATTATTTTAATAATATTCATTAATTTAGTTATTGTAGTTATACTATAATAATATTAACAATGATTGTAATGATAATTATAAATATATTTATATATTATATTATTAGCATTTAATATAAAAATTAGCAATTAAGATACCAAGAGAAGCATATCGTGTATAAGATGAATGAATGTGTTGTGTTAAAGGGATAAAACAATAGTTGAAACATTTGCCTTCCTTATATAATAATGCCAATAGATACATGAACAAGTATTAGTTTTGTTAGTATAATGCTACTAATACTCAAAAGTCTCTAGATGTCTACAGTCTCAAAATCCATGTCCCACACAAGAATGGTCAACTATTGACTACCCTTAAAAACCTTTACATGGTCGTCTGTTCATGGGAATGAGTAAGTGATGGAGCAAACATGCACATCAGTAAGCTTCATATTGAATAATCCAAGTTACCTCTTTAATGGAGTCACAGACGCATAAGATTTCAACATAATACAAAAATCATACTAACATAATTCATGCATAGTTCATATAAATAGGATATATGCTCCATCATACTAACAATAGGCACATGAAGCTCATATGATACAAAACTCATCATGCTTAACACCATAGCACTACATCTTATATCACAATACATAAGCTATAAGAATAATGCCTAGCTAATAATAAGGATTAATTCACCAAGGCACAAAATTTCACCATATGCCCTTTCCAAGTACCTAATTTATTAGGTCTTTTATATCTTTACCTTTTAATTTTACCTTTCTCCTTATTCATATTCTTATTCCACCTTTTTAGCCAATTACTTTCTCAAATTATTATACAAATACTTATCTAAGTTATTATTGAGTATGTATTATGCACCACCCCATGGTTTTACATACCATAAAAGTATATCCAGACTAAAGAACAAAAAGACTAGGCTGAAGCCAAGTAACTACTAATGGACATAAGTCTAGACCAAAGCTAAATAACCACCAATGGATATCAATTAAAGGTGAATCTAACACCACCTAGGTAACCCGACCCTTTCGTATCGATACCCCTGGTACATAATCAATATCTAAAATTAGTAAGGCATCAAGATCTACTATAATCCCTTAAGAAGACACCAATAACGCCCAAAAGCAGAATAACCACTGATAACTAATTGAGGATCGGGTAACCCAGAGCCATACACAACTCTGTCATCTTTCCATTTAAATGATTTGTACATTATGATTGATGTTACATGATCACCCAAGGTCCATACAATATTTAAGAAATACATTCACATACTTTTTCGGTTTTACCCATTAATTCCTTTACAACACTCATTTAGTCTACTATAAATTATGATCCATTTGATCCATCTATTTGGTTGTCCATTCATGTCAAGAAAGGTATTTCACTCATTAACCAAACATATAATATCATTATGCATGGTCTCAAGGCATATCTAAGTCAAAAGATCAAAATTACACTATCTTTTCAAACTAGTTAATTGGTTTGGTTAAACAAATTGATCAATTTTACCAACTAATCAATTAGTAGAGCTAACCAGTTGATAAGTTTGGAAAGACTAGGTTATTGTTTTAGCTCTATGAAACCCAAGATTCTCTCAAATTAATCAATTAGTTTGGCCAAACTAGTGGAATAATCTAGGACCAACTAATTGCTTTTACCAAACAAGTTAATGGATTTAAGAATAGAGAAAAAGAAGGTCACCGTATACCTACTAGTTGATGAGATGGGTTGATCAATCTACTATTCTAAGGACTATTTGATCAATTTAACCTAACTAGTCGATTGATTTTCCTTTAAACAGCATAAAACATACATTTTTCTTGCAAATATCCTCAAAATTCCTATCACATCCAAACTAAAAAAACATCTAGCATCATAACAACACTTTTTTAGTTGGTAAATAAAGACATGATTCATAATTAATCAAATGAAACTAATATTCTTTAAAACCATGCATTTTTCCTAAGAATTCATAATTTGATAAGCGTATGTCAATTGGAAACCTAATTCTCACACTTATAACATCAAGATTTTAAAGAATTCACTATAACACATGCTTAACTAAGTCACATTTTGAAAGTAAGGTTATTCATAATTTGATAAGTGTACATCAATCGGAAACCTAATTCTCACACTTACAACATCAAGATTTTAAAGAATTCACTATAACACATGCTTAACTAAGTCACATTTTGAAAGTAAGAATAACTTACTTGGTGTAAGAAAAACTATGCCATAAATATGGAGACTCATCTTGGAATATTTTTAATTTTTAAATCTTAAAGAAAACAAAAGTTAAAGATTTAAAAATTTAATGATTGATTTCATAAATCAAAATTCAAATAACGCAAAAAATGGCTTACCAAAACTAAGAGAAAATAGATAAAATTTGTGCTTAAAGAGAGAGAGACTCAACTTTTTCATAAATATAAACATCCCTTATTTAAATATAAACAAGAAAAACCTAGAGAAAGGATAAGAACATTGGAAAGGAATTGAAACTAAGATCGAATTGGAGAGAAAAAGAACACAAGATTAGAGAATGCTAGAATATTTTTATGGTTAAAAGAAAAGTGAATGGAATGGGTGATTAGGGATATTTATAGCTAACAAATAAGTACATAAATGAGTGTGGTTAGGTACAAATAAAAACCCTAATTTCTACTGTTAGAATTTGAGTCTAATGGGAGCATTTCATCAAACATAGGCTAACCTTCCTTTGAAAGTTGAAATGGTGATATGTGGAAAATGTAGATAAAAATTGCCCAAAAATGTCGAAAATAAGAGAGGAAATGAATGATTAGTATGTAATAAATCTCCTAGCTAAGAAGAGATAAATTCGGGAATCAAACCAATTATTTCTAGAGTGTGTAGAGGAGAGAGGTGGATGAAGATAAAGGTTAACTCACCCTCCCCATCAATATTCTAATTTGGACCTACAAATCAATTTGAGGCTTGGGATAAATTCCTAAAAAGAAATGTTAATAATCTTTAAAGAATTACTTGGAATGGAATTATTAAAGTTCCAATTTGGTATAAGAAGTTTTCTAAGAAAAAATTGAGTTTAAAAAATGTACCTAGCTTGACAATAGGTTTAAACTATCAGTTGAATTTTTTACCTACCAATCAATCATTTGTCCAAATGAGTTGATCAATTCAATCGAGAAAATACCTTTAGCTAAAACAACGAACAAGTTAATGAGCTCATAGGAACTAGCCGATTGATCTTCCTAAAAACTCATTTTATTCCATTTCTAAAACTTATTCAAATCTAAATTTCCCTCAAAATTAATTATAGTTGCAAATAAAAATCAAACATTATCAAATATTAATAAATAATATAACATCTCATTCAAAAAAATTCACAAAAGGAAGAGGTATTATATACTTAATCACAAGTTAAAACAAGAGTATATGTAAGGTACTTTTCAATTATCATTGTTCCATTCAACTCTCCACTTTGAAATCTTATTTAAGCTTATAACATTAAAGTGTGCTTAAATTCTTATTTAGCAATACAATAATATTTATGGTTAATTATTTGAATACATTGTATACTAACCCTATTCATAGTTGTAAATTGTCAAAATATGATAATTTTATCAACCTTTAGATCATAATTATATTATCAAAATTCTAATGATGTAAAGGATAATTTTGAACGTGATATTGGATGCCATTTAGTTAAGGCATGACAATTAATCACCCTTATTAATTTATAAAATACACATGGAAATTGTAACTAATAGTATATTATTTATTATGAAACATGTTTATGGGCATTTATTGTTCAAAAATCTTTCTAAATTCAGTAAGGGTCATGAAAATAGTTATTTTTTTCCATTTATTTTCTAATATATGTCATTATATGTTTGAGGATAATTTTAACAATTCAATTCTGTCAAATCATAATATATTATAATACAAAAATGTAAATGGTATATTTGTACTGATAAATAATTTCATAATATTATTTTAATATATTTTTATATCTATGTATAGTATGAGGTTTTAATGATCAAAATTTGTTTTCAAGATACCTAGTGTAATCTATTATAAAATGGAGGTATTATTTATTACATATTCAAGAAAATTAACAACATTTCTCAATGATAGTTATGAAGAATTGGCTATAGAAAGAAGATACTATAAAAAATTGCGTTGAAAGTGTTAAATCTAAATTCAAAATTTAAGATTATTAATTTTATTTTATGTGTTGTAAGGTAGTAATTTTATTTTTTTTTCAATGTGTTTTTGTGTGACTTAATTATTTCTAAATATTCTATTTTGGCGCCCAAAAGAATATTGTTATTTTTTATTGTGTTGATTTGTTATGTTTTGAACTAACTATCTTACTCTTTTTTTGTTAATATTATGTACAATTATAAATATGGTTAAGAATGCACCATGTTTTAAGTTGATGAAGCTTTTTACTTCACTAATTTAATTACTCTATATAATTCATTAAAATTTAATGCTCTACTTTTGGGTCAATATCCTCTTAGATTTAAGTGGAGATAAACAATTATATACATCATGTAACTCTAAATTTCAACTTACATTGATTTCTCTTCTTTTAATACTTTGAGGTATTAGATACATTTAAGGCTGGCTTTTTAGCTTTATAGTTCCATATATAACATAATCCTTTCATTTATAGAAGATCTTGGAAGCTTAAATACAATTTTACTTGATTTTTACATTATCAAATTCTTATTTTCATATTGATTTTTGTGATTGTAAGTGATTATGTTTGGCCATGATAGTAAGTGATTGTTTATGAGTTAGGTTGTTATGTTAAATTTTATGTACTTCATAGAATTTGAGATAAAATGTTATTTTTTCCATAATATGTAATTTGAAATAACAATTTATGTTAGCATATATAGTTTTTAAGTAAGCCTTTGTTGAATTTTGAATTTACACAACCACGAAGTGCTTAACTTAATAAATTCCATCCTGTAAAATTATTATAGATGGAATGTGTTATGAAATTACGAAAAATAAAAAATCAAACTGAATAAATATATTTATAAGAAAACTTGTGACAAAATTTTTTTCCCTTAATCACAAGTTAAAATAGGGCACATTTCAATACTTATTCATCCATTCAACTTTCGACTTTGTTATATTCATTTGACTTACTCCATCAACCCCAATATTATATAATTTGGGGAAAGCATTCACCAAATGTAAATTCCCAATACCTAATCAAAAAATCCTTATAATATCACTTTGAACATAATTTTCTCAACAAACAAACATAAGGAGAATAGTAGAGGAGAGGATTTAGATAGGGTTTGAGGGTGTGATGCTTGTTGCTAGGGTTGCATACACATTTATTTATAGATTTAGGTAACTAGAATAAGATAACAATGGAGAATAGGAAAAAACATAGTCAGTCATAAACATGAGGGCCCTTATTTTTTTCTAGAACTCTTAAATTTTAGCAAAATAATGTAGGACCAAGTGTACAAAGAAAACATGAGTTATGTTCACAAACACATGGCACCTTTGTTTTCTCCCTGGATTTCTTTTTGGCTCCCAACTTTTCCAAACACATATATGCAATAATCTATGCTAGAATACACATACAAATACAAGTCGTGGTCTCACAAAATCCATCTTGAAATTATTTGTGACAATAAGCAATAGAATCATAAAAGATCATCATAAACCCCTAGTCACCAATTAAAATTTTCTTTTTAAAGATAAATGCATATGCTATAAGAGGGGTGTTACTACAATAATTGTTATGAGTTTGGCCCTAGGCCATCCTCTCATCGACTAGAAGACAAAGTAGAAATAGGTGCAACCATGATTAATATAGCAAGAAAAGAATTTCATAACATAATAGATGTTAAATATTTGTTACCAAGAAAATACAAAAATACATGAACATTGTTCAACTAAAATAAAACATTTAAACTAAAAAGCCAAAATAAGTAATAGTCGGATGTCACTCTCTTTATGCCCCAACCCTTGATTACTACAACATCGCATTGCCACAATCATTTCATCAAAGACATCAAAGTTATCAAGGGCATCCTCAGTCTCTTACATAGATATAGGAGGGGACTTTGCTCATAGGAATGAGCAGCACCCATGAAAGGGGTGATTAGTAAGCTATGTACAGAGAAAGGTAGCAATATATTCAAGTAAGGTTAAATTAGTAATTTGTGCCACAAAAATAAATAAAATATGCAGATGTGGGTCATGTTCCATCTACTCATTATTATATAGACTCAAGACAAAGTGTAATAACTAGTCAACTCATGAATTATGTCCATGTGGGTTTTGGATCCCACTATTCTCACATGTGGATTAGTTAACATGGTACAACAAGTGCAGAATGTTCTTGGCCACTCTTTTCAGTGGTGGACTGGTAACAAGGTACAACCCTAGGATAAAATGCTCCTAGCCACTATTTTCTTTAATGGATTGGTAATAAGGTACAACTGACCCTACCCTTGTTGTGTTCCACTATAAAAAAATTAGTGTCTTTCCTTAGGTTATTTTTATCCAAGGGTTTTATTACTTGATATTAAGACCCCACTATTCTCACCGGTGGATCGGTAAATACAATACAACCCTAAGGCAAAATAGGCCTAACCACTATTCTCATAGGTTGAGGGGTAACAACATAAAAGTGAGGCCGACTTAAGTGATCTTCCACTTTAAATAATTACCATCTTCCGAAAGATAGTATCATTTAATAGTTTTAATTATTTGAGTGCGAGACCCTATTGTTCTAGTAGGTGGATCATAAATGCAATATAACCCAAAGGTTGAATGCTCCTAGCCACTATTATCATTGGTGGCCCGGTAATATGGTACAACTGACCCTGACTTAAGTGATCTTCCACTTTAAATAATTGGTGTCTTATTCATTTATTGTTTGTTCAGATATCACACATAGCCTGATGTGTGTGGGATAGTGTAATCATCAATTATGTGGAACTAATAGTTTGAATGGAGTTTGGATAAGATGATAAAGGCTCGGTGACTTAAAAGGATAAAGCTTCAAAAATGATGTAAATAAGATGATGGTGGTTCAAATTATGGTAGAAGAATGACGATGGTAATTCTCTAATTAGGTTTGACAATGATGATGGTTCAAATGTAACACACTATGTAATCTATGCATTCAATAATGGATTGATGATGATGCTTAGTGTTGGAAGTTAGGGTTTGGATGTAGATTAGAATCATGGCTTAGGGTTAGGGTTAGGGTTTTGTTTGAAAAGAGGGAATACGGTGGTGTTTGGTTTGTATGGATGGTTTAGGGTTTCGAAGGAATGTTTTAGGGCTTCAATTTTGTATAACAATTTAGGGCTTTGATTAACCAAAAATTGGAATAGGATTTTGATGGTAATCATTATTTTAAAATATGGATTTATAATAGTGGAAAAGATATGGATTAGTCTCTAATTCATAAAGATAAAGAGATTAAAACTTTCAAGCCAAACCATTCACACATATTCGATTTACTTGATCTTGAACTCGCACAGAATTCATTCAATGTTGCTCTTCAACTTAAATTCCTCATGGTCCAATATGCTTGACATTAATGAATAATATAACCTTTTGACCGCTAGCTAAAGCATATTCCAAAAGATTCCAAGCTAAAAGATATTACACTAACGTTATGCTAACTTTATTCTCCTACATTATTAAATAATTAATAAATTTGCTAAATCAAATAATAATGCTTGAAAATCCTACCAACATACTCCTCATGCATGTGGTTACTCCCTCCTTGCACTTTATGCATGCCATGCACATGCACGTAGATATTTAATTACTTGTTTGTTACGTTCCAAGCAATGTTACCATCTGTTGGTCTTCAAATTTACTGGAAAAACTTTTTAAATGAAGAATATTGGTTCCATAATTATAAAAGCCAATTCTTGAGTGTTTGCTCTTGCATCACAACAATGCATAACCCATGTATGACACCTACCTAACTACCATCCTATTGCAACCCTTGCCACTTAGTAACCCTAGTTTTCTAAGCCTAGTATATCCCCATCCCTTAATGATCCTTTGAGCCCCCAATATATCTAACAACCCAAAAAATGTCAATATAAACCCCTTTTATTCATGAGATATAACCCATTTTTTCCCATTCCTCACATATCACAACCATTAAGCCCTAGGGTTTCTCTTCAAACCTATATTTTGACCAAACTGGCCTAGCCCCTTCTCTACTACTTATTTAACCCTAAAATTCCACAACTAAGCATGCATTATTATGATTATCCATCCCCTAAGGTTTTGTAGCCTAAATCATACATTTTAGATATGTGATAGAATCCTCTCCAAAGGACTCCTCTCGAAACCTTAGTTTTCCTTTAGTATTTGTATCCACTCCTACTTATCCCACCTAACCATCAGACTTAACACACAATCCCCGCAAAACATATTTACCATCATTGTTTAGAGGTACAACCTAAATCCTCCATTTCCTACATGTGATAATGACCCATCCCCAGGGTTTCATACTGCTAAAACCCTAGCTCTACCTATTTAGTACTCTTCCATCCCCTAACATCCAAGGGCTCCCCCATTTATTGCCATACTTCCCAACAATACCATCTTCTCCCCCATAACTCTTCTTAACAAATATACCTCACTTAGTCACACATAGACATATGCTATATTAGATTTGACTCACTCTATGTCTGCCCTAATCTATTTTTATAATTACCATAATTATTATTTAGTATCTTCTAAAGGGTATGTAACTAACTTTTTCCCTATGGTCTCCCCATATTCCAACAATATTGAACAAAATACCTTTAGGTCTCCAAAACCCTACTCAAGCCTTATAGCTTAAAATACAATAACTTCTCAACAATCCCCAAAACATGTAGTACCACATAATAGAATTACACATCGACATATGAACCAACACAGTCATATCCACACATATTCTTGTTTTAGATCCTTTCAAGATAAGATGCAAAAGAAACCCTAGAACATGTGACATTTCATGTAGATATTCATTTAATATATAACTAAATTACATAAACACAAGGCACTTGCTACGACTATATCCTTACTGAAATGGCTCTGGTCTTGAAGCAAGAAAATCCTACACCTCCTTTCCTATAGTAACCAAAATAGTGCCTAAAAATAGTAATACCCAAAATTAGGTTATCTTATCATTTTTCTACCTTTTTCTTTCCTTGAACAAAATAATAATAATGATGATGATAATAAATTTAATTAAGTGGAATTTAAAATGGAGAAAAGGGAAGTGGTGGTAACAATAATAGGTAAGAAAAGTGGAGGGTATGTGGTGGCTATCACCATGGTACTTTAGGTGTACGGTGAAATGTAGTTTTTTATTAGAAAAAGAGTGGAGGTTAATCTTTTGGGAGTTGAGAGTGGTGTTGGCACTAGGTAGGCTAGTGGGAAGGAGGTAGGGCACAACAGTGTCCATGACGACTAGTGATGGCACAACTAAGAAGAAGGAAGGAGGTTGAGGGTTGGCTGCACAAGTTTGGCACTTGTGCTGGAGGTTGAGGTGTGGCGGTAGTATAGAGAAAGGGGAATAATTTGGTGGTGGTGTAAGGTGATGTAAGGTGGCACCATATGGCATGACATGCTGACTTTGCTAGCTCAAGAAGGGGAAATGACGGGGAGAAAGAGGGAGGTGAGGGGCTTAGTAGGTACAAGGAAAGGAGTGATGGAAACCTGTTAGGGTTTCTCAAAAAAAAAATTTGGATCAAAGTATAATCGAGCGCGGGGTTCGATTGGCCGAGATCAGCCTAAGGAATTTTCCAAAGAAAGATCCAAGAACTCAGAGCGTAGTATTAAAATGGCTACTAAATTTGAGAAGTGAGAACGATCAAGAACAGATTGAAGAGAAGAAGTAGAAGAATGCAAGCGAGAAGATCGCAAGAGAGAGCGAGAGAGAAACACAAGAGAGAGAGAACAGAGCGGAAGAAAATTCCAGATCAACTTTTTATTCAACCAAAAGTGTCGGTGAGCACCGTATGAGGCCATATTTATATGGCATACAAATACAGCAAGGATCATACAAATACACATCATAGGCCATACACACTCAGCCCAACAATCAACCCAAACAATCAGCGAAATAAAACAAAAGGGGTCATCGGCCGGATCAAACAAAATAGCCCAAGAATTACAAGCTTACATGCCAAAAAAAAAACAAAGAAAGAATAATACAATCAATTCCCATAAACTAAAAATAATTTAGCTAATTATGGTTACTAAGGAATGATTAACCCACAGTCCAACTAACCCATTTAATCATGGGTCTGGTGGCGGGTCATACAGCCAACTTAATCCCCATTAGCCAATTTTGCTAGCGAATGCATCACATGGGATTTCCTAACTTAAAATAAATTTCTACAACAAAAGCCTCAGCAACTACAACAACTTTAAGTCCATTCTCCATGTGCTGCATTAATTCCCCTAATCAAGCACACAATAAGAAAAACAATTATAAGCACAAACTGATTTATAACAATTAACAGAATTAATTAAATATAAATTTTGGAGATTCATATCAAGGAGAGGGGAAGAATTTTGGTGAAGGTGGAAGAATAGTGTAGGGGAAAGGTGTAAGGTGAGGTTAAGGAGGGATAAGAGAGGAAAGCCAGTGTTGGGTGGTATTTATAAGATGTAGGGGAAGGATGAGGATAAAGGAGGAAGAGGATAAGGGTTGGTTGTCTCTAGGAAGCACAATGGTACACTACCCTAAGAAGGGGTTTTCATAATAGTTATTTTACAGTTTTAATAACAGTTTTCAACCATTATTAAACCACCCGTTATTAAATCTTTAATAACGGTTCATAACCTTCATAAAAAATATACAAAAACCCACAAATATGTGCATAAACTTCATACTTAATAATGGTTTTCAAGTAAAACCGTTGTTAAAAACAATGTTTTAATAACGGTTCTTTAGTAAAATAGTTGTTAAAAATAAGGTTTCAATGACTGTTTTCAAGTAAAAACCATTGTGGAAAACCACATTTTAATAATGGTTTTATCAAAAACCGTTGTTAAAATATAATTGAATTAGGGTTTTAGTCACTGATTTATGCATTTATTAAACCTTAACACGTATTAAATTAGTATAAAATAGAGATTAAATGCATATTTTTAATAACAGTTCTTTGTCAAATCGTTATTAAAATATATATTTTAATAATGATTCTTACTAAAAACCATTATTAAAACTCATATTTTAATAACAGTTTGCATAAGAACCGTTATTAAAATTCTATCATCCAATTAGGGTTTTAGTGATTGATTACGCATTTATTAAACCCTAATACATATTAAATGAGCATAAATTTCAAATTAAATACATAGTTTTAATAACGGTTCTTAATAAGAACCGTCACTAAAACTACTGCTTTTTAATGATTTTTCTATTTTGTTCCTACCCACATATGCACTTGTATATTCAAATAATTACCAAATCTGCAATATAAAACAATATCAATTCACACCAATGATGCAACCGCACCATAATTTCAATTAATCTCTAATTCGTATGCATATCTCAATACACCGACTATACTCAGGAATCAAAATTAGTAGGCATACCACAACTTGGTAGCTCTACACCCCAAAGTAAAAATTTTAGAGATCTAGCCTAGAAGACTAAAGGAAATAAACAAAATACAAACATGAACATGCATGTAGAATATATAGATCGCTACCTAATACCGAATGAATGAATGCACGTGCTTGGCCCATTGGTCTTTAACTTCATCAATTTCATCATCATTTTATTGCCGGCCTCATGCATAGTTATCGGTGAAAACCTACAATGTCCAAGTTTCAATTAATATATAGTTAGCATTTAGGTCAAAAATATATATGTCATGATTCATTAATAGAAAAATATGGAAAAGAAAACATACATGGCTTGGATTTATATTGACCGATCTATTCTAGACTATCAGATACATTACTCTACATACATAATATCCACAATCATCGTCATTTTGCTGTTGTGGACACTGTCAAATGAATTAAGTTAGCTCTATAACTATTAGATATTAATTTGAATTAAAAAAATATAAAATAGTTGTCTTCCTACTTACCATGACAGGCTCATATTGAAGATTCTTTAGGTCTGGCACACCATTTCCACCTCTCCTTTGATTTGTCGTCCATAGTGTCCTAATAAATAAAGTTGGAAACACAATATTGTAAGTATATATACCTCAAATAATGAAAGTAGAATATATATATAAGCGAATGAAGTTAGAAGTGAAAAGTATACTAACATGTCGATAAATTCCTTCCCACCACAATGAGCGACTTCAAAAGGCATGTCATAGGTTTGAAGGGAATCAAATACATAGACTTTATTGAGATCAGGTCGGACGGCGTAGAAAACCTAGTTTCATTTGCGAGGTGAGGAATGAGAGAGATCTTGTTGTATCCCTCAATCAAAATGCGATCCGCTAAATAGTTTATATGTCTACCCTCTCTTATTGTACTATAGTAAGTTATGTAGTGCAGGCACACAAACACAATAGAGGACAACATTCCCTCTATCGCAACACCACTAGCTACCAACCAATGGACGACAATAATAATGCATATTTGTTAATAACTAATATCTCATATGAGAGGTCTTAAAAATTCTAATTATATAAGAGTACTAAAATCTTAAATATGAAATAATACTTATGTGACATAAACGGTGACACTAGTGGTTGTCATCCATTCCTGATTATAAATGTCTCTTATGTCAACCGTCGATACCATATAAGTAGCATTGTCCCTCCCAACATAATCAGGATGACAGTTAATGAAAATATAATTGTCCCTGATGTAGTTTTGGGCATTGAAATACAACAAACTAATGCTGGCGGAGGTTTTCTTATTTCTAAAATCTTTTGTGGGGAAATTGATTTTTCAAATTTTGCTCTCTTTCCTTTAGCAATGCCCTCTTTTGTGTTGCTCATTCTACTAGTACCTCTCTTGGTTTTACTAGGAGGAGCAGTCTTCTTCTTTGATTCCCTTTTTGATTCCTTAATTGATAATAATAAACAAAATATGTATTGAGAAAATATATATGAAAAAATTATAAAAAGTGTAACAACTAAAAAAGGTCTAATAAAGATGTCGAATGTCAATACCTCTTCAATAGTGAGACGTATCTGATCTGCAGGCCAAGGCACGAAACTTCCATGAGCTTCTAGCACTATGGCTGCCTCATCGCCCTCTTTATAACAAGGCAAGGGTGCACTACCAATGATTGGAGTGTCAATACTCACAAGCCTTGTATTTACGGCTAAGTTGTACCCAGGGATAGTTTGTGTTTGGGAACTAGGATTGATTCGAACCCTTCCTTTCGCCAAAAGAGTTGAAAGGTCATTCGCTAACAAGTTACATTTATGCAAACCCTAAACGAAAATATTACACATTATTAATAGTTTATTACACCAAATACATTTAATAACAATTCATAGTTTGTAATGTTTACCTCAGAAAGAGAGGAAACACATGCATAAGCTTCACAACTGTCTCTGACGCCATTTACATTAGATATGTGAAGCTAATCATGGTCGATTGAATCGGATGGCTTATACCCTTGAGATTTAATAAATGAAAACTCTTGCTCTATTGTTGCCATCTATTCAAATACCACGTTCAGTTTCTAGGTGAGGATGGCAACTTGCTCATTAGTGCTACGAGAACCACGAGATCGATCACATATGCTAAATCTCGTAACACCTAATCTAAGACCACTATGTCTTCCAGGGTGCTCTATAATTCCTCTAGCCTGGGACATAATGTTATATTGGTTAACGTCCTCCTCACCATATGATGCTTGAAGTTCGTCCTGTAATGTATATAATATATGTAAATTTAGCTTATAGGAATAAGAATAATATAATAGTTTTTTAAAAGAAAACTAAGTAGGGTTCCAGATATATACAAACTTACAATTTTTGTGGCTGCAACATCTACATCTTCATTAATATATCCATCTCTTATTGCTCTAGCCTTCTTCCATAATTTATCAATATTGATGGACGAGGTAAATGGGTCTAATTCTTGGGCTAGGAGCTATAAATCAAAAAATATTCTTATAATGTACCAATATTATAAAATTCGTCAATCCATGTAAATAGATGAATCAAAATATGCATACCAACTCCTCTTCAAGGCCTGCATACACATTGTGAGCCATATTATGCTGGTATTTATTCTACTTTGCAATCTCTTTATTTTTTACACTTTTTTCCTATGTGAAAAGCTAAAACATATTCACATGGTTATTTCAATATTATGCACAATAATAGGATTAATACAAAAAGTTTAATTGTTACCTAACAAATACCTTAAAATCCTCCATAAGACAATATGCAATAAATTGGTTCCAACTTTCTTGATCGATGAAACCGTATCATTTGGGTGGATTTTATAGTAGAGAACCATCCCACTTTCTATACATTTTCCTACGAGCTAAATATGACCTAAATGTTCTTCAACGCTCACCACAATGCCTAAGAAACCATTTATTCCTACTCTCTGGCACATTGAACACTCTCTGCAAAATAAGATATATTAATTTATACCGATGTTAATGTATTAAAATTAATAATATTTGACATACATAAAATAGCATATTTACCGTAATTTCCTGCCAAATATGCTCCTTATGACCCTTTGAAACATGCTTCCAATTATTATAGGAGATAGGAACATGGTTATAGGTCACAAGTGAAATGTAAGTCAAGAACATGTCTGCATAAGGCCAATGGGAAGATTGTAAGTATTCCATCCCAACTCGACATGTTCTCCTTTATTCCTCATATCTGTGATGATTCTCATAATCGTAGGTCCTCTTTTCCCTTCTTCATCACTGTTGTCCCTATCAATAATTTTGTTAGCCATATCTCTACAATAATCTAATAAATAAATTATGTTAGAATGTTATGTATTGAGCATAATGTACCATTATATTATCGATACAATAAATATCCCATCATGAAGGTCGAAAAATGCATTTAAAGAAACCAACACACATATCATATGTTACAATATTATTACCCTCGTTGCCTTCTTTTCCTTCTTTTTTCCCCCTTGTTTTTGGATTAGTTTTAGGATTTGATATATATATTACTTCATGATGATTATCCCTAACACATATTTCCTCCTCTTTAATTTTATTGTTATCATCATTTAACAATTGAGTTGCTTGCACAGCTGAGACACACTCTTTATTTCAATTGGCATCATTTTCATCATCATATTTATTGACATTTCTTTTTAACATAGATAGTACCATAGACCATCTGTCAGTAGGAGGATTAGTGACATAGAATACTTGTGTCCTTGTGATGCTAAGATGAATGGGTTTTGTTTATGCCCTACCCTATTAAGATCTACTAATGTGAATCCATCTTCATATCTAACCCCATAGCTATTATCAACCCATCTGTAGCCAAATACAGAGACTTTAAATACTATGTAATCTAACTCACATATATGTTCAATCACACCATAATAATTAATATCTGCATAAGTTAGATTCTTGTCTTTTGCACTAGCAAAATGCATTACCTCAGCCACTAAAGCCACGCCATTGTTCTACATTATACTCTTCTCATCTTGTTCTTTTGTATAAAAAGTGTAACTAATGATCACATAACTGGTATATTAAAAAACTTCATAACAGGGTTTCTAAGACAACCAATGCACAATTTCAGAAATTAAAGTCGGGGAATGTCCGATGAGTGGAATGATGAGATCTCTTATCCAATCGGTAAAGGAAAGATTATGTTTATCAATAATCCATTTCTTAGTCTTTGATGGATTTTCAATCCATAAAGAAATCATCTGCTCTTCAATGTATGGATAAACATCATCACTATTGTGTAATATATATATAGATGTGCTTTACAGAACATGTCAAGGTCTACATGCCCAAACTATTTGTCCCTAATACCCTGTCCTTCAATTTTACCTAATTTCAAGACTTAGGAATACAAAGAGCTTTAGCATTTGATAAGTACTTCGTGCAAAACTCAATTGCCTCTTCCACAAGGTAACTCTGAACAATACATCCTTCTAGCCGATATCGATTCTTCATATAACCTTTTATCAACTTCATAAACCGTTCAAAGGGCATGAAAAGGTCCTAACATCTTTATCTCATAAACTAAATGAACAGTTAGATGTACCATAATGTTAAAGAATGAGGGTGGAAAATACATTTCTAACACGCTTTGGCACAAAGTGATCATAATTTCTCGTTGCAAGGTGTCCAAACTATCATGATATATGACTTTAGAGTTGACGGCTTTAAAAAAACAACAAAGCCTCATGATAGTAATTCTAACACGCTTTGGCAAAATTCTACGTATAGCTATCGGCAACAAGTGCTATATCAAAATATGACAATCATGAGACTTCATGTTAATTAATTTCAACTCTTTCATCAACATGAGCCTTCTAACATTTGAAGAATACCCTTATGAAACCTTGACACCATGAAAGAATTCAGAAAATGAAAATTTCTCTTTTCTGGAAAGAGTATGACGTGCTGGTTGTAAATATGTTCTTCTTCCATTGTCTCGCGGTGCTAGTTCCCGTCTAATACCTATTTCTTCCATATCCATTCGAGCATTGATGCCATCTTTAGTCTTGCGTGGAACATTAAGTAATGTACCAGCAAGACTGTCGCATATATTTTTCTTAATATGTATCATATCAAGGTCATGTCTCATGTACAAAGATTCCCAATCAGGAAGGTGGAAGAATATTGACATCTTCTTCCACCCAACTGATGAAGGCTTATCTTTATTCTTCTTCCCAAATTTGACACTCAAATGTTTCATCTTCATCCACACTTGTTAAACTGTCAACTGGATTGGTGCCCGCCCTTCTTCTCAAAACCCATTGAATGCTTTTCTTTGCCTACAATAATGATGATTCTTTGGTAAAAACATATGATGCCCAAGGAACACAATCTTCTGGCCATGTTTTTGCTAAAAATATGAAGTATTCTCCTCACATATCGGATATGCATAATGGCTTTTCACACTATAACCTGACAAGTTGACATATCCTGGAAAATCATTTATAGTACAGAATAACATTGCTCTCAAAGAGAAATTTTCTTCACTATATGCACAAAATACTTCAACGCCCATGTCTTATAAGAACTTCAAATCATCAATCAAAGGTACTGAATAAACATCAATATCATTCCTAGGTTGGTTTGTCCCTGAAATGAGTAAAGACAACATCATATACTTGCGTTTCATATAGAGCCACAGAGGTAGATTGTATATAACCAAAATCATCAGCCATAAACTATAGGTTCCTTGATTGTGTAGATTCATTCCATCTGTAGAAAGCACAAGACGCACATTTCTTGCTTCTTTACCAAATTTAGGAAACAAGCCATCAATCATCATATATTGTGGAGAGTCAGATGGATATCTTAAAAGCTCGTGATCTATCTTCTCATCAACATGCTAGCTTAGGTTTTTGGTATCTTCAACATCATTAAACATCTGCCTTAACCATGGTATTATAGGAAAATACCATAATACCTTAGCGGGCACCTTATTCTTCTTGTATCGTGGTGCTTTGCATTCAAGATTAGGATAACTATCCAAAGATGCATTGTCATTACGATATAAAATACAATAATTAGGGCATGCATGTATCTTCTCATAACTCATGCCCATAGAGGATAAAATCTTCTTCGCTTCATAGGTACGATTGGGTAAAACGTTGTCATTAGGAAGCATATCCTTCACTAGTGTCAATAATTCTGTGAAACTCTTGTCGCTCCATCTGTTATATGCTTTTAAGTTGTACAACCTTAAAGTAGCAGACAATCGTGTAAATGTCTTAAAATCATCATACAAAGGTTTCTTCGAGTTATTTAGTATCTTCTCGAACATTTTTGGACAATCCCAAACACTTTCCTCAACCTTTTGAGTCATCTCCTCTAACAAATGTCCCTCATAGTTATTAAATGATGATCCACTACTATCCTTCCTAACATCATCATTATCATATTTAGACTCAGTTTTCTAATGCCATAGCTAACAAGTGTAACTTGTATCAATTCCATACACAAACAAATAATCTCTCAAATTGACATGATGAATATAAGCACACTTCAAACAAGGATAGACTATTCTACTAGAGTCCCGAGCATGTTCAACTGCAAACTTTATGAAAAACTCCACTCCTTCATTATATTCTCTAGACACACGATTTACAGACAACCATATCCGATCCATAATTTTTTAATCTAGATATATCCCACACGAAAGTAATTATTAAAAATAAATTGAATTGTAAGTTTTATAATTCGCAAATCGCTCATGCTTAGAAAGAATTAATCTCAAATGTATCATGTTATTTTGTATATATATATTTCTAAGTATGAGTAGTTCCATTGATCAGCATTAATATCTTTTTAGGAACATGTAAGCGTGATTCGTATATATATATATATATATATATATATATATATATATATATATATATATACATGCATACATAGCAAAACATTATAAAATAGTTCAAATTACAAAAGATACAAACTACAAGATTTAAGCAATATCAGTACTATATACATCAAAATGTTGCTACAACCTAAATACCTAAAAAACAAAAACTCATATCCCTAAAACTAAACCCCTCGGTAGCCTTTGTCAAGCCTGACTAAAAACTATAACTCTAAAAGTCCACTCATCATGATATATCATCTGATCCCTGACATCATCATAAGAGAGTCTACTCACGGATACTCTAGGGTAACCGGGGTGGATACTTTGAGGAAAGCTATGAAGAAATCGCCACTCATCATCGATGACCATCATTTCTCTCAATATCATATCATACTCTCTAGAAGACACCTCACCCTCAATGAATCTTGGGTATGGTGCATTAGTGTGGTAGACAAACCACTACAAAAAACTAGACGTAGCTAACACCCATGGCTCTATTTGAGGTAGGGTCAACAGAAACTGATACGATTTGAAATGGAAGGGGTGATAGGATGAGTCACTCGTGTACAAATTACATAGCTCCTCATATAACCATAACATTAGTCTGTACATCTGTATGTATGAAAATACAGTGCAAGGTATGCCATCTCACTACCTACAAATGAGAACCACTAAATCTCATCATCAAGGTTATTCTCAAAAGGATCTAAATTACAGAATATGTAAACTAATCTTTAACTAGCTAGAGAAATCATAAATATATTCTACTAGATCTTAACCAACTATATAAAGCTAAGAACAACAAACTATTTAAAATAAGGACATAATCTTTAGTTATATATTTAACAAACTGACTAAACATCAAACTATCATCAAATCGTTCAAGCTACACATAGTAAAATCAAGTAGATATTAATAAGATAATACACACACACACACACACACACACAAATATATAGTAAAACCTAGCTACGTATAATTAAACCCTAATAAATCCTATATTATTATTATTATACACATTTATTCCTGTCTATTTAATTTTTCACTTTTATATTTAGTATAATAAATGCAAAACCCTAACACTAACCCTAACCCTAATCAACCCTAATAAATTATAGCAAAAACTAACATTAAACCTCATAAGCTAATGATCCTAAACCTAGCTAACTATAATTAAACCCTAATAATTACTATATTATTATTATTATTATTATTATTATTATTATTATACTTAATTATTCCTCTTAATTTAATTTTCACTTTTATATTTAGTATAATAAATAATAAACCCTAATCCTAATCTTAACCCTAACCCTAACCCTAACGTTAACCCTAACCCTAATTAACCCTTATAAATTATAATAAAAACTAACACTAAACCTTATAAGCTAATGATCCTAAACCTAGCTAATTATAATTAAACCCTAATAAATACTATATTATTATTATTATTATTATTATTATTATACACAATTATTCCTCTCTATTTAATTTTTCACTTTTATATTTAGTATAAAAAATGATAAACCCTAACCCTAACTTTAACCCTGACCCTAGCCCTAGCCCTAACCCTAACCTTAATTAACCTTAATAAATTAAAATAAAAACTAAACCTAAACCTCATCAGATAATGATCCTAAACTTAACTAACTATAATTAAACCCTAAGAAATCCTATATTATTATTATTATTAGTATACACAATTATTCCTTTCTATTTAATTTTTCATTTTTATATTTAGTATAATAAACAATAAACCCTAACCCTAACCCTAACCCTAACCCTCCACATACTCCTACCCCTAACCCTAACCCTAACCCTAACCATAATTAACCCTAATAAATTATAATAAAAAATAACACTAAACCGCATAAGATAATGATCCTAAACCTAACTAACTATAATTAAACTCTAATGAATTTCTATTATTATTATTATTATTATTATTATTATTATTATTATATTACACAATTATGCCTGTCTATTTAATTTTTTACTTTTATATTTATTATAATAATCAATAAATCCTAACCCTAATAAATTATAATAAAACCTTACCCTAAACCTCGTAAAACCCTAATCCTAAACCTAGCTAACTGTAACTAAACCGTAATATATAAATCCTATATTATTATTATTATTATTATTATTATTATTATTATTATTATTATTATTATATAAAATTATTTCTCTCCATTTAATTATTCACTTTTATATATTCCTTATTTTCTATATCTATTTAATCCTCATCAAATAACAATCATTAACATATGCATCTCTAATTGAAATTTTCATTTAATAATGCGCATAAGTAAAATATATTTTCATTTCATTATATGATATTTCCCATATCTTATAGCTAGTGTCCTATACTTATTAATGAAAATGTGTGTGTGTGTGTGTGTATATATATATATATAGATAGTTTTATGATGAGTGAAATTATTAATAATATGAAGTCTTTTATTTCTCTAGCTTCATATATAATTCTACACTCTCATGCATATTATATATATATATATATATATATATATATATATATATGTAAAGGTCTCGGCCAACATATGCATTTGTTAATATATAACAGTAATACAACAAATTCAAAAACTGATAGGAACATTTTCACCAACACATTCAACAACACATTTTTGAACAACAAATTGCAATTTTTTCAATAACTAAGAAACAAACACAATCTTGTAGCAACATGCATGCATTTATACATATATATATATAAGTAGAGAAAAAGCTACAAGGGATGAACAAACACATACGTAAAAGGAGCGGTGACGTGTAAGAAACTGGAGGTGAGCAAGTTGAGACCGGAAAAAACCTCCAAATATGGCAGAGGATGAAAGTACAAGTGTTGGCTAGGTTCGGAAGAATGACAGCATGCACATGCAAAGCCAACAATAGCAGAGGGGTGGTGGAGAGTTGGCGGTGAGAGGGTTTCCCTTACTTGAGAGGAGCCGGAGTGGTGGTGCAAGGATTTTCAAGAGAAGGATACTAAGAGAGGGAAGTTGTAGAGAGTCTGAAAATTTTGGCACAAAATATAACTAAACTAAAATAAAAGGCAGCTTTGGGGTTTTAATAATGTTTCTTGTAGGAACTGTTATTAGAACTTTGAAACTTTTGACATCGGTTCTTGTATGAACTGTTCTTAAAACCACTTTTAATAATGGTTTTACATGAATAGTTATTAAAAAGTCCTTGCAAATTTTAATATTGCCCATTTAATAAAGGTTTTGAACTATAACCATTATCAAAACTATCTTGCCCATTAATTTTCATGTGTTTGACAATGTTTTTCGAACCATTATTATTAATGTCCCATTATTATTTTTCATTTTTGTAGTAGTGGTAGTAGCGAAATATAATGGTGGTTGGTATAGGATGGTGAGGTGTATGCCTTACATGGCCGAAAAGGGAAAGGGGGAGGGGAGTTTGGGTCATTATAATTTGTGGGGGACATGAAGATGGCAGGGTTGTGCAAGTTTATAGGGTAAGACATATGAAATAGGGAAAGAAAAGGAAAAGGAGAATGAAGGAAGGGAGAAAAAAGGAAAAGAAGAAACGAGAGGAGGGCCTTGGGTCATTGCTTAGGGGAAAAGAAAAAAGGCAGGGGCAAGGGAGTTGGGCTCATTGGGGGAGAAAAGAAAAAAGAAAAAGAGGGGGTACTTGGGCCGCTGGAGCGTAGCCTAGGTGAGGAAAGGAAGAAAAAATGAAGAAGTATGAAAAGAAAATGAAAGGAAAAAGGATGGAGAAAAGAAAAAGAAAAAAGTGTTGGGATTTTTAGGTTGGGTTTTTGGGCGATTAATAAAAGTTATTATATTTTACCTATAATTTATTTTAGGCTAAATAATTAAAAATAAGGCCTCAAAATAAGACTAAATAATTAATTTTAAATCTCATATTATTATTATTATTGTTGTTGTTGTTGTTATTGTATGAACCTATATTTTATTTCATTTATTATGTTATTATTTAGTCCAACGAAAACTTTTGGGTTATTACACCCTACATCTAAAAAACTCCTCATGATAAATGAAAAGAGCATGTAATGGCTCCATAAGCACACACATTAGATCAACATTAGAAGCAATGCTTTGTATCATTCTAGCCTCACAAGCTAACACTCTATGCTAAATAGAATTATTAGCTATAATTGAAGCCAACTACACAACCTTGGAACCTTTAAGATAAAAAAAAAAGCACACTAGTGTACTTTTGATCACTAGGACCATAAACACTATCAGAGTAACTTGTCAACAAAATAGTAGACTATGTATAATCCATACAAATCAATACTAGACACACCAAATACCTTAGAATCTACACCACACCTAACCAATATGTCTCTAAGGGAGTCGCCACACACATGCTCACAACATAAGCAAGAAAAGGGTCATAATTAATCACATCATACATTAAGCATCTCACAACTATAGTGTATGAACTGGTGACTAAGTAAGACACCACAACTAGTTTGGATTTAGGTACATACAAAGTATTAATATTTTTCTCCTCAAACATGTGTTTTTTCGCAACAAGCATAACATAGACACACAACACAAGAATTACTAGTGAATCATCATATACAAATGTCTGAGCCCACTAAAGAGACCACATCTCCTCATAAACAACAACAGAATATGATGAAACCTAGTTAGGTTTCGAGTAAAATCACTGGATCATAAGTCGAGCAATGTGTTCGACCAACAAATATAAACATCAGCATAAGGAATAAAACCGAAGAAAGATCAATAAACTCAGGGCATAGTTGGTAATCAATGGCAACTGAGATTAATCACAAAGAAGAGAATCAAGCAAGAAGAATTTGCAGAGAAGAACTCGAGCGAGAGAGAGAGATCGAGAGAGGGAGTTGAAGAGAGAGAAAATAAGTCTGTTTGTTGTATTTCTGCCAAAAACTATGTACAACCTCAGTATATCGCCCCATATATATACATGCGTAAATACTTATACATATACGATCGGTGGGCTTAGCTGAAGCAAATCTTACACCAAATAGCCTAATACAACTAATTACAACTAATTTCCCATCAGCTAAATTATGTAGCTAATTGTAGAAATTAAGGGTTGCATAATCTGCAGTCCTTCTAACCCAAAAAAAAGGATCGGGTGGCTGACCATGCGGTCTACTTAATTCTACTAGCTATGATTTGCTGGCGAATGCATCATATGGGAATAATAATTTTCCCTCACTAATATTAACAAAATAGAAACCAACTTATGCAGCAATTCCATGTTAGCAACAACAGTAACTAGCAACATTTACTCACAACAACCAACAGTATGCTCCATTTCCATTTACTTGAGTTTTTCCTAATTATTCATAGAATAAGAAAAGTAATTATATATACAATGCAAATTACAGTAATCAACAAAATTATTTAAATAAAAATTATTGAGATACACATCAAAATACCACAAGGTAAAATTGGCACTAAAAATAACATTTAAGTTTAACACTGGCTCCAATACATTGATACTTCCTATAGTATACAACATATAATCTTCTCAACTTAAAGTAATGCCCATGTGCTCCACCTACTGCCTGATTCGTCCTTACTAAAAGAATTTGTACCATCTAGATCAACAACCAATACCACAAGCCCCTTAAAAACCTTCAACATGTCATTCTTAATAAAACACCTATAACATTTGGTATCAAAGGAACACTACAAAATCATTCTCTTCGTTCTGTTAGGAACATGATGAACACATATAATGTCCTAACAACACCATCATACATCCTCATCCACATAGTCCCAATCCTAGTAACTTTTCATGAAGCACCATTTCTTAAGACAACAACTCCACCACATATAGTGTTATATGTTTGGAACCCACTCCTATCGGGATAAATAATGTAGGAACACCTAGAATCCAAAATCCAACTATCAGATAATCTAGTATGTCCATCAATAGTAGTTAGTACATCACCTTTACTTGTGGTATCATCAACCTCATCAGATATACCATTAGTAGTATCAACAGGTTTCTTATTAGGGAATTATTTCGTAATGTGGAATTTCATAAAATAACCATGGCAGACCTTGATCTTTAACTTGTCCTTCCTCAATATGGAATTATTTTTGTCACTAGACCCCTTTTCTACTAGTCCCTTACCACATGATTCATTAGACATCAAATAGTCAATTAATACATGTTGTCGTAAGTCATTCTTGACATTTGCAATAACTAATTCATCCTTCCTATATAATACAACCTCAAGAAATTATATATAAAAAATATACTACAAGCAGAGTAACATAACAACTAGATTCTCATCACATAGTCTAACATATATATTATGTAAACCCATAACTATAGAGTATAATTCATTAAGATGAGATTTCGAAGACCAACCCTCACCTAATTTAGAATCATGAAGTTGGCTCCTTCACTATGGAAAATTTGCCACAAATTTCATTATATACAAGGGTTCTCACTTCAACAGTAAGGAAAAAATAGCTGTCTCTTTGGTCACTTTTAGCAAAACCTTTTTGAAAAATAAAATTATATGGTTGATAGGACTTTCAAATCAATATCCCTACACTCGTCATCAAACATAATTTTTGGATTCTTTAATTTCTTGGATAATGTCTTCTTCAATCTAATCTAGAAAAGGATGACCTTCATCTTCAATTTCCATAACCAAAAATTAATAGAATGATCAAATCTCTCAATTTTAAAACTTGAAAATGACATCCTAAAATAGATCGATCACATACCCAACATCTAATACCAATAATATTAAAATATTTCACCAAATGTTAATACCTAGGACTTGATCTAACAAGTAATCAGAAAATATCGAGAACTAATTGAGATAACAATCAAAACACAATAATATTTGGAGAAAAAAAAATCTTTACTAGATACAACACAAGTGATTACAAGGAAAATCAAACAATTTATACAATATCACTCAATACACAATTCTCTCAACAAACATAAGAGAGTACAAGAGAAGACAATTTGGATAGGGATCAATGGTGTGCCACTTATTGCTAGGGTTTTATACACATCTATTTATAGAAGTACAATAACGATAAAATCATATAGTAAGAAAAAAAAAATAGTTCATATTCATAAATAAGGGGCCTTTGTGTGTTTTTTAAACTCTTGATTTTTGTTAAAATAATGCAGGAATACGTACAACAAGAAAACATGGGTTATTTTCACAAACATAGGCCCCCTATGTTATCTCCCTTAATTTCCTTTTAGTTCCAAACTTCCCCAAACACATATATGCAAAAATCCATGCTACAAATACAAGTCATAATCTCACATAGAACACTAAACTTTTCTTAATTTCAAATTTAGAAATTCAAAAAACTTTATGGTTAATTATTTGCTTGCATCATATAATAACTCTATTAGTAGTTACAAATTATCAAAATATGATCATTTATCAACCATTATATCATAATCAGGCTATTCAAATTCTAATGATGTAAAACAAAATTATGAATATAAAATTGAATGCCATTTGATTAAGGCATGAGAATGGACAACATATAAATCATAAGACACACATTGAAATTGAAAGTATAATTTTTTATGAGGCTTGTTTATGGGGATTTATTGCTAAGAAAATTCTTCTCAATTAGGTAAGTGCCATAGAAAAATTTTTATTGCTCCCATTTTTTTATATAGATTTAATTAAGTATTTTGAGGAAAATTTATTTAAATTCTATCCAATCATAATATATTAGAATACAAAAATATGATTGTTATATTCATATTAAAAATTAATTTTACAATACTATTTAAATAATTTTTTTATCTATTTTAAATAAAAGATACTAATTGTCAAAGTTTATCTATTTTAATTATTTGATTACATCATATAATAAGTCTATTATTAGTTACAAATTATCAAAATATGATCATTTATGAAACTTTATATCATAATCAAGCTATTCAAATTCTAACGATATAAAAGAGAATTATGAATATGAAAATGAATGCCATTTGATTAAGGCATGATAATTGACAACATACAATTCATAAGATACACATTGAAATTGAAACTGAAAGTATAATATTTTATGATGAGGCTTTTTTATAAGAATTTATTGCTAATAAAACTCTTCTCAATTTGGTAAGAGCCATGGAAATATTTTTATTACTCCCTTTTTTTTAAATAGATGTAATTAAATATTTTGAGGAAAATTTATTTAAATTCTATCCAATCATAGTACATTAAAAAACAAAAATGTAATTCTTATATTCATATTAAAAATTACTTTTGCAATACTATTTTAATAATTTTTTTATCTATTTTAAATAAAAGATAATAATGTTCAAAGTTTGTTTTCAAGACAGACAATGGCATCTATTATAAAATAGAGGTAGTATTTATAATATTTCTTGATAATCACTAATGTTGAAAATCCTAGCAAGACCCCTATATGATTCAAGTAATTCTAACTCACAAACATTATTTCTAAATTTTTCAAAGATTTTCAAATGATTTATCAGCTCTTAGCATATGTTTTTTTTCAATAATTTCAGAAATATTTCTTTTCTTAAGTGTAACAATGCAAATCGCCTTGTGAAAACACTTGTGTAAATTGATTTTTGTTTGCTTGAGTTTGGTACTTAGCATTAGTTTTCTTACTCTTTCTCTTGATTTGGTCATGACGTTTTTTAACAAATTCAACTCTTTGTTTATATCATATTATCCTAATTTAATGACAATATATCAATAGGAAAATAAAGATCAACTTTGAAGAGTAACAGAACTAGTTGTTTCAAAAATACCCTATTTTATATAATTTTATGATGATAAATAAGGGTCAAATTCTAAATTAATGATATGGATGAAGTATTACATAAAGTAATTCTTCAAACTAGTTTTGAAAACCTCACACCAATATATTTTAAAGGATCTCTAATGAAGAAATAAATATTAAACTTTACCAGATAACTCTAAACAAAACCATAGAAGAAAGGTATAGAGGGTTTCTAATTTGTCATTCACACAGATAAAAAAATTTAGAGATATGTCTAGTTTACAACTCACATAGATAATAAAAGCATAGAACAAAGATACTCACATAGGGTATCGATAAGAGAAAACTCAATTTAATAACTCAATTCAATTTTCCTCCTTAATATAGTATATTTATGAGATGATATCCACCTCCTTATGTAACCACCTCAATAATAAGATAAACTAAATCTAAATAACATAAACACTAATTAAATCACTACTCACATGAATAGTAATTTCCTATGGTAATAATAAAAATTAAATCCTAACAAAATTATAAAAAGATAAGATACATCTTAAGATAAAAGATAAATTCTATCTAATTTCTTAATGATTAAGGAAATAAATTAACTAGCTAATATCCCAACATAATAATCAAATAAGTTAATAACAACCTAGAAAATAAATATGAAAACATAATGATGTCTATAATGCTAATTACGACAATTTATCCATTTGTATGTAAACATTTAGCTTGACACACATATGGTAAAAATAGTCACAACTTTATGCAAAAAACTTATATTTGAGTTATAAAATATGTGTTAGACTCCTGATTTAATAAGTTTTCCAATGATATCTATATTGTAGGATAAATAATTATTTTCAAATTTCACCCTTGCTTCCTTCTATCATTTTGCATAAGTCAATCATCAAAATCTTAGAATATTTTTACAGCAAACTCTATAGACAACTTCAAATGGACTCGATTGAGTTACACTAGAAGAACTCCTATTATATGTAAATTAAAGTTGTGCGTATTCTATATCCCAATATTATGTACTTTTATTAATTAATCCTTATAGTAAAGCTCCCAAATTTCTATTAGTCACTTTGCTTCTACTATCCATTTGGGGATAATGGGATGTACTAAAAATAACTTATTGCCTAACATATGCAAAAGCATATTCCAAAAGTAACTCAAAAATTTTACTTCTCTATCCAAAACTATACTATTGGGAATACTAATAAACCTTACTAATTTTTTGAAATATAAGTAGGCCACATATGTTCCATCATCCATTTTATAAGGAATTAAAAGTGTCATTTTAAAAAACCTATCAACTACTACCATAACAGAATCATTTTCCTTTTGTGTCCTTGGTAATACAAGAATAATGTCCATAATAAACCTATCTTATGGTTGAATAATAATATTTAAAGGACTATACATACCTTTATGGAAGAAACTGTACTAATTTTATCATTTGTGGCCAATAGAAAAGCTCTTATAATTATTCCATAGTTTTCTAAACACCAAAATGACAAGTTTTACCTCCAAATATACTTCCTTAACAAGTAAATCAAAAATACTAGAATGAATTATACACACCTTTTTCAGCTTGAAACAAAAGGCATCTTGAAGCACGCAACCACCATGACTCTAATTCTTTTTACAATCATCATAAATCTCAAATAAATATTCATCTTTTCCATATAATTCTTTCAACATTTCAAAACCTAATAACTTAGCATCCAATATAGTAAGAAGTAAAGACCATCTCAATATTGCATTTACTACCATATTTTCTTTACCATAGAAATGTTTGATAGAAAATACAAAGAATTTTAAGAAACTAACCCATTTTTCATCCCTAGGACTAATTTTCCTTTTTCCATGCAAATATTTTAAACTTTCATGGTTGAAATGTAAACCAATTGGTTTAGGCCTCAAATAATAGCTCCATGTTTCTAAACTCCTTATGATGGAAAAATGTTATTTATCATACATGGAGTATTTAAATTTAGCCCCATTTAATTTTTCACTAAAGAATGCAATGGCTTGATTTTCATGTGAGAGTACACCTCTAATCTCTACCCTACTAGCATAACATTTAACTTCAAATAATTTACAAAATTTATATAAGGATAAAATAGGTGCATTACATAGCTTATCTTTCAACATCTTGAAGGATTTAGTTTCATCCTCTCCCTACTTGAATTTACCTTTCATTATGAGATTGTCATTTTCTCAAAAATAGTTCATAAGCCCTTGATGAATCTTCTATTAAAACCTGCTAGCCTATGGAAACTCCTCATCACATGAATATCTTTGGATTTATGCCAATCTTAAATAGCTTGAATAATTATGGGATCTACTTTTGTACCTTTCGTTCTTATAATATAACCAAGGAAAATAATACTTGAAAGCATAAAGTCACATTTTTCCATTTTTCCATTTTTCCATTTTCCATAGAGTATAGCTTCCCTTAGTTTAGGAAATAATATCATCAAATGAATAAGATGATCAAGATAATTTTTACTATAGACAAGTATGTCATATTACCACCATGAATTTTCCTAGAAATAGATGAAGAACTTTGTCCCTTAATCTCACAAACAAACTAGGTGTGTTACACAATCCAAAAGGAATAACAATCTATTCATAAAGGCCATATTTCTTTTTAAAAGCAAATTCTCCATTCATCCCTTTCCCTTATCCTCGGTTTATTATAGCCACTCCTTAGATAAATTTTAGAGAATTCGTGTGATTCTCATAATTAAGATAAAATATTATTTAATCTAGGCATTAGAAATTGATATTTGATATTTATATTGTTAGCAATTTTAAGGTGAACACACATGCACCGCATACCATCTCTTTTGGGAACAAGTAATACAGATACACAACATGGGCTTAGGATCTCGCTCACAAATATTTTTTATATACGCTCTTATATTTTTATCTATAATTCCTTAGCCTCTTCTAGTTTATATCCATATGTATGTTGCTTAGGTAAAAACATACCAATCATTAATTCTATAGTATGTTCTATTCCTCTTTTAGGTGGTAATCCAGGTGATAAGTTATTAGAAAATACATCATTATATTCATCAATAATATCATTTAATTGATGAATACTTTCATTTTATACCCTTATGGAGATTATTTGACAATAAGAGCATAACACATAAATCTTCCTTAATACATTATATCATAGTCTTTTCATGCAAAAGTAAGCTGTTTTTATTCTCGAATATGTTATTGTTATCACACGTACAAGGTTTAAGTTTGTGGCTTTTATTATCTTCTTTAGTGAGATACTCATTAGTAATAACATTATGAATAGCACATCAATCATTTTATCACGTTCTATCGAATAAAATTCTACATGTATCCATAAGCAAAATATCGCATAACGCATCATCATGATAATAACTAATTTGAAATGGGATTAGGATTTGTTAGGTTATCTTTACTACTTTATCTTTGTTAAGCCATTGAAGAGAATAACCCTTTAGATATGGTGTTTTCTATAATCCCAAATCCTTCGCCGTCCTCTAAATAGCGACTTTGTATATGATCCACTATCAATGATAACTCAATAAACCATGCCTTACACTCTTCCTTTAGTCTTGAATATCTTCTCTTGTTTTTTGGGTTTCTCATTATCTTTAATTTGAAGAACTCATTCTAGCACATAACAAGAAATGCCTTCATCCTCAAACTCACTTGAAATTACTTCACTTGGCTTGAAATTAGAGTCTTCATAAAAATATCAATATATTCACTGTATAGTATGACAACACTATTTAATTGGGGCATCATCTAGAAACGTTTCCATATCCTCAACATTTAAAAAATTTCTTTGTAGAGACCTCATTGACCTTGGCCTTACCTTTCTCCTTTGGGAAGTTCCCTACTTCTTATAACCATTTTTCGAACTTAAGGTACCCATATCATACTTTGTATATTGTATACTCTAGTAGTACTTTGTAGAAGAAGTATTTTATTTTACATAAGATTTAGTGAGGTTGATTTTCTTTTCAAATATTAAAGATAACTTAATTATATCCTCAAGATTATATAAACAAATTTCAACTTTATCTTGAATCAATCAAATGTTTATGCTTTTTTCTCATGGATGTCACATATAAGTTCTAATCTCTCAAACTCTCAAACATATTCTTCAATACTTTGGAGTCCTTTTATTTGAAAGTATTCAATCTAATTTAATTATCTTGGTCATAGTTTTAGGTAAAATGATGCAAGTGCATCTAGTGTATCTAATACTTCTAATGATTCTCAAGGTAATGAAGAATTAGCATTCTTAATAATGGAGCCAATCATCTTAAATGTTCTTGATAATATTTCTATACTTGATATTGAAAATACTTCAAGATATTCTTGCAGATATGTTACATATTTTCAAGGTGAAGAAGTCAATGTATGAGAAGATACTTAAAGTGTACAATGAATTCAAAGCATGCAAGTCTATGGCATACATGAGATGACAATACAACAAGATATAGTTGGTGATATAATTAGCTATATTAAACTTATTGTAAACCCTAGAGTCTATTTCATCTAAGCTAGGGTTTTGTTGTAATTTCATGTATGTACCATAGTTGATTGTAGGGATTTGTAATGGTTGTCATTAATATCATTTAAATGATGATATTATGGATAAGATTAGGTATTATATAAGCTTAATTCAAGTGAGTTAAAATTAGCTTGGATTAAGGGGGGATAACTGGTTGGTTTAATGCCTTAAGTCGCCTACTTCCTATATAAATACGTAAGCCTTGTACACGCAAACCATGTTAAGATCATTTGAATTAATTTACAATTTTAAAATTGAGTTTTCTCTCTCTTGGATACCCATCTAACTAGGAGTGCCTGGGGCATATTTTCCTCTTTATATCCTTTGAATGTGCATTGACATTCAAAGTCTACCCTATCAATGAAACCTACATATATTCGAGCTTAATTCCACTTAAGTCGAGCATCATTTATTCACCAACTTCAACCTACTGGAGGTTGAATCAAAGAGGTTGATTCGATCGTACATTTCCCTCCCTTTGATCCACAACATTTTTGGTATCAAAGCTTTGAAACCCTTTTATTGGTATCGACCATCTAGTGCCCTGCATTCTTGTTGTTGCATGCAAGAATCTTCTTCATCAAGAACCCATCGAGATAGGGTATCTTCAAACTTTTCTTGCATCTTCATCCTATTCTTGAATCTTCAACATAAATCTTGGTTGAAGATTTATCTTTCTTGAATCTATCTTTTTGAAGTTCTTTATATCTTCAACCGATGAAGACCCCTTTCTTCACCGCCATCCTCCTCTTCCATTTATACCTTCAACCTTCAAGCATTCTCTTCTATTTTTTTCCTTTGACACTTCTAGCATTCTCCTTCATTGTTCCTTTGAACTTCTAGCATTTTTCTACCATTCCTCTCTTTAATTTTTCTAGCATATTCTTCTTCCATTTTTTCCCCTACATATCTTCCTTTTAAAGATACATTCATCCCCAGTAGTCCTATAAATTCGAATAAAATTTATAGCCTTCAAAACTTACCATTTATCTCCCACACTTTCAATACATACTTTTCGTTATCTCCTTCACCTCTTCGAGTTTTCTTAATATCTAGCTACTTTAACTTGAAGATACTAATACATATTCGATGTCCACTTCCTATATTTTATGTGACTTGTTTTATTTTCACAAAGAAACCCGCATCACTAGCTAAGAATCATCAAAAAATCACTCAACCACTCTCCTTCAACCCTTACGTGACCAAGACCCTAAAGAAGCCATCAAGACTTGCTTAAATCTTAGCAAGAATTATTCTATATCATTTGGCTACAAATAAAACTTCCAGGAATACCATTAATTACTGATTCTTTGTGGAATTTGAGTGTTGTGTTGTAACTTCACCATGATAAGTGAAGATGTGTGTGAGTTGGTAGAGTCCATTAAAAGCCTTACTATATGCGTGGATTCCTAGCTTCATACACATGCAGCACTCCAACAACAATTGCAGCATGTGGAAGCAAAGCTAGCGGACCAAGAGAAGCTTCAACCATAGCCAAATCAATTGGAAGCCACACAAGATAATGTGGAAGGAAAGATGAGGCATGCAGTCTAAGTAAAATGAGGGCATGGAAATGCAAAGGTGAACCATGTCAAGTATGTAGAAGAGGAAATGAGTTCTTATGGCTCAAGCAATCATAGGAGAACATATCAATTCCAAGTAAGACATGCATACAATGAGGATTAAGGTATCAAACTAGACCTTCCTAAATTTTATGATGAATTGAATGTGGAATTTTTATTTGAATGGTTGCATGAAATTGAGGCTATTTTTGAATTTAAAGAGTATGATGATGAAAGAAAATGTAAGCTTTCTACTCTTACGTTCAAAATATTTTCCAGGATTTGATATGATAACTTAAAAAAGACAAGAGAAATCAAAAATTCAATCATGGGAAAAACCTAAAAAACACCTAAGAAGAAAATTTGTGCCTAGGGAGTATGAACAAGATATGTATGTAAAGATAACAACTCTAAGGAAAGGATTATTTAGTGTAGAAGAGTACACTAGAGAACTTGAAAAACTAGCACTTATATATGATGTACAAGAAAGAAAAGAACAAAAATGTGCTAGATACTTAGGTGGACTAAATTATTTGATAAGAGACAAAGTTGATATGTTTGCATATGATTCTCTTGATGACTTGATTAAGTTGGCATTAAAATTTTAAAGACAAACAAAATCAATGAAGGCCTATTTTAAATCTAATTCTTTAACCTCATCTAAACTATATTCGAATACATTCATGCCTAAATCTACATCTTCATATGATTAAAAGATTAACTGAGATGAAAAAGGTAAAAATAAGATGGTTGAAGTGTCTAATAAATAATGTTTTAAATTTCAAGGATATGGACACTTTGTTAGGGAATGTCCTAATCAAAGAGCTTTAACCTTGAGTAATACAGAAGACATAGAAGCATGTAGTGAAGATGAGGATCTAAAAATTGAATCTCCAAATGAAATTTTAACCATTGGTGATGAAGAAGGAGACCCATGTTTTGTGCTTCAAACAATGTTACAAATTAAACCTAATGTGAGACCTACTCAAAGAGAGAAAACATTTAAAACTAAGTGTTAAATAGGTGATATGGTTTGTAGACTCATTATTGATTGTGGTTCATGTACAAATTTTGCTAGTGAAGCAATGGTTAAAAATCTTGGTTCAGAGACTTCTAATAATCCTAAACCCTAATATTTATGATGGTTAAACAAAGATAAAGGAGATAAGGTAAACAAAAGAACCCTAATATCATTTTGCATTAGAGACTACCATGATGAAGTTTTGTGTGATGTAATGCCTATGGATGCTTGTGGTTTGCTTTTAGGAAGATCGTGGCATTATGATAGAAAAGTAACTCCTGATGGAGTAACTAATGAATATGTGGTAAAAAAAGGAAAACAATTGTATAGATTTTCACCTTCTCTATGTGATAATATGCTTTTGATGATAAAAAGAGATTAATTCTACATGAAAAGGCTATAGAAAAGTGCATAAAAGAAGAGGGAATTTTCTATGCCTTAGTTGCTAAAGATTCTAAACTTGGGGAACAACAACATGATAATACTAATCTAATTAAGCTGCTTGATAAGTATCATGATGTATTTCCTGATGACTTACCTCCTAGACTACCACCTAAAAAATGTATACAACAAGCTATTGATCTTATTCCTAGAATGCCTCTTCCAAATAAACTTGCTTATGGACGTAACCCAGAAGAAGCTAAGGAATTACAAAAATAAATACAAGAGCTTATGGACCAAGGATTTGTGAGAGAAAGTATGAGCCCTTATAGTGTACCTACCTTACTAGTTCCTAAATAGGATGGTACTTAGCGTATGTGTACAGATGATATGCTAGATGAACTTTTTGGTGAGAAATTATTTTCCAAAATTGATTCAAGAAGTGGTTATCATCAACCGAGGATTAGGGATGGAGATGAGTGGAAAACTACTTTCAAGACTAAAAATGGTCTCTATGAATGGATGGTTATGCTTCTAAGTGTATTTTCCTAGGATATATTGTTAGTGGAGAGGGAATTAAAGTGGATCCTAATAAGATTAGAGCCATACAAGAGTGGCTTATCTCTAAAAATGTACATGATGTGAGAAATTTCCATGGGTTAGATAGTTTTTATAGAAGATTCATTAAGGATTTTTCTACTATAGCTGCACCTATTACACAACTCATGAAAAAGGGTGAATTTATTTGGGAACAAGAAGCTACTGAAGCATTTGAGACCCTCAAAACTAAACTTTGTAATGCTCCTGCCCTATCTTTACCCAACTTTTACTTTCTTTTTAAAGTGACTTGTGATGTTAGTGGAGTTAGGATAGGAGGTGTCCTCTCATAAGAAAAGAAACCTATAGCATTCTTTTCTAAAAAGTTGAATGGAGCCAAACTTAACTATTCAACTTATGAGAAGGAATTATTTGCCATTATATGGAGCTTAGGGACATGGAGTGATTATCTAAGGCCAAAACCCTTTATGTTACTCTCGAATCATGAGAGTTTGAAATACTTACATGGTGAAAAGAAAGTTTTCCAAGACATGCAACATAGGTGAGATTCTTGCAATCCTTTGTGTTCTCTATTAAACATTTAGATAGAAAGGAAAATGTAGTAGCTGATGCTCTTTCTTGAAGATCTACATTACTTGTCATGATGGATGCTAAATTCTTAGGTTTTGAAATGTTAAAAGAATTTTATCCTAAAGATGAAGATTTTATGGGTATATTCAATGTATGTAAAGAAAGTGGATACCGTGGTAATTATGTCATGCAAAATGGATTTTTGTTTAGACTAAACAAACTTTGTATCCCTAGATCTACTATTCGAGACTTATTGATAAAAGAAGTACATGAGTGAAGCATTGCGGGACATTTTGGTATACATAAGACTATGGAATTATTACAAGAAAATTTCTACTGGCCACGTATGATTAAAAATGTACAAGCTATGATAAGTAGATGTTCTACATGTCAAAATTGTAAGAGTTACTATCATAAAGGCTTATACACACCTTTACCACTTCCTGATAAACTATGGTAAGGAGATAGTATGGACTTTATCCTAGGGTTACCAAGAACACAACATGGTAAAGATTCTATTCTTGTGGTAGTAGATTGATTTTCCAAAATAGATCATTTTATTCCATGAAATAAAATTGATGATACCACGCATGTTGTTTTTTTGTATTTTTGAGAAATAATTAAACTTCATGGTGTGCCTAAAAGTATTATCTCAGATCGAGATGTCATGTTCATGAGTTATTTTTGGAAAACTTTGTGGCATATGCTTGGTACTAAATTGTTATTTAGCACTTCTTATCATCTAAAAACTGATAGTCAAACAGAGGTAACTAATCAAACTCTTAGTACCTTATTAAGAGGTTTGGTTAATAAAAGTACTAAAGATTGGGATGTTAAGTTAGCTCATGTAGAGTTTTCTTACAATCGAATTCCATCAAGTACTACTCAAGCTAGTCTGTTTGAAGTAGTTTGTGGAGTGAATCCACACATGCCAATCAATATGGTGCCTTTAAAGAAAGGAGAATTACAAAATTATGAAGCTGAGGATAGAGTCAAATCGTTTCAACAACTTCATTAGTAATTAAAGACAAATATTGAGAAAGCTAATGCCAAGTATAAAACTCAAGAAAAATAAGTATAGAACCCCATAGGTATTTTCTCTTAGTGATTTAGTTTGGTCGTCTTTACGTAAAGAACGATTTCCTAATTTATATAAAAATAAACTAATGCCAAGAGCTTATGGACCTTTTAAAATAATAAGAAAATTTTGGGATAATGCTTATGAACTTGAACTTCTAGATCATTATGGTGGAATTTCAATAACGTTTAATGTTGGTGATTTGTCTCTTTATTAAACTGATGATAATTTGAGGAGAAATTCTTCTCAACTTGGGGAGAATGATGTAGGTGCATCTAGTGTATCTAATGCTTCTCAAAGTAATGAAGAATTATCAATCTTAATAATGGAGCCAATCATCTTAAATGTTCTTGATAATATTTCTATACTTGATATTGAAAATACTTCAAGATATTCTTGTAGGTATGTTACATATTTGCAAGGTGAAGAAGTCAATGTATGAGAAGATACTTAAAGTATTCAATGCATTCAAAGCATCTAAGGCTATGGCATACATGGGATGACAATACAAAAAGATATAGTTGCTGATATTATTAGTTATATTAAACTTGTTGTAAACCCTAAAGTATATTTCATGTAAGCTAGGGTTTTGTTGTAATTTCATGTATGTATCCTAGTTGATTGTAGGGCTTTGTAAAGGTAGTCATTAATATGTTTTAAATGATGATATTATGGTGAGGATTAGGTATTATATAAGCTTAATTCAAGTGAGTTAAAACTAGCTTGGATTAATGGGGGATAATCGGCTATTTTAATGCCTTAAGTTAGCTACTTCCTTTGTAAATACGTAAGCCTTGTACATGCAAACCATGTTAAGATAATTTGAACAAAATTACAAGTTTAAACTTGTGTTTTCTCTCTTTTGGAGACCTATCTAACTAGGAGTTCTCGGGGCATATTTTCCTCTTTAGATTCTTTGAATGTGCATCGACATTCAAAGCCTACCCTATCATTGAAACCTGCATATATTTGAGCTTAATTCCACTTAAGTCGAGCATCATTTCTTCACCAACTTCAACCTGCTAGAGGTCCAATAAAAGAGGCTGATTCGATCCTATGTTTCCCTCCCTCTGATCCACACCATAGAATATTTCTCAAATGTTTCATAGGCTTATCCAAAGATTTCATTTTTGATTTGGCTCCTATTTCACTAGTCCTTTTTAAGTTATCATACAGTATCCCACCAAATGTCTTAAATTTAAGATTTTTCTAGTTTTCACTTTTGCTCATCATGATAATAATTGAATTTAACTACAACCTTTTCCTCATATAACCACTAAATAAATAAATCAACATCAAGTTTACCATCAAAATTAGGAAGATCAAGTTTGATACCTTTGTCTTCACTTTGATGATGCTTTGGTTGTTGGTAATAGAACCTTAGATTACTTCCACTCCCTTGTGATTCTTATTCATGGTCTACATTTGAGTTCAAATATTTATGGGTTGGTTGATTTTTTTTTTCACTTCACATTTGATCTCATAAAAATCCCTTTGCTCTTATATGTTTTTAATCGAATCTTGCTCGATAAATCGAGCCTCCATCCTTTACAACTATGTTTGCATTGTAGGTAGTTATTTAAGTTGAGATTTGGTTACATCTAGGTTATTTGGAAGCCTTTGAATTGACTCAAAATTAACTTAAAAGCTCAATTCCCCTTCCATTACAATCAACTTGCTAACACACTCAATAACAATAGTTAGTAATTACTAGAGTTTTGATTAGAAAACTAAATAAACTGATATCCTATCTCAATCCTTAGTCATTACTTCTAGATAATTTTAATTTCAATGAATCTAAGACACAAGCAATAATAACAAATTAATTGTTACACCTTATACATTTCTTGATAAATTCCCGAACAAGAATTCAACAAAACAATCTCAATATTATTTGAGGTACTTCAACATTTATCACATGATCTAAGTCCTTTTCATGTAATATGATTAAGGTAAGATGAATGCAATAATATAAACACATAATGTGTAGATAACTCACAACTTAACTTGTCTAAATTATGGATTATTATGCCTTACGGATCTACAAGTACTAACTAGTATTCAACATAAACTTCACGATCAAGCCACGATTAGAGTTGAGTATTAAATTGATTGTTATGATTTTATAAAAATTACAAAAGACCTGTATTATTCATGAAACAATATGTTCCAATCTTGTAGGATCTTATGAAGAACAAATCTCATGGAAATAAACACAACATAATCAATGCATACACTCAGTTATCTTCTCAACACATTTTAAAGCCCTACACATTCCTATACGATATTACCTATACCCATACAAATTCACTCAGCTCATACTCTTGCACACAATATTTCAAGAAAAAATCAAGATTTAAAAGATTATAATAAGAAGGGTCAAGAACCTCAACTCAAGACTAGAGGTGGTGTGTGAACTCGAAGTTGAAGATGAGTTATGTTCTGATGGTTCTCAACCCAAGCCCTTAATTTGATACAAAAATTGATGTTGAAGATAATAGATAATTAGTATTTTACAATGCATGATCTTTTGTCATATTCCTTAGAATAGGAAACATCTTCAAAGTTGTGGTTGAACTGAATAATATAGTAATTATGTACGGAGTAGCTAATAGATCTACTCAATTATATAAAGGGAAATCACTAATTTTTCTCTAAAGAAAATATCCACAATCTCAAGATAATTCTCACATGAAAAGGAGGAAAAATTCAAACATTCTACAATTATTATTGCACTTCATTCATTATTTTATGTATAAGTTTGACACATATGTATATATATAGATACATGAGGCCTTGTTAACTAAGTCTAGGACAACAAGTCTAGATAGCTAAATCAAGAGCTAAAATAATGAAATGCATGATATATTTTATACTTATTGATCTACAATTATGAGTATCAAGACATTACAAAGTTCACATAAAATATTAGAGCTAAGTAAAACCCTACTCATGCAATGCATTAAATAATCAAGTAATCAAGGTTCATGTCTTATAGATTTATCCTTTATGCAAATTTGAAATTCATGTTTTGTTATTGTCAGAAAACACACATGTATGCCATGCATATGCACGTAGCAAACAAACAATTAAGTGTCTACGTGCATATGCATGGCATACATGTGTGTGGCATGCAAGGAGGGAGTGATCAAATTAATGGGGATTATATTTGCAGGATTTTAGAGCATTATTAAGTAATTTAGCTAATTTATTAATTAAGTAGTAAAGTAGAAAAATAAAGTTAGTGTAAAGTTAGCATAAAGTAACATAAAGTTTGCATAAAGATAGCATAATATCTTTTAGCTTACAATATTTTGAAATATGCTTTAGATAGTGTTAGAAAGGTTATAATATGCATGAATTTTGAGCATATGGAGATTAAAATGACAATTTTAGTTGAAGATCAACATTGAATGAATTATGTGTGACTTCAAGCTCAAGCAAATCGAATCTGTGTGAACTATTTAGCTTGAAAGTTTTAATCTCTTTGTTTGTGTGAATTAGAGATTAATATATTTCTTTTCTAATATTATTAGTCCATATTTTCCTTCCATAATTTACATGAAAATCCTACACTAATTGGTTGTTAAAAAAAGTAATAAATCAATATATAAAACCAAAGGCTTAACCCATCCCTTTGAAACCCTAAACCATCCATACAAACTAAATGCCACCTTATTTCCCCCATTTCAAACCAAACCCTAACCCTAATCTTAAAACACAATTCTAACCTATACACAAACCCTATCTTTTGAAACTAAACATCATCATCAATCTATTATCGAATGCATTGACTAATTAGGGTGTTCCATTTGAACCATCGTCATTGTTCAACCATCATCACCAAATAATCATCATCACTCTTTTACCATGTTTGAACCACCATCATCTTTATTAAATCACCTACAAATCTTTAATCTTTTCACTCACCATCACCAAGCCTTTATTATATTATCTAAACTCTATTCATTCTTAATTCCACATAATTTAAGATTACACCTTCCCACACGCATCACTATATGTCCTTAATGAATTATTCTTCTTGTGAAATTATATAATACTTGTAAGAATCACTTAACAAAACATCATTAGATCTATCATAAAGGTGTTTAATATTTTTCAGAATAAATAGTATGATCTCCATGTTTGCTAACTATTAACCTCCAAAAATAGAATAATGAGATAGAGATAATCCTTTATCAAGACATGTTATCATGGATTGGGAAAATCCACTACACATATCATCCTCCTAATGCTGAACTGAAATATAAGCTCAAACTAGAAGGACTAGTGTAGTCTTATTAGAAACAATACCTGGACAAAACAATAACATCTTGGTGAATCGAGTATGATACTTCAAAATGATTAGACTCTCTAGATTGAATTGTATAAAATATTTATTCTTATCCCTCTTAAGGTCCTTATAATAGAATCACATATAGAGTATCATCTTGGAGTCCTTTAACGACATCGATTTTCCTCCCTGAGCATGATGACCACCAAGTGTCTACTTATCTTTATATAAAGTATATAGATATCATTGCCATCAACCTTATTGATAATTGAAAGCCTAAAATTTCCTATCATAGTCCCAAATCCTTCATTCCAAGGCCACTAGATCTCCCCCAACTTACTCTAGTGACTGATGACTAAACACCCTTAGTAGCCAATCCGCTCTAATACCCTATTATGGGTGATATGGTGGTTATAGTTGTGTCTAAGGTTATAATGAAAGAAAAATAAACTCCATCAAGAACTTAATATCATTTTCTAAACAACCAACACAACCATTTAAAGCCATAGCAAACTAGCTACAAAACATATTACGATAAACAATTCTATCATAGTAAAATGTAAATCACTTAAGGCAATGAACAACCACCAAGACTATCCATTCTCGACTCCTCTAAAGTTATTTCGTATTTTTTGAGAATCAATTTTTTATTTTGAATATTAATATACAAATAAAATCATATGAATGATTGTTTGTGAGCTATATTTTTTAAACCAAAACATGATAAGAAAAAACAAATATTTAACACAGACTTGTAGCACCCCAAAATTTATAACTAAAAAAAATTATTTTTATGAAACCTTAACAAAAGAATAATTTGGCATTACTGCCATAATTAATATATGAGTTTTGAGTAGATATTTGAGCACAATATAATACTATATTGGCTTATAGAGACGTTAGAGAAGTTTATATGTAGGATGTGAATTATGTGAGAGACACTGGAGTCCTATGTTAATTAACACGCACCATGCTCCTCACTAAATAATTTGATGCATTTTTTGGGAAAAATTCTAAATTAAGGTAATAAAAATGGGGTTTCCATGCTTCCTAAGCACAAATTATGGTTTTTATTTAGTTTTAAAATATGTCATTTTTTTTCATAGTGTTTCATCTTCTATATAAGGAGACATAATGTAACCCTATCCATTAATTCATGAGACCAACCTTCTCCTTCTTTTCCATAGAATTCTACATTAAAAGATTATGCCTCTAATCGATTGATTGATTAGTTTATTCATCTTGTAATTGCAAAAGAGTACAAAAAAATATCTCAACATTTTCCTCAATTCATCTATTTTGTGTGATGTTTGTGGGAATAAGGAATTATCAAATATGTAAACCTAAGGGTCAATTATGTTGGAATTAAGAAGATGACGTTTGAAGGTGATGAATTAAGGATCTAGATATTTGGTTCTAAAGAGATAAATATGAGCATGATTTGAAGATGGTGATGATAATTTAATAGTGATGGATAAATGATGAAGGTGATTCAAATATTATAAGATGATGATGATGATGATGATTTGACAATAATGAGGTGATGATGCTGATGATTCAATAATTAGGGTTTGAAGATAGAAGGTTTTGTGGGTTAAGGTTAAGGGTTGGGTTTACATTATAATTTAGGGTTTTGGTTTAGCAAATTAGAATTAGGTTTTAGGGTTTGATTTGGATGAAGTTGGATGTTGATTATGGTTGGGAATGGCATGGTTTATGGAGTTTAGAAATATAGTACTTAATCTCTAATTCATATAGACGAAGAGAATAAGGGTTTCAAGATTACCCATTCACAGATATTCGATTAAAATTGAGATGAACTCACATAGAATTTAATAAGCAATGCTTGCAATTTTCATTCAAATGCAATTTAATCCTATCAATAAATGTCCTCTTCAACATGTGTTCTATGGCTTATAAAGACAAGGCCACAATTACATTATACAAGATATTTCCATCTACTAGTTGAAGGAGATAATTCTTCAAAATATAACTAGCTAAAGGCATAAGAATGTATATTCTTCAAAAGATAGATTTATTCTACTATATTCTTTAGCTAAAATTTAATCCACTAATTAATTAATTAAACCAACTAATATGCATGTCCAAGCTACCTTTTACTCCCCCCATACAAGTAGCCATGCCTTCCATGCATGCCATGCACATGGCATATACACCTAGCAGCTTATATGGCACACTTTATCTAAAACTAGCAACCTAACAATCTATTTATCTTCAATTTTGTAAGAGATCCTTTCTAAATGATGAAAAATTGTTTCCATAATGAAGAATGCCAAAACTTGAGTGTTTTCTCCTGCATCATTGTGATTGAATCCTCAATTTTTCATAATCTTGTTAATTCTTAATTAGTTTAGATCATTTTCATTCCATGATATTCTGTAAGAATTTAGCATCAGGGTTCATTGTTGTAGAGATTTGGTTATCACGATGGGTATAAGATTTGACATTGAGAAGTTTAATCGTTCCTATCAATTTTTGATTATGGAAATTGAAGATGCAGGAGATTATAATTTAGAAAGGATTAGAGAAATCATTATCCGGTTATTTAAAGAAGCTACAATCAATGACAGATGAATAATTAGATCTAAAGGTTATCTCTACCAAATAATTGTGATTGTCAAATAAGGGATTTGAGGAAGTAGAAAAGGAATCAATAGTAATTGCTTTGTTGTTGAAGTTTGAGTCATTATATACGATAAAATTAGTATTAAATCTACTATTATTAAATAGTCAGCTTCATAACCTGAAATTAGATTACTTGGATTAATTTGACTCTATAGTTATGGATTCGCATAATATAGATGTTAAATTTGATAATGTTGATTTTGTTATTATGTTATTATATTCTTTTTCTTTAAGCTTTAAGCATTTTTGTGAGATTATTTTATATGGAAATGACGATTTAGTCCTAAGGGTGTGAAATGTTTCCTACTACAACAAGAGTTGATTGATAATCAGTTAACTGATTGTGGTACTTCTTTTTACTCACATAGTGAGGGAATAGTAGCCATAGGAGGGCATAGGAGCTAGAGTATAGTGACCATAAAAAGTCTAGATCTAAGTCAAGTAGTTGGCAGAACAATGTGAAACTCTATGGTGTCACAAGAAGGGGCATGTTAGGAAGTTCTATCTTAATAGAAAGCCTAATGCTAGATTTGGAGAGTCATCTAGTACAAAGGATGATATTATGATTTCCCATGATAGTGATGGAGATGTGTTGATGACCATTAATAGATAGATTAATAGATGGATCTTTGATTCATATATGTCCCAATGAAAATTAGCTTCAAATGTTCAAGATGACTTAGGGAGGAGTTATCTTGATTAGTAGCGATACTAGTAAAGTTGTTAGGATTGGGACAGTGAAGGTGAGGATGCATGATAGTGTGTTCATGATACTTTCTAATGTGAGACACATACTGAATATGACTAAGCACCTCATTTCTTTGATTTCCTTGGATTGTAATAGGAATCGGTGTGTTATTAAGAATGGTACCCTAAAAGTTACAAAAAGGGCTTTAGTGGTGAATAAGGGGAAGTGGTTTCGAACACTATATAAGTTTGTGGGTTCTATTACTATGAGCACAGATACTTTGATATCATCAAGGTCATCATGCTCATATAATAGGAGACTTTGGCTCGTGACACGAGGGCATATAAGTGTCAAGTCTATGACTAATCCATTTCAAAGGGCATTATTAGATAGATAGAGTATGGGTACTATAGACTTCTATGAGCACTTTGTGTTTGGCAAGCAAGAAAGTGTTAGCTTTTCAACAACTAAGGATAGTACAAGAGGACCTCTTGAGTATATCCATTTAGATTTATGAGGTTTAACGAGAGTTATCTCTAAAGGAGGTTTACATTACTTGCCACATTTATAAATAAATTCTCTAGAAATATATGGATTTATTTATTAAAGTATAATAATGATGTGTTTAGCATTTTCAAACATCGGAAGACCTTGATGGAGAAGAATATACGGAAGTAGATTAAGTGTTTTAGGGAAGATAATGGTCTTGAGTTTATTAAGATGATTTTTACTTATTTCTACTAAGACCATGTGATAACAAGACACCAAACCTATGTTGGAATATCATAATGGAATGGGGTTTCTGAGTAGATATACAAAACCCTATTAAAGAAGGCTCAATTTATATTATCATAGGGAGGGATAGGAAGAGAGTTTTTGGCTAAGGTAATTCATATGAAAGCATAATTGGTGAACAAGTCACCAAATTGGTTCATTGATTTGAAGCCTTGAGGATTTGTGGTCTGGTAATCCAATTGATTATTTGATTTCCATGTCTTTTGGTACCCTATTTATGCTTATGTGAATGATGGAAAACTTAATCCTAGAGTTAAGAAGTGTATCTTACTTAACTTTATATCTAGAGTGAAGGGGTATAGATTATGGGACCGAACTACATCCAAGTTGTTGACTGGTGGGGATGTTATCTGCAATGAGTCTGTGTTCATCTTAAAGATTAAGTCTTGTAAAGGTGTCAGAAAGAAGCCTGAGTAGGATAGTGCTTCAAATGAGGTGGACTTGGAGGTTCAAATGGATGGAAGAGATCCTTTTGATAGACCCACTATTTCTAAAGTGGGTGGATCTAGGTAGTAGGTGGAGCTAAGGGGCATTACTCTTGGCAAAGCATGGAGGATTGTCAAGTCTCAGTTTATGTATGATTATAAGGATGCATGATCATGTGTTCTTATTGAAGAGGTTATTATATGGTTTGATTTAGTCTCCTAAATTGTGGTATAAAGGATTTGATTAGTTTATATTTGAGCATGGTTTATCTATGAGTGAGTATGTTGTATGTATGTACATAAAGAAGATGAAGAGCAACTCTTTTATATATCTTTTTCTATATGTTGATGACATGATTGTGGCAAGAAAAGATATATCTGATGTTGATAAGGTGAAGGCAATGCTAAAAAGTGAGTTTGATATGAAAGATCTTGAAGCCACAGAGATCATTGGAAACTATGAGAAAAAGTTGTTATACTTGACATACGATTCCTTTAGGAAGAAGGTGTTGGAGAGATTTCATGTGATAGATACCTAGATGGTGAGCACTCCATTGGCTACTCACTTTAGATAATCTACTTTGGATTGTCCTAAATCAAAGGAGGAAGAGGAGTTCATGGTAATTGTTGCAAATTTAAAAGTTGTTGGCTATATCATGCACACTATAGTGCATACACGACTTGATATTGCTCAAGTAGCTAGTGTTATCATGACGTGATGGTATAGTATTATATAATGGAAAGTAAGTAATATGATAAACCATGCAATTATTTAATATCATGGTGATGATTCTTATGATGTTAACCCTAGGTCAGTTGTTATGATTTATGATATTCCTATGTCGGTTTTAGAAAGTATGTAAGTGGTACATGAGTATGTTTTTATTGTTTGGTGATGTAAAAATGAATAATTTAGGAAGAACGATACATAGCACATATGTTTTCAAGAAATAAGGGTAATTGTTTATCCTTATAGGAGTTTGGCTCAATATGGCTTAATATGAAAATTTTGGTATTTTATTAATTCAAAAGGGGTAAAATATGTTAATAATATTATGTAGAAATTTTGGAGTAATTATAAATGACTTGGTCTAAATGTAATAAGATAATGGCTTAAGTTGGGAATAAAAAATCCTAAATGCGATGCTATTACTACATTTGTAGGAAATTCAAGTTAAACCATAACTTTTTTGATATATTGTTAATATTGAAATTTTTGGAATAAACATTTAATTTAGAGATTATAGGAATCATTGGGAAAATTTCTACCCAAGTTGTAAGATTAGGGTTTTGTAGGTGTGTAGGGTTATTATTACATATTTAAGATGTTGGAATTAGTTGATTTTTTGATATGTTGATAATAATAATAATAGTCAAGGAAGATATGATAAAATGTGTGTATAAATGAACAATATTGAAGAAAGTATTCTTATAATATGAAATTAGGATTTCTTAGAAAAATTAGGGACTAATTCTTTGATGACGACCTTAAATTTTTTGTGATTGTTACTTACATATGTCAATTATGCATTGTGCATTTCTATTTGAGTCCCATATGGTAATATAACCAATAATGAATAAGATTGATGTAGGATCGTATCCATCTAATTCTTCTACTATTGGAGGTTAAGAGTTAGCATACTTAGGGATGGTACTAATTATTCTTGAAAATCTTGAATACCTTCATTATAACTCTAATTATTCTAATATTTTGTTAGGTATTATATATGTTTGCTAGAACAAGAATTCAACAAATATATCTAGTGTATAAAAGAATGATAACACAAGGGTAACAAAGTTGCATAAATGACAAATATAGAAGACACAAAGCTTAATTACATGATTATTTAATGTATTCCATGATTACAATTTTGTGTAGCTTTTTATTTTATTTATACTTTGTAATGTCTGTAATTTTTAATTGTAAGCCATTATATGTATAATATAGGAATCCACGTTTTTAGTCTTTATTAATTGTTCCCATTGTTTTGGGCTTGGTTTTTAATGGGTAAACTAGGCTTCTATAAGGGGTGTGCGTAATGGTGCCTTGTACATTCTAATTGAATTCAGCAATTAATGCAAATTAAAAGAGAATTTTTTTACATCTCCTATCATTAATCTTCAATTGGGTTAATTTTTAGAGTTTATACTTTTTTATTTAGATAAAACATAGTAATTTCTATTTAGAAGATAGTGTTCTGGGTGAAGCTGAAGATCAAATCATGTATTTTGGTTGAAGAACATATCTACACCCAAAGATAATACAAGAACACGCACTAACTCTTCTTTAATAACAAAAAAAATTTATGCATTGTGAAAGAATAATTATCTATCATTTTCCACATTAACTTTTATATCAAAACAAGGTTTTGGATTGAAAAATCTAAAAGGAGAACCAATCTTCAATATTGAGACGAGCAAACACACCACCACCGGCCTTAGGTTGAGGTTCTTGATCATTTTTGCTATAATTCCTTAAATCTTAATTTTCTTTCTTGGAATATTGAATGCACGTTTATAACCTTAACTGAACGTGTATAGAGAGAGATAATGTGGTATAGAAATATTGGAATAAATTTTGAATATTTCCATGCAAAAGGATTGAACAAGATAAGTGAATACATGTTAGGTTTTCAAATGATCTAGGAAAACAATCATGTGTGAATATTGCTTGTGTTTTGTTTTTCTTGATGATACTTATTCTAAAATAGGATCCCACATTATTACAACTCATTCTATAAGTAAAATACTCACCTTTGAGAACTAGTTTAGAAGTATGATAATAGATTATGCATTAATCTTAATCATAAATTAAAGGTGAGATTTATGTCCAATGTTTGTCCTTCACTTGTTGAACTTTAAGGCATCAGTAGTCCATGATTTGGAAAGTTTATTTTGTGTTTTATTTGCTTATGATACATGTATATTAGTTCATTCACTTTATCTTAAGCATATTGCACAAAACAACATAGAAAATGTGCATAAGTATTTAAGTACATCAAATGATTTAGAAATTGTTTTCTGGAAATCTATATCAAGAACTTAACAAGAAATGTGTAAGGTGTAATAATTCCTTTGTGAGTGGTATATTTGATTATTGATAGTGTGTTTAATTCATTGGAGTGAAATATTTCCTACACGATCCAATCAAAGATCGAGGAGGAACATTATTTGATTTGGGTTTCTAATCAAATTAATAGGAATTACTAATTCTTTTGTTAAGTGTATTAGCAAGTCGATTACAATAGAAGGGGAGCCAAACTTTTAAGAAAATTTTTAGGTAATAAAAAAGCTATCAGCCAACCAAGATCCAACCAATGCTAATATTAAACAACTTCCTACAATGCAAACCTAACTTTAAAGGATGTAATCTTTATTTCCCGAGTAAGTGGTGTGGTCGTAGTCGGCACGTAATTTAAACCCTCTTGTTGTCAAAAGTAGCACTGGTAAATAAGGGTATCATTTTAGACCGGGGATTGAGAGGGCTCACCTCTATTTAACTAGCTTGAAAATAAAAATAAAAATAAAATTCCTAAATAACACAAAATAAATAAATAAGAAAAATACTAATGGGGGTTATAAAAATAAAAATAATAAAAGGAATAAATAAATTAAAATAAACTAATAATAATAAAAATAATGAAAATAATGAGAAATCATAGATATGATAAATATGCTAGGGAAATAAAAATCTACCACCTGATTAGGTCGACATATAAAATTAATTTTTAAGTCATCTTTTAATCATGAGAATGAGATCGACCAAGTTGTACACCAAAAGCAAGTCCATACACCTTTTATTATTTTCCTTAATTAATTAATAGGAAAAAGTGCAAATATTAACCCTATTAAATACAAGTAGTATAGCAGCAACAAGCGGCACCTATATTTAACTAGATTTAATGCATTAAGTATAATTACAACGTTGTCAATCTAAGTACCCAAACTAGTACACAAAGCATGCCTAGTTGTATTTCCTTTCCTTGACCCACACATATCTAAATGTTTTACTACTTAGGTTAGAATCACAAAACGATTAGGTGAGTTGTTATCTAACCTAGCTGCAATTTAAACTTATAAATTCTAGTATATTTAGATGGCCACCTAGTAGGTAAATAATCCTACATACTGTCACTTATGAGAAAACTAGAATAAGGCATGCACCAAAGAAATTATACTTGACAGAATTATATATATAAACGATAGCAACTAAAATAGAGTCAAGAAACAATATCATGAAACAAAGAAAATAAAATTATAATTCAAACCTTACTCTAAGGTTTCAATTTATTCCCTAATAACAAATATTCAGCCAACCATAATTATTGAATTAATTACACAGAAATATATATCTAAAATATAAATTAAAACAAGAGAAAGAAATAACCAAAATTAATTGTAAATAAAAGATCAAGAATTTATTCAAATAAAAATTAATTTTATTTGAAATAAATTCTACCGGTATATACTCTTCTCTAATTTTCTTCCTTCTCGGCACCTTAATTTCTGTGCAATTATTCTTTCCTTTTTCTTTTTCCATCCGGATGACGGCTTCGTTCCATGCGGCCAACTTGCGTCAGAGCCTCTGACGGCTGCTACTTGCTCCTGCCGCTCTCCTCTCTACTGTTCTACGTCTTTCAATTCGTGCGGCCTCCTTCTTTTTATTTTCTTGTAGTCGTCCCTCTTCGCCCCATGCCACGTTAGCCCTGCTGACTTTTCTTTGATTCTGTGTGGCCTCCTTTCTCTCTACGGCTCTCCTCTTTGCTGTTCTACCTTTATTTGTTTCGTGCGGCTCGTTTTGTTTTGCCGCTTTTCTTTCGTCATTCCCTAGCCTTTGGGCCTTCGGCCTTTTGTCGTTGGTCCAAAGTTTGAAATCTTTTTTTTTAATTTTCTTTTATTTAAAAAATAAAACCTGTAAAATAAAATTCAGTAAAAATTAATAAATAATATTATACTCTAAATTTACTTAATTTATATCATTTTAGCTTAAATAATAATATTTGTGCAATTATTACCACTTAAGCATAAAATCATAATTATTCACCTATATTACCTAATTAAAATACTAAAAACCATGATTATAGGGGTATAAAATGAGTCAAAATATGAACTTTTTACACCCCGACACTTAGCTTCTTACTTGTCTTCAAGCAAGTTATTACTCTAAACAATTAAAATTAAGTTAACTAGCCACTTTCGTAGGTCTCATGATTGCATTTAGGATGTGCAACAAGCCCTTTAAACCCCTAGGTCACCCATTAAGGATGAGTAAGGTCTCGTGAGGGTTTCGCATATGATATACCCACAAAATCACACATAATAAAAAAAAATAAAACTACACCTAATACCCTTAATTTTTTTTTCAGAATCATTTACTTTCAAACGTCAAGATTAACAATCAATCAAGATTTAGCATTGGGAGATTTAAATGATCAATTTCAATATATGGTTCACACATAAACATGACAGGTATGAACATATCAATATAATGGATGAAGATCTACCATGCCTTAGTCACATCCAGATCCATCCTCACTATGGATACCCTCTATTTTTCTCTCTCTTAGATTCATGGCTATAAATGTATAGAAACACTCATGTATGTGAGATAAGATGATTAAGATAACAAACAACTCCCATATATAAACAAATAAGGCTCATGTTCTTGTGGATAAAACCTCATGAAAGATATCAAATACCTGCCAAATGAACCAAACCATATGCTTAACTCTTGTGAATAATCTCCATCAGATCAAAGGCTGCTCATTTTGAGAATCAAATAGGACTTACTTATTGGTTGTAGCGGGGTTTAACGTAAAGAAGGGTACGGAGTATTTTAGGAGTGTGGTGCTAAAAAGGTCAAGGGCTAGTGGAATCTAATAAGTAGATGAAATATAAGCTTAAATCCACATCAATGATACATCTCTCCAACATAACACCAAAATAGAACATGAATAGAACTTTCTCAACATCATCTCCGTAACTCCCTCTCTTCCCTATATCCCAACATTTTTTTCCTTTTCTTCTTTTCTCTCTTTTTTTTTATAATTTTCATTTTTTTCATTCATTTTTTTTCAATTTTTTTAAATTTTTTTATCTCCACCGAACATAACCAATACCCTTTCTTAGCATAAATACATGTATTTATTTCACATACACACATACACATCCACTCTTATATCCATAACAATTTTATTTCCTTCCACTAGCTTTAAGCAAAGGTAAGGACATTAAGGCCCGAAGATTGTTCAATGTGGGTAATGAAGAAAAATATATGTTCCATGTATAGGGATAAAAGGGTTTCTATGGGGTGTATATCATGTATACACAAATTAGGTTAAGCTATTTGGTCATGTGATGAAAAATTCCTAAGATGCCTTTATCATTTTCTCAATCAGAGCATATTTTGACTATAAGCTTCGACTGGTACAAGAGTAAGTTCTAGCAATCTCTATAGTCCATTACAAGATCTATAGAAAATAATTTGATCAAAGTATTTAAACATATATGAGGTTTTCAAAGAAATTTTGAAGCCAAGAAAAGTAGATGATTTTTTGTAAACTCACTCCGAAAAAGGAGGTACATATGGTTCAAAAGCTCATTGAAGAATGTGATGAATCTCAACATGCCATGTCGGTGATTAAACAATCATACATGTTCTTTCTCTATTCATATGTATACATATAGATATGTGTTCCCTATATCAAAATTAACACAAAAATCTCCACTTTCTTTATCTCGATTTTATGATCATCTTTTTGTTTGATTTCAAAGATATACTCCTCATTAACTAGTTAAGGGTCCTACGACTCTAAAAATACTAAAAACTCTAATTTAAATTTTTTTGACAAACACATAAAACACACACACCCCCACACTTAAATCACACATTGTCCTCAATGTGTAAACAACTTAAGAAACATGTAATTTTAAGTATGGAGAAAACAAAATAAATTAATAAATAACAAGAGGATAGAAAATTCCCTATGATATTGGGTTGCCTCCCAAGTAGCACTTATTTTTATGTCTTCAGCCTGACATGATCTCAGTTTACTCGTTCAAGGTGGGTACGTTGACTTGAGAGTTGCTTCAACAAATCCTTCCTCATGATGATCATCTTTATCCTGCAAGGAAGAAAAAGATAAAATATTATATTTAATGAAAGATTTGACCCAGCAAGAATGTAACTTACCTATCATGAGATTTAAGCTAGTGTGTAAAGAAAGAATGTTTTATCCCATGTCCATGTATTGGCATCTCTCTATCGAAGGAAGAACATATTTTTCCATCTCAAAATCTTTAAACACATCCTTCTAACATAACCTCTCCTTTGGAGCATTACACTTCTTATTAAATGTATCCGAGGTGATTTGATTACTCTCTTCACTCTTAGATCCATACAGCCTGCTAAAAGAGGGAAAATAGGGAGTGTGGTTAGCATAAATAAAATCAAAGTGCTTCAAAGGCTTACCTTGTGTCTCATGGCTATCTCTAAGCAAAATTAGAGAATAAATGTTCAAAGATGGTCTATGGTAGATGAAAGTGATAGTCTTGCCATCCATATACTTCTCTTTGTTCACTTGATCCTCATTTTGATTAGATTCTTCTTCTACTTTTATAAGCTCTTCTTCCACTTGATTTTTCTTTTCAATGTTCTCCATGGAAACCTCCTCAACTAGCTAATCCTTACATTCAGATATGGTATCATCATACTCATAACTCTCACTTGTATTTGGAATTGAAGTACTAGAGAGCTCTTTTTGTGCTTGTAATTGATTGATCATGTTGACCATATAATCCATTTGCTCCTCCAGCACTGACATCCTTTCATTTTATATAATCTGACTTTACATCAATTGTTTTTGCCCATTTGTCAATGCTTCAAAAAGCTTATTCATTTTTTCTAAACTTGAGGGTTCTGAAATTGAAGAAGATTCTTGTTGAGGATATTGATAATGTTTTGAAGCTTCATATTCGTGTGTGTAACGGTCTTGATATGGCATTGAATACTGATCATTCATCCCCCATCGGAAGTTGGGGTGATGCATCCATTCTAAATAGCATGCGCTTGTGAAGGGATCATGTCCTTGAAAACCATTGAAAGATTGAGCACCAGATTGTGTCCATCCTCCTCCTCTCATAGCTTGTGAATGGTAAGCATATGGATTTCCTTGTGTATGACACACTCCACTTGTATTACTAACTCCAGTAGTCGTGGCTACCTGCGAAAGAAGAGTATTGAGTTGGTTAAGTCTATCATCAAATATTGGTGTGGTCGTAGCTGGCACGCAATTTAAACCCTCTTCTTGTCAATTGTAGCACTGGTAAATAAGGGTATCATTCTAGGCTGGGCATTGAGAGGGCTCACCTCTATTTAACTAGCTTGAAAATAAAAATAAAAATAAAATTCCTAAATAACACAAAATAAATAAATAAGAAAATTACTAATAGGGGTTATAAAAATAAAAATAATAAAAGGAATAAATAAAATAAAACAAACTAATAATAATAAAAATAATGAAAATAATGGGAAACTAGAGGTATGATAAATATGCTAGGGAAATAAAAATCTACCACCAGATTAAGTCAAAATATAATATTAATTTTTAAGTCATCTTTTAATGATGAAAATGAGATCGACCAAGTTGTACACCAAAAGTAGGTCCATACACCTTTTATTACTTCCCTCCTTCTTTTTATTTTCTTGCAGCTGTCCCTCTTCGCCCCATGCCACATCAAGCCTGCTGACTTTTCTTTGATTCCTTGCAGCCTCCTTTCTCTTTGCGGCTCTCCTCTCTACTGTTCTAACCTTATTTGTTTCGTGTAGCTTGTTTGGTTTTCCTCTTTTCTTTTGTCGTTCCCTTGCCTTTGGGCCTTCGGCCTTTGGTCATTAGTCCAAAGGTCAAAATATTTTTTTAATTTTATTTTATTTAAAAAATAAAACCTACAAAATAAAATCCAGTAAAAATTAATATATAATATTATATTCTAAATTTGCTTAATTTATATCATTCTAGCTTAAATAATAACATTTGTACAATTATTACCACTTAAGCATAAAATCATAATTATTCACCTATATTACCTAATTAAAATACGAAAACTAAGATTATAAGGGTATAAAATGTGTCAAAATATGAACTTATCAGTAAATTCGATCCAAAATGTACAAGAGCAAAGGAAGTTTTATGGATACTGAATGGGAAGTGTAGAAAATTCAACCAAGGCATCAAGTCGGAGATATCATAACTCACATGTAGACCATGAAGAAAAGCCACAAGGAAGTGGAATAAATCAAAGGTTCCATGACATCAATGACATCAACTAAAGCATCACCATAAAGAAGATAAAGGTATAAAACTTGTTCTTCTCAATTTTGATTGCAAACATGACGTTGAATTATCTTTTGAATAACTACATGTGGTAGAGACTATATTTGAACTCAAGGATTATCTTGATGAGAAAAAGTGTAAAATATATACTCCTAAGTTAAAGAATTTTTCTAGAACATGGTATGATAACTTAAATCGGACTAGGGAGAGGTAAATCTTAAATTATGTCATGTGATAAGTTTAAGAAACATTTGAGAAAGAAATTTTTACCTAGCAAGTATGAATAAGATAATTGCATGAGATTGATAATATTAGATAATTAATTCTAATTTTTAAAGATAATGTTAGGGAGTTTGAGATATTGGCATTTATATACGACAACCATAAAAACAAAAGGAAAAAGAAGAAACATGTGCTAGATTTATTAGCAGCCATAATATGATGATTCGAGATAATGTTGAAACTCTTATATATGATTTTTTTGATGATATGATTAAGTTATTTTTGAGGCTTTAAAAACAAATAAATTCCTCTAAATCCTCATTCTAAACAAGCTGCTTCTTCTACAAAGCACTACTCAAATGAACAAGCTACATATTGAAGTTCTACAAATGTTCATAAGAAGAAACGACCTACTCGAGAGGAAAAGGGAAAGGCCAAGGTTAATAAGGTCTCTATAAAGAAATGCATTAAATGCCTAGGATATGGACCCTTTGCTAGAGAATGCCCCAATCAAAAAAATTGAAATTATGGAAACTAGTGATGAAATCTCTAAATTTTGTCAAGTGAAGTAATTTCAAGTGAAACTAAGGATGAGGTCAATGATTTTTATGTGATGTATTGAGTTATAAAAATTCAAGCTAATGAGAAATCAAAACAACAAGAGAAAATATTTAAGACTAAAAGAAGAGTGGAAGATATAGCTTTTCGAGTTATTATTGATAGTGGATTGCGTACAAATATAGCTAATGAGAGGATGTTGAAGAAGTTAGGATTAGATAAAACATCACATATAAAGCTTTTTTATTCTCTTCAATGGCTCAACAGGGATAGAGGAGTCAAGATAAACAACAAAATGCTATGTTATATTTTGCTTAGAGATGCTTGTGGATTCTTACTTGCTATGCCATAGAAATATGATAGATGTGTTCTTCATATTGGTATTAGTAGAGAGTCTCTCTATAATATCCCATTTTAAAAAAATTTAATTATAAATTAATAATCATATGATTAGCTAGAACTATTATTTTAGGAGGTTTAATATTAAAGTGTTATTATTTTTTGTATTATTTTAACAGTTAAAGTATAAATTTAATTAGGATAAAATTTTGATAGAAATTGGATTATCAAAATTAATCCTAGTTTTTACCAGTAAATTTTATTCTGAATTATTTTACTAATAATCTTTTAATTTGTAACTCAGAAATAATTTCTAAAATTTATTCCCAATTATTTTACTCTTCTTGACGTTTATTAAACCTATACTAATCAGGATAATTTTTCTCGAATTATTTTTACATCTGGTACCCTAATCTATCCAAACTAAGTGTAAAAATAAAATAAAATCTACGTACTTTATCCTACCATTTTTACCCGACTAACTTACCTATTGCTTATCCCAATCTCCTCCTCCAATCACTCTCCCTATCTCCCTCATTTTCTGACATCACTCAACCCATCCTTTGCATTTTTGTATACACACTACCATTACCTCCACATTTATACATACTTACACAATCTACACACACATGCCACACACTCAAGCAACACTCTACCCAACCAAACACTCTTTCACCCTCTATTCTTTTTCTCTAACCCTCCCAGCAACTCCCTTCCTAACATGTACAGCAACCCCCAGTCCCAATCAACCCAAACAAGCCTTTCCCTTGGATTATACATACACACACACACACAACACCAACACCTCACACTCCCTCGCAGTACCCTCTCCTCCCACGTCTTTCGGCATTCCCCGAGCCCAAACCAAACAGACCTTACCCCGACTATCTTCCCAATCCCTCTCTTATTTCCACTCTTTTTTCTTATTTGACTTCCCTTGCCTACACACCATCCCCTCCCACACCTCTCTCTCTTTTTTATTTGGGTTTTCTAACCAAACCACCCCTAAATAGCTACCCTGCATTGTAGCCCCCATTGCCCAAACAACCCCCACTTCCCTTTCTTTAACCCATTTGGTTTTTTCATCAAGCCCCTCCCCATCGCATGCCACACCACATGCACACATTGATGAAACCTGGTTAGGTTTCAAACAAAAATCATCGGATCATGAGTCGAGCGATGTGTTCGACCACCAATATAGAGATCAGCCTAAGGAATTAAACCAAAGGAAGATCAAGAAACTCAAGGCACAGTTGTATTTAACAAAAAATGAGGTTAATTCATAGAATAGAGAGTCAAGTAAGAAGAATTAGCAGAGAAGAATTCGAGCAAGAGAGGGTTTTGCGAGAGAGAAGTCGAGCGAGAGTTCCAAAGAGAAAATTAATCTACGAGTGTATTCTAGCAAAAACTGTGTACTTATTCCGTATACGTCTCTATATCTACACGCATCTAAAAAAACCAATATACATATGATCGGTGGGCTCAGTTGAGGCAATCAAACAGTCAAATATATAAGACTAAGGGTGCTAATTATAATGATTCAGCCAAAATAAAAGATTTACAATTATTCCCAATATAATGAAAATTACAACTAATTTCCCATTAGCTAAATTATGTAGCTAATTGTGGAAATTAAGGGTTGCATAATCTGCAGTCCTTCTAACCCAAAAAATGGATCGGGTGGCTAAACATGCGGCCTACTTAATTCCACTAGCTATGATTTGCTAGCAAATGCATCATATGGGAATAATAATTTTCCCTCACTGATATGAATAAACAAAAATCAACTTATACAGCAACTCCATGTCATCAGTAGCAACCAGCAACATTTACTCACAGTAGCTAACATTATGCTCCATTTCCATTTATCTGATTTTTCCCTAATTATTCATAGAATAGGAAAAGTAATTATATGTACAATGCAAATTATAGTAATCAATATAACTATTTAAATAAGAATTATTGAGACACACATCATCCCCCTCTTCTTGGTGGGGTTTCTTCTCTAAAACCTTCATAACTCTAATAAAATGACTTAAATCAGAAACATTGAAAGAATTACTTACATTTCCAAATTTATCAGGCAAATCAACTTTATCGGTATTATCATTAATCATTTCTAACACAGTAAAAGGTCCATCACCTCTAGGGTCAAATTTAGCTTTCCTAAGTGTTAGAAAACGTTCCTTTCTAAGATGTACCCAAACTAGATCTTCTGGTTGGAAAATAATTTTCCTTCTTCTTTTATTAGCAACCTCAGCCATTTGTTGAACCCTTTTGTTAATCTGTTGGCTTACAGATTTATGCAATTTCTTCATTTTTTTCTACACAAGACTTAGCATCAAAATTATGTAATTCAAAACTAGGTAAAGGAATTAAACCAAGTGGAGTCAAGGGATTAAAACCATACACAATTTCAAAAGGTGTTTTCTTAGTTGTAGAGTGTAAAATCCTATTATAAGCAAATTCTACCTGTGGAAATATAGCTTCCCACTATCTAAGATTCTTCCCAAGTATAGCTGTTAACATGTTACCTAAAGTCCTATTTACTACTTTTGTTTATCCATCAGTCTGTGGATGACAACTAGTTGAGAATAAAAGCTTAGTTCCTAACTTTCCCCATAATACCTTCTAAACATGACTTAGAAACTTAACATCTCTATCAGATACTATAGTTCGAGGTAAACCATGTAATTTAACTATGTAAGAAAATAATAACTCTCCCCAGTTACAACATCGTTAGTTTTATTACAACGTATAAAATGTGACATTTTACTAAATCTATCTACTACAACCATTATAGAATCTTTAGCCCTATTAGTTCTAGGTAACCCCAAGACAAAATCTAAAGAAATATCAGTCCATGGATAGGTAGGAATTGGTAATGGAGTATACAACCTAAATGGTTTAGAAGTGGACTTAGTATGTTTACAATCCACAAAATTGACACAATACCTTAATATATCCTTTTTCATATGAGGCCAATAAGAATTATCAACTAATACATCTAAATTCTTTTGAAAACCTAAATTTGCCATTAAACCACCATTATGTGCCTACTGGATTAATAATCCTCTATATGAACAATTAGGTATACACAACCTATTTTCTCTAAACAAAGATCCATCTAAGATATAATATTTCCCTTGGGAAACAATTCCACAATTCTTATAAAATTCATTAAAGTCATGATCCTCAGCATATAAAACTTTAATATGAGAAAACCCCAATAAAGTAGCATCCATTGTATTTAATAAAACATATCTCCTAGATAAGGCATCTGCAACTATATTATCACCTCCTTTCTTATACTTAATCAGATAAGGAAAACTTTAATAAATTTTATCCATCTACCCTACCTTCTATTCAATTTTGATTGACTTTTAAAATATTTTATAGCTTCTTGATTAGTATTGATAACAAATTCTCTAGGCCATAAATAATGTTGCCACACTTCTAATGCCCTTACTAAAGCAAACATTTCCTTTTCATAAGTAGAGTAATTTAAAGTACTACCACTTAACTTTTCACTAAAATAAGCTATAGGTCTACCCTCTTGAGAAAGAACAGCCCCAATTCTTAAACTTGAAGCATCATAGTCCAATTCAAATATTTTTTCAAAGTCAAGAAGAACTAATATAGGATCTTGTGTTAATTTTGTTTTAAGAGTTTCAAAAGCTTTCTGTTGTTCTAATTCCCATTTAAATCCATTTTCCTTTTTAGTAATTATAGTTAAAGGTGCTGCTAAAGTACTAAACTTTTTAACAAACCTACAATAAAATGAACACAAAGCATGAAAACTTCTAACCTTAGTCACTGATTTAGGTGTAGGCCATTCCTGTATTACTTTAACCTTTTCCTTATCAATAGATATGCCATCCCTACTAATAACAATCCAAGGAATACTACACTTTCTAAACAAAACCTTGACTTAGCTAGATTAGCATACAATTTTTCTTCCTTGAATACATCCAAAATGGTCCTCAAATGTCTCAAATGCTCTTTTATAGATTTACTGTAAATAAGTATATCATAAAAATAGACAACTACAAATTTTCCAATAAAATTTCTATGCACATGGTTCATAAGTCTCATAAACGTACTTGGAGCATTGGATAATCTAAATGGCATAACTAACCACTCATATAACCCAAAATTTGTTTTAAAAGTTGTTTTCCACTCATCTCCTAGTTTCATCCTAATTTGATGATACCCACTCTTCAAATCTATTTTAGAAAATACTACAACCTCATGTAAAAGATCTAACATCTCATCTAACCTAGGTATAGGATACCTATACTTAATTGTTATCTTGTTTACTGCTCTACTGTCTATACACATCCTCTAACTCCCATCCTTTTTTAGAACTAAAAGAACTGGTACAATACATGGACTCATTGATTCCCTAATATAACCTTTACTTAACAATTCAGAGACTTGTTTCTTCAACTCCTTTACCTCATCTACATTAGCTCTATAAGCAGATCTGTTGGTAATGACAGCCCCTAGTATAAAATCTATTTGGTGTTCTATGCCCCTTAATAGAGGCAATCTATGGGGATTTTCCTCAGGAAATAAATCAATATATTCTTCTAATAACTCTCTGACATTATCAGGTACAACCTTAATTAAATCCGCATGACACTCATAACATTCATTATACACCATTAGATACACTCTGCTTAGTTAACTCCTTATAATTATGTTTTATTTTAATTTAATCATCAAAGATTTATTTTGGCGTCATAGGTGCTAAAATAATTTTCTTATCATCCTTCTGCACTGTATACCTATTTTTATAGCCATCATGGGTCACTCTCCTACCATACTGCCATGGTCTTCCTAACAAATGGTGATCAACATGCATTGGTGCTATATCACATAAAACAGAATATTCATACTTTCCTAATATTAGATTTACTAAAACTTGTTGATTAACCTTAACATCTCCCAATTCATTAAACCATTGAAGCCTATATGGTTTCGGATGTTTAGTGGTTAGTAACCCTAACTTAAATAATAATAAAAAACTAGCAGCATTTATACAACTTCTACTATCAATTGCCATATTAAAACACTTATCATTAATTAGACATCTAGTATGAAAGATGTTTTCTCTTTAAATTACACTTGGGTCAGGTAGTTTATTACTTTTCAAAGCCACATGCACAACAAAAAGATATCTACGAACTGGAAATTCTACCTCCTCTTCAGATTCACTAACATCACCCATGATTGTGTTGACTTCTACCTCTTCTTCCTCAAATTCAGAATCTATATCCCTAGATTCTCTAATCAGAACATTTCTCCTATTAGGACACTCAAAGGCTATATGGCCTAGTCCCCAACACTTAAAACACTTTATGTCTCTAGTCCTAATGGGACCACTAGTAGGGTTAGCTACAACAAATTTACCTTTATCAACTCTTTTCCCTACTTTAACTTCATTACCTTTACCCTTAAAGTCAAAATTTCCACTATTCTTCCAATTTTCATAACTACTTCCACTAAAATTCCACTAATACCAAGAAGAAGCATAGTCTGTAAACTTAACTATTGCTACCTTAATTTTCTTCTCGTTTGAATAATTATGACACTCAAAGACTAACTCTATCTTCCTTTCCCATTTAAAATAGTAATTAGGATCATTTCTCCTATTAAATCCAGGTATATTAAACTTAAGATTACCTACATTCCTATCAATTGGACCTAAGTCCCTTTCCTGTCTATTAACCTACCTAGAACGTCTATCACTATTATTAGATATCTAATCCAACAATTCTTCTAAATTAGTCAAAGGGGGAATCCTATTTCTAGGTTCCATAGGAGCTCTACCTAATACCCCAGCATGTCGATCATTTAGCCTATTATTTTGTAAATTATTAATTCTAATTTCTTGTGTGCCTATTATTTGTTCTAAATTAGCAAACAACACAGCCAATTGGGTAGTCATTTGTTCCTGAAAGGTCCTAAGTATTTCCAAGAGGTCATTACTGGACACATTCATCGATTGGTTCATAGATTGGTTGTTATTAGACATAATGGATTCTATAGTTTCCTATTTGATTTATAATCAAACATAGACAATCAATTTCTCTATAATCACAGCACAATCAAATCTGGAAAACCAATAATGTCAATAAACACTGATCACAATTGTAAAAAAGTAATCACAACACAATTATCTAATTAAAAGAATCACACTCAGAACAGACCAATAATAAACAATCGCCGACCAACAACACAGATAAGATTTCTCACAGGAGAACAAGTATACTGTGCCAACAATTATTGGCAGTTAAGCCGAATAAAGAAATTTGGGCCCCTCGTTCAAGATTTCTTGGAGCCTTTACCCCTTTCTTAAAGAATCATTGGTATTAAGTTTATGCCTACACACTCGTTCAAGATTTTAGTATAGCATCACCCCACAATCAAATGATTAACTCTTAATCACAAGAAATAACATAGATTAGAGAGATAAGGATAGAGTTTACCAGATAAGGAAATGATTTGCAATTACCACAAAAAAAATCAAGAGTTCAACCAAACCCTAGTTGAGAGATAAATAATGAACGGTTAACCTAGAGTTTCCAGAGCAAGGTTGCCTCGTTAGGGTTAGAAATTCTTCGTCAGAAGTTATGAAATCTCCATTGCAATTATCAAAGCAAGAATTGTTCAATTCTTGTTAGACGAGAACCCTAATATGCCAACTTACAAAATTGAGGGTTAGCAATATCAAGAACTAGAAAGAAAGCAACAAAAATCAACAATAAACATGTATTAAACCACAAGCACTCAATTACTCGAGGCTCTGATACCAAATGATGAAACCTAGTTAGGTTTCAAACAAAAATCATTGGATCGTGAGTTGAGCGATATGTTCGACCAGCAATATAAAGATCACGCTATGGAATTAAACCAAAGGAATATCAAGAAGCACAGTGCATAGTTGTATTCAACGGCAACTAAGATTAATTCACAGAACAAAGAGTCAAGTAAGAAAGAATTAGCAGAGAAGAATTCGAGCAATAGAGGGTTTCGTGAGAGAGAAGTCGAGAGAGAGTTCCAAAGAGAAAATTAATCTGCGAGTGTATTCTGCCAAAAATTTTGTACATGTTTTGTATATGTCCCTATATATACACGCATATAGAAATACCAATATACATAGGATCTGTTGGCTCAGCCGAGGCAATCAAACAACCCAATATACAAGACGAAGGGTGTTGATTATAATTATTCAGCCCAAATACAAGATTTACAATTATTCCCAATATAATTAAAATTACAACTAATTTCCCATCAGCTAAATTATGTAGCTAATTGTGGAAATTAAGGGTTGCATAATCTGTAGTCCTTTTAACCCAAAAAAATGGATCGGGTGGCTAACCATGCGGCCTACTTAATTCCACTAGCTATGATTTGCTGACCAATGCATCGTATATGAATAATAATTTTCCCTCACTAATATGAACAAATAAAAATCAAGTTATGCAGCAACCCCATGTCAGCAGCAGCAACTAGCAACATTTACTTATAGTAGCCAACATTATGTTCCATTTCCATTTATTTGATTTTTTCCCTAATTATTCACAGAATAAGAAAAGTAATTATATGTACAATGTAAATTACAGTAATCAATAGAACTATTTAAATAAAAATTATTGAGATACACATCACGCATACAACCCTTTCCATCCTCCACCCCTTTCTTCTTATTCAGTTTTTTTTCTTTGTAACCTAACAACCCCATTGTAACCCCTATTGTGCCTCTCCCCGCCTTTCTCATCCAGCGTAGAGCCCAACACTCAATGATCCCTTTGGATGCTTCCATCCCAAAACAACCACCGATCAACTTCCTCTCCTTGTAGCCTTGTCCTTAGCTAGCACCACCACCAAATCAACTAATCATAGGCCCCCATCACCACCATCGCAACCAACTAGCAGCACCTTACCCAACCATCATCACCAGCCCTACAACACCAACTACCACCTTCATCCTTCACATCACCACCACCTAGCAGCCATGAGCCATCACCCAGCCAATCCTCCACCACTTTGTAGTCCAATGCACCCAACAACCACATACCTTCTAGTCACAAATCCATCACCAAACCACTACATTCTTCCCCTTCCCCCTTCTCTCCTATGTTGCATAAATCCAACTAACCCTACAACCATAGTTCCAATGGCCACCACCAAGCATCACACCTCTAGCCAACAACACTACCAACACCACTAACTGCCATCCTACACCCCTTTCCCTGCCTAACCCTAGTAGCCCTCATAGCTATCCAGCCTCCCTCATTTGCTTGAGGCTCATGCTGCGCAAGTAGCATGAGCGATGTTTTGAATTTTAATAAAACTTTGGTATATATATTAAATGTAAGAGTATTTTAGTAAGTTTCAAAAAATTAAATATTTTCTTATTATTATTATTTTACCTGATAGATATTAATTTACTAATTTTGGTATTATTTTTAGGTACGAAAGATTGATTAGGGGGATCTGATAATTTTAGTAGGATACCGCTACTTCTGCATTTTTGCTGGAATTTAGGTAGTTGTTATACCCTACTAAAATAATAAATATTGTATTATAGCACATTAGGGTTTCAGTATATGAAATATGTTAAATATGATTTGTTACGTTGTAATTATAAGTTAATTATTATGATCATAAAAACGGGTAAAACAAAAATGTTATTTGATGTAAATTATGTCGGGTACAAAAGTATGATTAAAATGATTCTAATAATGGAAAAATAATTTTATATAATTATGTATAAAATAACAGGTTGAGCATGCTTAAATATAATTATGGAATAATTATTATGGATGTGTGTCCTAGGGCCAATTTAGTCATCTTTTTGTCTTATGATTTCTATCCTAAAAATAATTTTTAATGTGTATTATATTTTGTTGAGTATGTGTGCATGTGTTTTGGATGGATTAAAAGTGCATAGTAGGATTTTATGTGTAGAATTATAAATAAGGGAATTTTGGTCAATATAAGTCAAAATTGGAATTTTGGTATTTTAACATGTTAGGTAGATTAAAAATATTCTAGTAAGATCATGTGGAGTGATTGAAGTAATCATGAATGTCATAAGTTCCTCAAATGATAACTTAGTCTATGTTTGGAATAGCAACATTTAAATGGTAATGTTTTTATCACATGTGTAAAATATTGGAATTAGGCCATGAATTTTGGGGATGTTGTTAACATTCGTATTTTAGGGATGTATATTAAATTTGGCAATTAAATGAGCATTGTGGGAAGAGTTATGAGTTACCTGTGAAGTTAGGGTTTTAGGAGTCTCATAAATAGTAACTTTTGAGATAGGGTTATTATCACACGTATGAGAAATGGGAGTTAGAATTTGAGTTTTGAGTATATTAATAACCATATTATTTAAGGAATAATACTAAATATGGTTGGTAAATGATCAATATGGGAGTAGTTATGCCTAGAGTGTGAAATTCGGATTTCTAGGGATAAATAAGCTTGTAGTCTTTGAGAAAGGCATTGTTATGTGTATGTTGATGTCTTTCTTACCTTAATTATGTTTTTTATTCATAAACTAATCATGAACAAGATACTAATCATTTAAAGTGAATGATCAAGTGATTTGGGATGTGGTGTTTATGGGTCTGTTCCACCGAACGATAATAGTGGCTTAAGTCTGTTGTTGCTGAAAGGTGATTCAAAATTGTTCCACTATTTAAAAATAGTGGCTTAGGAGTGTTTTGCCCTAAGAGGTGTTAGGTCCGTTCCACCAGACGATAATAGTGGCTCAAGTTTCCTATCCTTGAGAGGTGCTTTAGTTTGTTCCACTAGATTAAGAGTAGTGGGGCCCTATACTCATTGTGAATAAGAATATGATATGATTTAAGTTATGAATAAGATGCTAATTATTGAAAGTGGAACATTACTTAAGTTAGGAACAGGTGTAGAGTCCATTCCATCAGACGATAATTGTGGCTGAGGTGTGTCGTCCCTGAGAGGTGATTCAAACTATTCCACCGGTTAAGAATAGTGGCCCAGGAGCATTTTGCCTAGAGAAGTTTAAGGTCTATTCCACCAGAAAATAATAGTGCTCAAGTGTGTTATCTCTAAGAGTTGCTTCAAACCATTCCACCGACTAAGAATAATGGGGTCCTTGAACTCATCGTAAATAAATAAAATTGGATATAATAATGATAATTATCGGATTATTGGATTTGTTTGGGAGCATCCTTGTGCCTACCTGTAGTTTCGGTAGTAGCCTTTGTTCCTATTTGTTGTTTTCTATGGTTTTAGTAGCAACTTTTGCACCTAGCTATGATTTCTTATTGTTTCAATAGTAGCCTTTGTGCCCATCTATGTTGGTATTATGTCTATGAGCATATCTGTGATGTTATGGATTTTATTATGTTGTACCTGTAAGTGTAACTTGCAATGTTATGGATCTTATTATTCTGTACCTATAAGTATACCTATCATGTCATGGATCTTAGTATATTATACCTATGAACATACTTGTGATGTACGTAATTGGTTGGGATTTATGCTGAGACATGAATTATGCCATGAAGGTTAAAATTGTAGTGTAGAGTTGGGTTTTAATTATTGCTTCAGAGAGTATCTCTGGGATATTCATTGGTAAGTTTAGTTGTTTCAAATAAATGAATATGAGTAGTACATGACCTTGATAGAATTCGATTGTCTAAATGATTATTATATCTCAATAATTGAATATATATGTATATGTCTTATACCATGTTTGTTGTATACCTTGCATGTGTTCCATGTTGTTTCATCATATTAGTTTGGTATAAAGGATTATTTAGTACATAGTACTGAAGGTTCATTCTCGTGTGCCCATACATATTCAATGGGTAGTGGACTTTGAAGGTCAGCATCCAACTTCAGTCAAATTCAAGTAATTTGGATTTGAGAGCATAGGGCTATCCGCTGTCTCTTTTATTATCTTATTTTTTGGTTATATTTGGACCATTTATATCCTCCTGTGATTTCTCTCTTTGGTTGTAAATTATTGATATTGTTTTTAATTAAAAAGGCATTTATCTAACATTCTCTCTACTCTGATTTCTATAATCATGTTATTAATTTAAGTAGAGTAATGATTTCAATCTTAGCAATTGGTATGAAAATGGTAGAGGAAATCGGGCTTGTACCAAGTGTGGCGGTAACACCCTTTGTTTTTATTGTTTTAACTTCCGTGATTAAATCTATAAATAAAATTTTTTAGTAGTAAATTTTGGGGTGTTACAATCTCATTGAGAAAGATAAGAAAAAGCACAAACATAAGCCTTCTAAATGTGATAATGATAACATAGTTAAGAATAAAAAGAGCTTGTTTTTACATGAAAAGGCTATGGTTGAATGCATTACGGAATAAGGTAATTGTTATGCTTTGATTCGCTAAGAATCCCTACAAGGGGAGAAAATTGAAAGTAATCCTTGATTACATGAGGTTATTGATTATTATAATGACGCATTTCCTCATGACTTACTACTTAGATTACTACATAAAAGAGGAATAGAACATGCTATAGACTTAATTCCTAGTGTATCTTTACCTAATTGACTTACCGATAGATGTAATCTAAAAGAGGATGAGGAACTACACAAGCAAATAAAAGAGATCATAGAAAAAGGATTTGTGAGAGAGATCGTGAGTCCATATTATGTACCTATATTATTTGTTAAAAAAAAATGATGGTACATGGAGCATGTGTATCAAGAGAACTAGAGCTCTAAACAATATATTTATCAAATATCAATTTCTTATGGCTCAATTAGATGACATGTTAGATGAATTATGTAGAGAAAAAGTGTTATATAAAATTGATCTAAGGAGTGTATATCGTCAAATGAGGATAATAGAAGGAGATGAATGGAAAACTACGTTTAAAGTGAATATGGTCATTACGAATGGACTGTGATACCTTTTAGTCTATGTAACTCACCTATTTTGTTTATGAGACTAATTAATGAAGTTATTTTCCCTTTTCTTAGACAATTCATTTGGGTATACTCAGATGATATACTTGTGTATAGTAAAAATAAGCATGATCATATTATTCATTTAATAAGATTATTTGATAGACCAGGGGAAGCTAAACTCTACGGAAAAATGGAAATATGTGACCACATACTTTTTAGTATTTTTTTCCTTGGTTTCATTTTAATTAGTGGAGGAATAAAAGTAGATCCCATAAATATTCAAGCTATGTAATGTACTACTATTATCCTTACCTAACATTGGTAAATTATTTGAATTTACATGTCATGCTACTAGGGTAAGGACATGAGGTGTACTCTCATAAGAAAAATGGTCCATTACATTCTTTAGTGAAAATTTAAATGGAGATAAATTAAATTATTCCATGTATGATAAAGAGTTATATGCCATTATAAGAAGCTTAGAAACATGGAACCTTATTTGAGAGCTAAAACATTTATTTTTCAGTTCGAAAATGAAAGTTTAATATGTTTGCATGGACAAAAGAAAATTATCCCTAGGCATGTAAAATGAGTTTTTTTTTCTTCTTACAATCCTTTGATTTTCTTTCAAGCATTTCGATGGTAAAGAATCATGGTAGCAGATGCATTATTAATAAAGCCTTTTATACTTGTTATGTTCAATGCTAATTTATTAGATTTTGAAAATTTGATAGAATTATATGTAAAATATGCAGATTTATTTGAGATTTATGATGCATGTAAAAAGAATCATAGTCTTGGTAATTATGTGCTTCAAGATGAATCACTTTTCAAGCTTAATAAATCATTTATATGATGCAGGAGCATCCATTGAACATAATGATTGTCATATTCATTCTAATCCTCAAGGTAAGGAAGATGATTTAGCTTTCTTAATATTGGAGCCTATCATGTTAAATATTCTTAATAATTCTAATATGCTTGACATTAAAAACCATTCAAGTTATTCTTGTAGGTATGTTACATATTTGCAAGAAGATGATGTTCATACACATTGATGTGTACAAGTATTCCAAGGCATGCAAGACTATGACATACATGGGATGATACATTACAACAAGAGATAGAGTGATGATATTCAATATTTTTATAAACTTGTTGTAAACCCTAACCCTAAGTATATTTTATGTAAGTTAGGGTATGACTATAATTTCATGTATGTATCTTAGTCTATTGTATAGCTTTGTAATATTAATCCTTTGTATCATTTAACCAATGATATTATGCTTTGGATTAAGGTTAATATGGGCTTAATTCAACCATGATTAATGGGCTGAATTAAGGGACTAAACTCGGATGGCTTAAGCTAGTCACCACCAAGCTTATTCCTTCTCCTATATAAACCATGTTGTGCACAACTTTGTGGGCAGAGAATTGAATAGAATGAATAATAAGAATTTTGATAAAACTTTGAGCAAGAGAGCTAAAGTCTAATCCTCCCTTTTGGGTCTACATTGAGTAAGGAAGATCCGGGATAATCCTTCCTCAAAACTATCTTAAATCTCGACATATTTGAAGGTTATACAAATCTGTCGAGTACCTTCACTTGTATCTTCAATTTCTTCGTCCATAATCCACCAATTCACTTCATTCATTTTGCATTAGATCGTGGGTGACAGCTTCTACTACAAATTTCGATCCAACCTTCCGTTACTTTGATAAAAACCACATCATTATACCTCATTTTAATGTGCATGATTTACTTATTATGGAAGCATATGAGGGAGTATAGCTAGTCATTTTGGTGTTCATAAAACTATGGAAATATTAAAAGAGCATCTCTTTTACCTATGAATGATGAAATTGGTACAATATAATATGGGGAGATTTTTGGCTTGTCAAAAGAATAAGGGTTTCTTGTACAAAGATTTTTATACGTCTTTACCAGTTCTAGGGGTTAGTACTTTATTCTAGGGTTACCAAGGAAAGAACGAGGAAATAATTCTATTATGGCAGTGGTTGATAGGTTTTTTAAAATGAAAAATTTTATTCCTTTTTTTAAAAATAATGATGTAACTCATGTGCTGGATTTATATTTCAAAGAAGTGGCTAACATGACCTTGGAAAATTTACAAAGATGAGTTAATAGGAGTTAAAAATATTGGGATATAAAACTTTTATATGATGAACTTGCATATAATAAGTGTCCTTTTATTTCAACTCATTTAAGTTCATTTGATGTTGTCAATGGAGTTAGTTGTTGTTTTCCTATTAATATGTTATCAATAAAAAAAGGTGATATTAAGAATTATGATTCTAAAGATAGTTTTAAATTCTTTAAGAAACTTTGTGAGAAAATTAAGAACAACCTTGAGATATCTAATGCTAAATACCAAATTAAAGAAAAGAAAATTAAAAATTCAACAAGTTTTTTTAGCAAGACATTTTGTTTTGTTAAACTTAATAAAAAATTAAATTATCCTAAGACCTAATGAATCATTTAAAATCTTAACAAATTTTGGAAATAACACTTACGAATTTTAATTAACTGAATCTTATAGGGGGTTTCTAGGACTTTCAATATTGATGATTTGTCACCTTATTATAGTGATGCTGATTTGAGGACAAATTATTTTTTTCAAGGGGAGAATGATGCAGGAGCATCTCCACCTCATTCTTCTTTTATTGGAGGTCAAGGGTTAGCATACTTGAAGATGCTACCAATTGTTCATGAAAATATTAAAATTCTTCATGATAACTCTAATGATGATAATATTTTATGAAGTGATTCTTTCAAGCATTATATATGTTTCCAAGAATATGAAAATAGCAAACATATCTTGTGTGCAAGATAATGACAATATAAGGGTTATAAAGTTGCATAGAACACAAAGCTACAAAACACAAATCTTGATTACATGATTATTCAATGCATTCCATGATTAGAGTTTTATGTAGCTTCGATGTTCTATATCTACTTTATAATGCCTTGTAACTTGTCATTGAAAACAATTAAATGTACAATATAAGTGTGCACTAGTTTAGTATTTTATTAATTAGGTCTCTTTATTAGGGGTTGGTGTAACACCCTAAAATTTACTACTAAAAAATACATAAACTTAGCTGGTGTTACCACTGCACTTAACATGAAACCGATTACTTACCATTCTCATATTAAGTAGAAGGCTAAGAAATATGATAAATTTAAATAAATGTAAAGATCAAACAAGATGATAACATAAATCAGTAGAAATATAATGTTAGGAGGTACACTCTAAATACATACGTTAAAAAATACAACAAAATGGAATATGGCGTATAAGAGTCCAAAAAGGGTATCCGATAAAAAAGATAAGCACCAAATAAGGGTGACTCTACTCCCATCCCATAGAATAAGATCACTCAACAATAGGGAAATAATAATATGGATCAAATGTCTCATCATTAAGAGTCTCATACACTTACAAGATATCATAAACAAATGTGTCTACTCCCCCAAATTAACTGGAATCATTATGGCACCGCAATTTATGTCTGTACACAATGTACTAGTAATATAAGTTATTCTATGAGCATAGCATTTGTACATTGAAACATGGTAAGTAAAAAATAGACATGTGATAGGGTAATAGATCATAGGTAACATAAGATAATAACATTTCTAAATAACTACCAGTTATCATCTTTACTTTAGTGATCAAACACATCATATTAATCACATTGATTACTCAAGAGATGGATAGAGCTAGTGTAAATGTGACCTTCTAAGGCATAATACACCTAGGAACCACATTTAAATCCAGCCCAGCTTATTCTTCATGCTACGAAGATCTAGGAGTGTGAGCAATACAATCTAAAAGGCTCCCATACTGTTTTGAGGGTAGGAGGCAAAGATGCCACTTGGCCCCTATCTACTTCATAGAAGTTGTTTCAAGGAAAGATTATAGTTCTCAAATATCTAACCTATTAATCCCCCAAACCAGAGAAGCTTAAGCAGAAATGAAAGAATAGGGTGAGGAAAAAGAAGAGAAGCTACTAATAAGGCTTCGCTTGCTCACTCGCTCTAACAATCATTTAGTAATGGAGAATGGTGTAAACGTGACTTTGTAGGGCATAACACTCCTGGATACCACTAATACACCACTAATCCTTAAGTATGCATATCTCCTATAACCTAGTGGAATGAAGACATATAGAGTAGACTAGGGCAACCATAGTTCCGAATGAATAAGGGAAATAATTGATCAATCATAGTACGGGTTAAAATCTTGACTCATGTGATTCCCTCACTTTAATAATTATTTTCTTATTCTATAAGATATTTAATACTCATCAACAAGAGGTCACACTTTGCACTTTGATAAATTCATTCCAAACCTATGTTATACCATAACACTTACTTCTATTTCTAGGGTTCAACAACCCCAATCATAAAACAAGTGATAAGTTATAAGGTCAATATAATAATTATGGACATCAATTCTTAGTCACTTAGGTTACTACTTAAGGATATCAAGCACACAACTTAAGTTACTCTTGCGTAATTAGTCAAACCTATAAAAAATCCCTAATCTAATTATTTAATTAACCATATTAATCCAATATTACACATAGAGATTAGTTAAGATAATTTAAGGCCCTACCACATAAGGATGAAGCATAAAAAAGTATGAATGTTTTAAGCACCCTTGAATGTCCTTTAATTTATTAATAGCTCAAATTTTAAACATAACGTAATTAGCCTCTTAGTGACACCATGTCCAAAAAATCATAACCTGATCTTATAGATTCAGAAATAAAATGATGGATTTACCCCTAGGGTTTTTCTATTATTATTTTAAATCCATATTATTTAACTTAAGTTATTAAGGGCTAAGCCACCGCAACCTTAGAGATGAAAATTTCCCTAGCATAGAACAAAATCAAAATTCCTAAATATGACCTAAACTCTAAATTCAACCAAATTTGTCCCAAAACTTTAAATAATTATGAAACATATTGAAACAACCTTAGAATAATTTTAAGCAACCAACGACAAGCCAAAAATATCCTTGACCAAGGCACCCTTGGGTGTATGCTCAAAACTCCATTTTTCACACTCAGATTCATAATCTCACAATAATCCAATATAACACATAATTAGAACATACCTTATATAATATACCACAAATAATAATGCATAAATTTCATATTAAGTTCTAGTATGCTTCTGCTCAAATAAAATCACATATAAAGGGTACAACATTTATGGCACAAGAATAGTAAATAATAAATACTCTAACATGCTAGGATATAAATTTTTGCCATAAAAGATAACATGCTTAGAACTATAATATACAACATAATGCTTCGCTATTTTTAGCACTCAAAATAAGAATAGCACAATATTAAACAAACCTAAAACCTATAAGGAATGCTAAGAAAAAATCATATAGCAAACATATATAAATCTACATTCTAAAAGAGTAATCATAGCTTACTAGCAAGCAAGCCATGTAGCTAAAATAATTCCTAAGTTTCTCCGTCACTTATCACCTCTTAATCAAATATTAAAAAAATATAATAAGAGTTAGGATTTTATGATATTATCTAAAGGAAAATATTAGAAGGGAAAGTAGAGAAGAGGAGTGAAGGAAAAAACCAACACAAGAGTTATTCTCGGCTAGCTTTGGGAAGTTCCAAAAACAAGGGCAAAAACCCACCTAAATAACTTCCAAAGCAAGGGAAAATGATGCTAGTGGTAAAATCTTGTAGCATAAAACTGTAGTTGCTGGAGCAAGTTAGAGGTGGGAAAATGAGTAACTTTGATGCTTCAAACTATCACCAGCTATTAAGGAACCATGAGGTAATGTTAGGAGATTGAAGTAGGATGATTATAGCATGTAAAAATGGAAGAAAAAATGACTGGAAATATGGGTTAAAATGGCACAAGTTGGTGGCAACATTAGGGAAAAGGGAGTAAGGTTCCAAAGTTTGTAAGTTTGTGTTTGTCTTTGACTTATGCAAAATAATGCAATGTAAAGGAGGGAAGAGAGAGGGGGATTGGCAGAAGGTTTGGAATAGAATGGCATGATTCTAGATCTTCCATTGTGTGATAAAATTTTAAATGAGGTTGCCTAAAGCACACATGAAGGAAAGGCTAAGGGTAGGTTTGGTTTAAGTACAACTATGTGATAATTAAGGTGTACTTTAGGTGAGAAATTTGGTTAACCCAAATTCAATCTATTATATTAGATTTTTAGTTTATTTAGACCTTATTTAGGATCTAACTAGATGATTAGAGTGGTTTGTTAGATTAGTTTAAGATTAAAAGTGTAGAGAAAGCCTTAATAATAAGCTTTTGCATAAAACAAATAGCAAATGGATTCATCATATTACAAAAATATAATGAAAGGTTTGGAATATATTTAGGAATCAAAATATATAAAAATATTTCATTTATAAGTTGGTTTGATGCTTGATGAAGGAAAAATAAGTAAAAACAAGCAAAACCAACAAATCACATAAATGCGATTTCTACGAAATTGTAATATAAATGAAATGAATGACGAATGGCTCAAATTTGAATATGAATAAATTGAAGAATCATATTATATTTTTTAGATGGATTATAAGGTTAATTAAATTATTATTAGGGTTATGGGATTTTTTTCACTACCTCCTTATAAGAGACTTTGTCCTTAAAGTCAAAAGGGAAGTCATGGACGAATAGAATGTGAAGATGCAAGGAAGAGGTGATCATAGGTTTTAATGCTTATAGAGTAAAGCATGCTAAACAAATGGATTACTAACCTTTTAAAAGAGAGTGATACCCCCACCTAAGTGAATACGCACCTATACAAAAAAGCTCAAAGTAATGCTCCTTCATATACTTCTCTACTTCCTAAGTAGCCTCTTCTACTCTATTGCAGCTCTAAAGAATCTTCAAGAGCGACAATCGGTTGTTATGAGTGTGTCGAAGCATGGAATCATGAATCTTCAAGGGAACCACCTTGTAGTTCAATGCATCATCCAACTCATTATCGGTAGGTCTGATCATATGTGAAGGATCGATATCATACATCCTTAATTATGAAACATGGTAGAGGTTGTGGATGCGGGCTAGCTTTGATGGTAGTTCTAGGTGGTAGGCAACCTTGCCAACTCGTTCGAGTAACCTTCTAAGGTCTAATGTACCTAGAGCTTAGCTTTCCCTTCTTACTGAACCTTTGCACCCCCTTAGTAGGTTAAACTCTCAATAGGACTCTATCCTCCGCCTTATACCCATCACTAGGCCTTTGCAAATCTACATAGCTATTCTATCAATCTTGAGCTACCCTCATCCTATCTTGTATTAGCCTGACCATCTGAGTCATCTCCTTTATCATCTTTATCCCTAGCATAATAGCCTCATAGATGTCGTTCTAAAATATTGGTGTCCAACACTTGTGACCATAAATTCCCTCAAATGGAGCCATCCTGATGCCGGTGTGATAAATATTATTGTACGAAAAGTCCACTAAAGGTAAAAGATCCTCCTAACTACCTCTAAAGTCCATAACATAGGCTCATAGCATATCCTTATGATTCCAAATCATCCTCTTGGTCTTCCCATCTATTGCTAGATTGAAGGTGGTGCTCATGTTCAATGTCATTCCCATAACTTCCTATATCTTCCCCTAAAAGTGAGAGAGGAATCTCAAATCCCTATTAGATACTATATTTATAGGTTTATCATGTTGACTCGCTATGTACTTCAAGTATGCATTAACTAACTAACTAAAGCTCCAAGTTGACTTCATCAACGCAAAGATTGCTGACTTAGTCAACCAATTAACAATGACCCATATAGTGTCACAGCCACTATGTGTCCTTAGTAAGCCACAAAAAAGTCCATCAAGATGGAATCTCACTTCCATTTGGGAACATACAATGGTTGTACCAACCCTCCTAGTCTACGGTGTTCTATCTTAACCTTCTGATAAGTCAGACGTATTGACACAAATTTCAATATGTCTCACTTCATTTGAGTCCACCTTTAAATCTATTTGAGGTCCTTATACAACTTAACTCCTCTAGGGTGGATGGAGTATAGTGTATAGTGACCCTCCTATAGAATCTGGTGCTTTAAATTAGAGCAATTCTATAAGACACGCTAATAGCCCATGTATCGTATGCTACCATCATCATGTATCTAAAAACCCTCAGTTGTACCCTTATGTATCTTGTAGTGGATTCTCTCAGGCTCGACGTCACAAGCCTGTTTTACTAGGATATCATCAAATGCTATTAGAGTGATAGTTAAACAAATAAATTTAGGACTCCAAATATCCATGGTGTAACAACTAAATGCCCATCTCTCTTAGCTCTTATAGCAACATACTCGCAACAACTTATGAGCTTAAAGAGTGTGTTGCCTTCCTACTTAAAGCATCAGCTACAACGTTAGCCTTACCTTCATGGTAGGTCAACTCAATATCATAGTCTTTTACTAACTCTAGCCATCTCCTCTGGTGCATCTTTAGCTCTTAAGTGAAAATGTACTTTAAACTCTCATTGTTGGTGTAGAACTTGCACTATGTACCATACAGATAATGATGTCAGATCTTCAACATGAAGACAATTGCTGCCAACTCTAAATCATGTGTTAAAAAGTTTTGCTCATGCTATTTCAACTAATGAGAGGCATAAGCGATTGCCCTCCCCTACTACATCAAAATGAAACCATGCCCATGCTTAGAAGCATTACTATATCCCTCAAACCCATCTGATCCTAATGGTAAGGTCAATACTAGTATAGTAGTCAACCGACACTTCAACTCCTCACAACTATCATCCTATTAAAACCTTGTAGTCTTCTTTAGAAGGTTCATCAACAGACAAGTAGCCCTCAAGAAGTCTCGAATAAACCATTTGTAGTACCCTACTAAACTTAGAAAGCTGCAAACCTCTATCACACTGGAAGGTGCCTATCAAAGGCTCCCATCCTTCTACTTCATAGAGAGTACTAGTGCTTCCCATGGAGACACACTCAGATAGGATCCACCCCTGGGACTAAGTCAATCGTGAAGTCTATCTCGCATAGTGGCATAAGCCCCTATACCCCCTCCAAAAAGACATCTAGAAAGTCTCAAGCTGTAGCAATATCCACTAGTGGTGTTACACTAGCGTTTAACTCTCGAAAGCTACACAAGTATATAGGATAACCTCTATTCATATCGAGAACAATGCATGTGTGGATACGACTTTTGTTGTAGGCCTAGGCTTGCATCTTTACTAAGAGACGCTATCACCCTAAGGTCCTCAAAGAACTACTCACTCCTAAACATAGTCTATCACTATCTTATACTTCACCATCATATCTATCCCTAAAATGATGTTAAAGTCATTCAAGTCTGACTCTACCAAGTCTACATGGAAATCTACCCCATCTATAACTAATGCTACATCAATATGTAGCTTAGTACATGAAAATCTATCTTCATATGGTAGAGCAATAGGCATAAAAATACTAGCAATAGGAGTTATAGATGTAACAAATGTTGATGATATGAAGGATAATGATGCTCCAAAATTAAATAACATATACACTAGTAAAGAGAGGATGGTGAACATATAAGAGACAACATCCAACTATAGGCCAACCTCTACCTGGATGATGATATTCAGGCACTTGACTAACTGTCCACTTCTGTATCCTGCCAAACCATAACCTCCCCCACTCAATGGGAAAGGGGGAAAGCCAGGTGATTTCCTATTAGCTTGATCGAAACCCTATGCATGTGCTCCCTACTATTGTGGTGCAATTGGTTGGTAAGCCTACTATTGTTGACTCTACTAACTAGGTTGACACTATATCGAGTTTTCACCCTCCTTGTCACAAGTGTAACAATGGATAGGGCCACCCTAGTAATTTTACCCCAGATTGTCCCCTCCACATCTATGACAAACTAATCATGAAAATTGTCTAGATGGTCGGTACGATCCACTAGCCTATCCGTTGTGTTGTGACTTATAGGAACTACCTCCACTATGCTAGAACTTCCCTCTATCTATTAGTACTTGTGTCCTTAGCTACTTCCCAAAAAGAGGGACATTTGCTACTAAGACATAGGAGTTGCAAGGTATGCTCGCTCATAGATAGTAGGGAGATCTAGAAAAGGAAATATCCCCATCATCCTATAGATGTCAAACTATAGCCCCTGCTCAACTTGAAAAATAACTGTTAATGGGCTAGCTGCAATGCCCAAAGAAAGCCTTAGTAGCTCCATAAAGCAAGTGTAGTACTCATATACGGTCATGCTATCCTAAGTTAGTTGTATGAACTCCCTCAGTTGCTCCCTCTTGAGACTCTTAGGGTAGAAATAGGTTCATAGATCTCTAGTGAAGTTCTCCTAGGACATCGGTGGTCCTCTTAGGATATTGGTGGTCTTCCCTAGGCTCGGTGGCTTATCCACCAAGTGTTTGCCAAATCTAGTAAGGTCGGCTTATCAATCTGTTAGAAAGCCTGCATACTCAAAGGTCCACTCAAAATCATAAACCTAACCTTCAAGTATAATAGTGGTTGCTGACCATCTTCAGCCAATACTCTCCCATATCCTCATGTGGATGATAAGGTGGTGGCTAATACTAAGGCGCCAGAGGTAGCTGGTGTTAAATGTAACTCATAAATGCCTTGAACTCCTCTTCCAAGTGACTGAAAAGGACATTCATTGCCATGCCACTGCAAGATAGAAACTAAATTAAGGAGAAGTAACGTTCTAACTTACTAGCACAAAATCACATCAATGACCACCTAGGCTACCCATCCCCAATTCCTCACAAAGTTAATTTAGGTTTTTGAAGAATAGAGTTTTAGAAAGATGAAATAGGCTAATAAAAAAAAGATAAGGGATCATTGAGAATCAATTTTTATGAAAAAAAAACAAGGTAATTAAAACCTAGCTCTAATACCAACTTGTAACACCCAAAAATTTAATACTAAAAAATTTTATTTTTGCATAAGCTAATACATAAACTAAGTGGGTGTTACTACTACACTTAACATAAGTCTAGTTCCTTACCATTCTCAAATCAAGTAAAAACGCTAAAAAATATAATAACTTTAAATAGATGTAATGATAGAACAAGATTATAACATAAATCAACAAAAATACAGTGTTAGGAGGTACACTAGAAATACATACATTCAAAATATAACAAAAGGGAATACTGGACCTAAGAGTCCAAGAAGGTTATTCAAATCAAAAACATTAGCATCAGATAATAGTGAGTATACTTCTGATCCACAGAATAAGATCACTCAATCGTAGGCAGATAATCAAAAGGAACAACAGTCTCATCATCAAGAATCTCGCACACTTATGGGAAATCATAAACAAATGCATTATAAAGGATTGAAGAGAGAGGGGGATTGGAACTAGTTTTATGATAGAATGGAATGATTCTTGATCTACCATTGTGTGATAAAAGCTGAAATAAGGTTGCTTAAAGCTAATTTGAAGGAAAGGCTAAGGATAGGTTTTGTTTAAGTACAACTATATGATGATTATGGTATACTTTGAATGATAAATTTAGCTAACCAAAATTAAACCTATTATATCAGAATTTTAGTTTATTTAAACCTTATTTAGGATAAAACTAGATGATTAGAGTGGTTAGTTAGATAGTTTAAGATTAAAAGTGCGGAGAAATCCTTAAGAGTAGGCTTTTCCATAAAATAAATAGCAAATGGATTCCCAATACTACAAAAATATAATGGAAGGTTAGGAATAAATTTTTCAAACCAAATGTATAAAAATATTTGGTGTCTAGGTAATTATGATGCTCGATGATGGAATAATGAGTGAAAATAGGTAAAACTAACAAATCATGTAACACAATTTTCCGTAAAATTATGATATGAATGATGAATGGATCAAATTTTAATATGAATGAATTATAGAATCATATTATATGTTTTTGATATTGATTATGAGGCTATTTACATTTTAATTAGGGTTACAAAATTTTGGAGTAATACAATTGGTTAGTAAAGGGTAAACTAGGCATGTATATATACATGTACATATGATGGTGCCTTGATGTTCTAATAGAATTAGACAATTAATGAAAATAAAAAAATCTCTTATCCTTCTTCTTCATGTGAGTTTAATCTTAAGATTTTAGGCTTTATTGTTTAGATAAAACTCAGCAATTTATCTTTAGAAGATAGTGATCTTAGTGAAGATCAAAAACAAGTTGTGTGTTTTAGTTAAAGAAAAAAACTACACCTAATGAACTACAACAACAAGCATTCCAATAATAATAATAATAATAATAATAATAAAATATCCTCCATTACGAAAGAATAATTCTCTATGAACTTCTACATCAAAGATACTAAGCATTTAGAGTGAAATACCATATGACTTGGGCTTAATTGCTTAGGGGTTTATCCCACTAGTTGATAATAGTAGCTCAAGTTTGTTTTTCCCTAAGAAGTGAACTAGTCTAGTCTAGATTAGGAATAGTGAGGGTCAAAGATCAATGTGAATGGGAGCATGATTTTGAGTTAGGTACAAATGGATGAGTAATTAATCACTTAAAGTAAAATATTACAAGAGTTAGAAATGAGGTATTGTGTCTAGTCCACCAAATGATAATAGTTGATCAAGTGTGTTTTTTCTTGAGTGGTGCTTTAGACCATTCCACTTATTTAAGAATAGTGGTCAAGAGTGTATTATCCTAGTGTATGTTAGGTTTGATCCACTAGATGATAATAGTAGCTCAAGTGTGCTTTTTTCCGTATAGTTGCTTAAGTCTTTTACCCCTTATTAAGAATGATAGGATTCCTAAACTCAATGCAAAATAAATAATGGCTTATGGTTATATCTAATAATGAGATAGAGAATAATTATTTACCTTGCATCTATTTATGACAACATATCTATGATTATTCTTTAATGTAAACTCGTATATCCTACATAATCCTTCTCGATTATATTGTTACATTAATTAGTACATAGCTTACTAATCACCCCTTTTATACCACTACTCATTCCCACAATTATATCCGCCTTATTTTGCAAGTCATATTTCTCTTCTACTTTTAATGATCTTAGCTTCGGTGAGGGATAAATGAAATAGTTTAATGTATGGTGTTCTAGATATTTCTATCTCTCTATGGACTCTTACTCCTCTATTTGCATCATATCCATTCCCTTCCCTCTATTTTGTATCCTGCATCATGTTGGAATCATATGATTCTCACACTTGATTCTTAGGCATAATGTTCCTTTTTTCTTGCTCTCGGCATAAGCTAGGCATAGGAAATGCCTTTTTTATGCTGAATATTGTGTAACACTCCTCTATTTTTTGTTTTGACTTTCAAAATTCTTAAGCCCTTAAATTTGGGGTGTTATAGATACCCTATACTACATCATAACTGTCTAGAGTAGTTAAGGCATTAGGATTAATTAGGATCCTAAATGAAGACACCAGTAAATGCTTGAAGGAAGACTAACCCCTCGTAACTAGTCAAGTTATCTAGACCCATCTACTTCTCAATAACTTTAAGTTATTAGAGTGTTATTCTCTAAGGTTATATTATTACATAAGGTCCACATAACAACCAAAAAAGACATCAACATAATCACTCCATCTTAAAAATTGTTACCCTATAAGACATATTAAATTAATACATAAAGATAATCCATTTAGGCCATGAATGTGGATTACACCCTCTATTTATAGTATCATAGGTTACATACTCATATATTGCCAGTAGCCTAATGCATGTTTTAAGAATCCCCTGAATTATTAAATAATTAACTCAACCATTTGGTTAGGTAATTCATACTAACCTACATGTTCTCATCACTTAATAATCATGTTATATTATAATATCAAGTCTCAAGACATACCGAGATCAAGATAAATAAAAACTACATTATCTAGCTGAATTTGTTTTTCAAGCTAATTGGTCAATTGATTTGGCTCAACCAAACCCTAGAGTTCAAACTAGTTGATCGGTCGAAAAAACTAGTTAAATATTCTAACGCTAGTCAATTGATTCCAACAAAAAGTTGATGGGTTTAACTATAGAGAAACCTAGGGTCATTAAGGATAACCTAGTTAATTGGTTAAGCTATTTAGTTGACTGATCTAAGAACCGGTAAGATAATCTAGCTTAACAATTCGATTGATTTGTTACTTAATAGCACAAAACATGCAAGTTAACTATTAGTTAGGCTCCAAAAATCCATCCATATTACATCATATCATCACCTTTTCATGTAATAAAGGTTACACATGCTGAGGTGCTAATCAAGTGGTATTCACATCGAATCAATCATAATTCGCATGAAATAATACTTTCCTCAAAAAACTTAAATATTCTAACGTGAAACAACAAATTAATCATAATATAATCTAAACATATAATGATTAGAAATATACCAACCATACTATCTTATATCATCATTCCTAACACATTTGAAAGGAAATAAGAAAAACTTCCGCACCAAGGAAATAAAACCTTTAGCTAAACTATTTCAAATATTAAATCCCTAGAAACGACAAGATTAAATTTAGGAACCTTCAAATAAATATTGTAAATGAAGAAGTACAAATTAGGGAAAGAGAATAGGATTGTCAAATTCAAGAGAATTAAAGAATAGAATTAGATGAAATAGAAAAGGTCAAAATTTTATAATTGTAACTCTTTCTTAGTTAAGAATAAAACAAGAGGTATATAGATAAAGGATAATAAGAGATTCATGAATTAGGTGAATCATTGAAATGGAGAAGAGTGCAGCACAAGTGTTGAGAAAACACATAATATTTTGGGTGTCTATAAATAGGTGAAGGGGATAGGCTATTAGGGCTATATATAACCAATAAATTAGTTAATGGATGAATGAGAGAGTTTTTTTAGATCACAAACATTAATTTCACCTTATAAATTTGGGATGAATGGGTAAATTCATCAACATTAGGTTGGATTCCTTCCAAGAGTTTAAATAGAGGTATTGAAGAGAACATAGTTTGAGATTCTCAAGAGGATGGTTGAACAAAAGAAAGGAAATGGTAAGATTGAAATGGAAATGAAATCTCCTAGCCTTACAAAAAAATTCTAAAACAAATTATCTGTTATAGTATAGTACAAGGGATAAATGATGAAGAAGATAAATAATGATGTCATTATATCTCTAATCTCCCAAAACATAACCTTCAAATCTACCTAAGGAAAATATTAATATAGGTAGATGATAAAAAGGATTAAAAATTATTCAAGAATATATCAAAGTTGGATTACTAAGATTCTAAAAAGTTAAAATAACTTTCCCAAAAAAATGCCTGCTAAAAAACACTCAACTCAGCAAAACCATTCAATCACTTTGGCTCAATAATCAACTTTTCTATAGACAAGTTGATCATTTCCTCAAAGAAGTCAATCAATTTCATCGAATCAAAAACCTTTTTGAAACCAACATATAATTCAATTATTTTAAAGAATTAGTCGACTAATATGCAAAAAAAAAAACTCATTTTACTCAATTTTCTAAGAATTTGCAAACTCATTTTTGAATGAAACCTAAAAATATTTCCAAAACAAGATCAAAACCATACAAAATCCAATAAAAAAAATATTTTTTTTCATTTTAAAAATCTAAAACATATAAGTTATTACTAATAATCTTCATATGAATACTAGAAAAGATTTAAGAAACTATGTAATAGTTTTCCTAACCATCAAGTTAGTGAGGAATTATTAATATAGTATTTCTATAACACCCGAATACCCACAAAAAATCATATTATAGATGTTTCTAAGAATAAAGCATTAGTAAATAATACCCTAATTGAGGCTAGAAGGCTAATATCTAATATGGCATCTAGTTCCCAATATTTTGGTACCTGAAATAATACCTCTTCATCTCAAAATGTAAATGAGAAAAGTATAATAGAAAGGAATGAATAATTAAATAATTTTTTCCTTAGTTGAAAAGGTAGTGAAAGGGGGAGTGTCAGCACAAGTATGCGGGCCATACTACAGATGTGTGTCCTAGTTTATAAGAAAACCAATAAGTTAATGTAATAGGTGGACCTTAGGGAAAACTAGAGAATGATTCTTATGCCCCAACTTATAACTAGGGATGGAGGGATCATCCCAACACAAGTTATGGGAATAATCAAGTACCACCACCCCATTAAAATCAATAAGGATATAACCAACACTTTAGATCCTATCCTTTTCCTTAAAATGACCCAAAATCATAATTCATTCAACTACCTCAGCAATAAATACCATAACAATATGCTGGTATGCTGTTAGAGGATATAGTTAAATCTTTAGTAACTAATACTATTCAATTTCAACAAGAAATAAGAAATGGGATAACAAACTTTAAAAGTTAGAAGAGTTAGTTGGCAAATTCATTAGGTAAATTGCAAAAACATCAATCCTCAAAGTTACTCAATTGAATAGAAAGTAATATCAGAGAAAATGTGAGTGCTATCACCATTAGGAATGGAAAATAGCTAGACAATCCAAAGAAAATGAAGGATGACCAAAGAAACAACCTAAAAGAGAATTAATGAATGAAAATATAAAAGAGATCAAATAAAAATATCCTAAGGAAACTAAAATAAAATCTTTTATCCCTTATAAACCTATTACTTCTTTTCCTTGATGCTCAACTATAGGTAAGAAGAATGATAATGAGAAGGAGAAGCTAGAAATAGTTAAGAAGATGGAGTTTAATATTCCCTTAATAGATAAAATAAATAAAGTGATTGGATATACAAAGTTTTAAAAAAAAATTACACTAATAAGAGGAAAAAGAATATTAGATGAAAAAGTAAGCATGGGGGATAATTTGTCTGTGATTTTACAAAGTTAATTCCCACATAAGTGAAAGGATGTTGATATTTTTACCATTCCTTATAAAATAAAATAAAATGAGGTATGAGAATTGGATTTTAGAACTATGAAACTTTATAAATGTCATTCCTTTATTTGTCTTTAATAACCTACATGTATGACCCCTTGAGGAGACCCATGTTATAATCTAAATAGTTGATAAATATATCAAGTATCATGATGGGGTGATAAAGGATGTTATAGTTCAAGTAAATGAACTTGTTTTCCATGATATTTTTTATGTTTTAGACATGTAAGATGATGGATCCCCTAACTCTTCTCCAACTCTATTAGGAAGAAGATATATAGAAACATCTCAAACTAGAATTGATGTGTATAATGTGTGTCTTACTATAACATTTGATGGCTAAACAATTTGTTTTAATACTGATGAAACCATAAGATATCGTGCTAATTGTGAATCTATATATATGGTTGTTGTAAATGACACTTTGTGAAAGCAAGTTCTTTAATTAACAACTAATGATCTGGTATAATTTGTTCTTACAAATATGATAGAAGAAATAACACTTTAATCTAGATAAGGAAATAGAGGAATGTGTTTTTACATTTTTAGCTTATCCTATTAATATAGGGGAGCAAATTGAATCGGCTATTATAAGAGAAAAAACCCCTACCCTCTATAGAAAAGGCTGTAGAAGTATATTTGAAAACATTACCCAAAAATCTAAAATATGCCTTCTTATTTGATAATCAAACTCTTCATATCACCATTGCTAGTGACCTTATATCTTCACAAGAAGAGAAGCTTATTAGAGTTCCAAAAGAATATAAAATTGCATTACATTACAACATTATTATCTCAATAGTGAAATGGAAAATCAATAAGCATTAACGCAAAGCATCCTATGAAGAACATTGAGTGGAGGATTTTAAACTATGATTTTGACTTTAACCCTTGTAGTCCTCCTTTACCTCATCATTTTAAGCCCCACCCCATCTAGTGCTTTATATTTGTATGGTCTAATCATTGAGAGTAATGCTTATTCTAAACATGGTGGAGGTATTATCTATATTTTTTTGTTCTCATTTTATTTTCTTTTATTATATTATTTTCCTTTGTTACATTTTTAACTGTGCCTTGTACTTTTTTTCATATGATTTTAATTTTGTTATTTATATTAGTTAAATTAATTTATTTTTATTAAGAAAAAAAGGAATAAAAAATTAATGACATGACACGTTGAGAATAGATAATAAAAGAAATCTCTAATTAATAGCTTTCATGTGGAAAAGTAGTTGGGACTAAAAAACAATTTACAACATACTTTTAGAAAAGGGGAAAAGGATTTTTAATATTTTTGTTGCATCTCACTACCAAAAACATTTGAACATGAAAACTTTATGGTCATAATTGAAATGAAAAAAAAAATTAACCTAAAAAAAATGGTGACCTTTTGAGCCTTAATGAAGGTTATAATGTTTATCTAGTATACTTTTTATTAATGTGTGTTATTCTCTGATTGTGTATGAAACTTGGAGATTTTATTATTTTCTTCAAGGTTATATGAAGTTGCTACATACATTAAGATGATAGAGGAACCGTTTTATTCTTACTAACTACTTAGGCAAATAATCTACTTGTTATAATTTTTCCTTTACTTAACCTCAGTGACCTTTTAAACCTAATTTCTTGATAGTTGACCTACATACATAAATTATTATCCATATCATCTCTTGTGCCATATTCAATGGATAGTAGAGAAGAATGTGGTAATAAGCTATTAATGTGGTTAAAACTTTAAGAATGAGGGTGTTTTAATGTTATTTGGTGAGTAGTGAATCAAACTATTTAAAAAATGATGCAAAAAAGAGACAGAGAAATACTTGAGGTACTGGAGTGGAAAACAAGGCATAGATTGTACAACCACTAAATTCTTATGCTAATTAAGATGGAGCATAGAACACAGGTACCTTGTGAAATATGACTCAAGTTAGAAAAATCGCATTTTAGTAGATGCTACTAGTATAAGAGGTGATGATTGGAGATAGAAAATCCATTAAAAAAAAGAGTTAGAATTTTAAAGTTGTGTGCTTCACTAGTAATGAACATTTCACCACAATCCTAGAATTTATCCTGACCCTTGCATTGTTACAATAAAATAAAAGACCCTTTGATTTTTTTCATACTTGGGTTAATAAGTAGTGACATATAAAGAAGAGTAACAAGTCTGGGTCCATCATTACCATGGGTAGAAATTTTGAGATTATATGAATATGAGAGACATATGGGAGTAAAGTGCTCCCAAATGCCTAAAGCGACAATCTATAAGCCTAATTCTTCATATGTTTTCATGTTAATGACATAAAAAAATATATTGGAATGGTTGGTTGGGATGTGGATGACCTAAAATGAATCTAAAAATGATTTTTTTTATGTTTACATTTCACTATTTTGATTCTCGATGAAACAAGTGCGTTTTTTATGTTAATTATTGATATCTCTTGTTAACTATTGGAAGGGGTCATATGTTACTTGATATATTGGACTTATTATACTTTTATGCTTGTGTATCGTGATTAAAAGAAATGGCTCAAGTGTGGGAGTATTTGATAGGTGCATATTTTATGTTATTAATTGACATATCCTCTTCTAACTTTATATAATTGTTATTAGAATTAAAACCTTTTCCTCAAGTTTCTCTATTATTCTAGTTTTGTAAGAAAAGATGAAATTTGGGTAGATTAATAAAGGAAAAAAGCATACTATGCAGAGAAAAACTTGGATTCAATGAAATTTGGATGTGCTATCATGAAAGACCCTATTAGAGGAGCAATGCATTGAAAACTCAAGAAAAAGTAATGAAGGAACAAGAAATACTAGTGCCCAATATTTATGATCAAGAAATACTAGGGCCCATCTTTTTGGAAATACATTTAGTATTTACGAAAATATAATCCATATTCCCTAGTTTTGCCTCCCATTTGCACTATTAATTCAAATAATGTGCATAATGTTATAGTAAAAACATAGCTTTCCTATATTTACTAATAAAAACCATATTTTTGCTAATTTTTTATCTAATTTGTGCATACCTTTTCCTCTATATATAACATATATCAGTTTGAATAGATCTCAAAGAGCATCGGTCTTAGAACATTGAATTCATTTTCATTATCTCCAAACGATTAGAGATCTTTTTTCAAGATTTAGTTTATTACTAGAATTGAAATATTAGAGATCATATGATATTTGTAATTATGTAATATCCTAAGTTATTTATTTCCTTTATGTCATACTTTTTGTTATGTTCGGAGCAATTATCATTATCAATTTAATTAATTCAGTTTATGATCTTGTGTAGTCTAATTTAGTATGTGTTAATTTTTTTTATCTATGTTAATTAATGCTATGAATTTTACGCGAATAGGTTCTACATTTTCTGGTGTCATAAATATGCTAGGTTAGATTAGTATATGGTAGAAAGATAATATAAGGTTATAGGATAATCAATCATGAGATGTGAATTAGACTTAATAGTTTTTTATCTTTTTTTGTTACATTAATAAAGCTAGTCAAATGATCATCAATCCAATATTATGAATTAATTATATAGTTTAACCACCATTTTAATTTAAGTGTTAGTCATATGTTATAGGATAGTATAGTTACTCTATAATTATTAATTTATAAATCTAAAAGTTGTAAATACATTATTTATTTAATCTATTCTTATTTATCTTTGGGAAAACATATTTGAGTAGACTCTAATTACGGTTCTAGTTATCTTCACCTTTAATCAATAATGCTTCCATTAATTAAATCTAGAGATATTATCCTAGGTTACTAATTTTTTAGATATTAAATGATAATCAAACCTCATTTTTTTTTGTATAAGGGATGCTAGGAAGATTACACTTAGAGATTCTATATGTTAAGATTAAAAATACTACATAACCATTTAATTCAAAGATGTGTTTATAACCCTATGTTGAATAAGTCCTCTTATCCTAGTTATCCTATTATTGTTATTCTGCTATTTTGTTAATTATTAGCTTTTTTCTTTTTATTATTAGTAATTAGTTTTTCCTAATTTGATAACTAGAAAATTATTTAATAATAGATTTCTAATAATTAAATTAAAGTATTTATAGGATCAACCCCTACTCTCTTCTTACTAGTTGTATATATGTTTAGCAATTAATTTGGAGTGTCCATGACAAAATACCACATAACGAAGGCATCATGTACAATTAGAGAAATGAACCTAATAAAGGGAGCATGATGTCCTCACTCAATCTTATTTCACAAGTACACAATAACTCTATATACAATGCTTTATAATTTACCAAATTTAATACACAATGCTAATATATAGTAAGGAGTACCATATCTAAAAATCATGACCAAACTCCAATATTTCACAAATAAAATACTAATGTTATTGCAAAGTTGCTATTCCCAAATGAAATTGTTTTCTTATAGTAATGTACATATGCTACTCCAATCAAATACTAATATTTCCCATATAACATTCAATACTTTTATGGCTCAAAGTTTTTTATTCAAGACTCAAATTCCAAATTTCTACCAAAAATAATGTGATACACCTCAACACTTCAAAAATCAATACTCTCAAACCTATACCATTATCATCCAAACCATTATATATTATATATCAAATTTATTATAAACAGAAAAAGGGATACAATAGCATAATCATTTCCCATGAAACTCGCAAAAAGATGCTAAATTACCAACAAGGTGAAAAATCATATATAACCAAGAATATTCAACAAGGTTCCAAAATTTTTCAAAATCACATTGAACCACCCCTAAAATATAAGAATCTAAAAATGTAATTAACTTTAGTTAAAACAACCCATAACACCTCAAATGGCCCAAAGGCCAAACCTCCACTAGTCTCAAAACACTAAAATCTTCTAACCTCAATAACCTACACCAATCAATATATTTAAACACAAATAAATATACTCATCCGTTAATTTATATAAACAGCATAATAAAACATCAAGCTTCAGATTTTGTGGTAAAGCCTAGCAATCCATATCAATTTAAACTTCTCACCTCAAACCATGAACTTGCAAAAATCATTAATTATAAATTAATAAATAAATGCTAATAAAAAATCCAAGCATGATTTCTATTACAAAATCTTTATACCATCAATTCCATAAAAATTAACATATAGGAACAAATTTTCCATGACTAGAGACATGCATAATTAAAAAATGATACTTTAGTCTCCAAGAGTTATATATGCCTGATCACATCCTTCCACTCCTTGATTACCAAAAATGAAAAAAATAATTAAATAAGACGATATCACATGGATTTAATAGAAATCAAAAATAAATGAAGGAGAACAACCGCTAATGCCTCTTTTCTATTATAAGTGATTAACAATGAATTAAACATTTTATCTTTATTATATTTTTCTCATTTTATTCTAGGTAATGGAAATGTGCAAATCATGATTGATCTTAGAAATGAATTCTCATATTTGACTTGGGATTGTTAATTTTGCATTATGAGTTGTAAAGCATTGATTTTCTTTGTTGTTTGTTTTCAATGAGTTGTTGAATGGATTACTTATTTCTACAACTCAACTTTTGTGTCAAAACAAATAATGTTATGCATGATTGTGTATATTCATTATTTTTTGAACTAACTCTTCAATATTCTATTGTTACTGCTATGCAGTGATTGAAAAAATAGTTTAGATGGCACCATCTTTTAAGTTGATGGAGCTTTTTATTTCACAAGTTTAATTACTCTAGATAGCTCATTCAAATTTTATGCTCTACTTTTGGATTCATTATCCATTTTTTATCTTGGTGGAGATAAAAATTTATATATGTGATGTAACTCTAAACTTGTTTTCCCAACTTACGCTAATTTCTTTTATTTTAATACATTAAGAAGTTAGGTAAATTTATCACCCCCTTTTTCACTATAACACAATATATATATACCTCACCACCTACCTCACAGATAAGGGTAAGTATCCAGCCAATCCAACACTTGGAGATAGGAAAATCAAGGTGTACAGCCTGGGTCTATGAAGACCTTATATGACAAGAAATCACTAGCAAGAATAAATTAATTTCAAATGAGAAACTCCTTGGTCACTTAAGTAACATAAAATAAAGTCTTAGGGAATTTCTATGCTTAATGACCCAACTAGGCTCAAAAGAGGATATACCACTCACTGGCTTTCCTCGGGGAACCTACACCAAACCTCTTGCTTATGGGATTAGGTAGGGGATTGCAATAAAATCCCATCAATATGCTTACATACGGATCAAACCAATCTATCACTATCATATAGGTTATAGTACAAGAAAGACTCACACAATATGCTTATGGTATGACTTGCCAAAATGTACATGTGATTCTCCCTCTATGTGATGTGTAAGATATTAGATGAATATCTTTCACAAGTGCAAGAACTTTTTAGTTTGGCTTGATGATCAACAAATTTGATTTAATGTAAGAAAACCTAAGTATGGACAATTTCAATTACTATTCAAATAGTAGGTTTTGATCTACTCCAAGATCAAAACAACGTCTAAAGTGAATCCTCTAATTTCTCTAGAGAATGACTCCTAAATTTTACTCCTCACTAGATAGAGAGATAGGAAGGAATATGGCTAAGAGTTTTGAGTCTTGTTACTCTTATTCATTAAGAGTTCGATTCTTTTCATTATGCTTCCTCAAATGTACAAAGCATAAATATATATATATACATGAATATGATACTTGATACAAACCCCACCTTTTTAATCACTACTTCCTATCTTGATTTTAAATATCTAAATTTATTTGTTATTCACCCTAATGATTTTGTGTTTTTTATTTTCATAGTTGAATGGGAGAAGGAGTCAAATATGGAATAATAGATGAACAGACTAGATATCAAGAAATGAGTGAGAAGATCAGATAATATTATTTTTTTTCAATAAGTAAGAAGATTTATAACTATCAAAATGGAAAGTTATAACCAACCGTAGCAATCAATATAATCTAATAGCGATAACCACCTAGCATATTTAGCATACATACTATAGTGTATCATTCTCTTAGAGACATATATAATAATAACTCTTAAAATCATAGAGTTTTGCCTAGCCTGATTCTAAAACAATCTAAGATTCCTTTCATGCCAAATAGTAGCAATATAAGAAATAAACAAAGCCCCTAAGATATCTTTTTTTTCTAGAGTTCTATCAAGATCTTGTGATTAAAGCTTTGACTTCTTGATCCCAGCCATTGATCCTATCACTTCTCTCTACAGCAACCCTAATCTCTTGCAGAAACATGGAAGTAAAGAGGTAGAAGGGAAACAAATGGTCTCTAGCCTCCATTTCCTACTTTTAGAAAACACACATAGGATCCACATTCATGCCCAGCTCCCCCAATCTATCTTTTTTCAGTAATCGATTCCTAAAGGCAAGCCAGGCTGGAAATCTCAATCTTAGTACAATCAGTGGCCTCCAAACACTAATTTTCCATCTCTACTTCTCTTGTTTAGTACAAATAAGATGGTAAGCTTCTTTAATGCTAAAAGTAGCAACATTCCTATCCACACAGTTCTGAAAATACTCTTATAAAAGAGGTTGAGTATGTAGGATTTTTTGAAAAATCCAAGAAGTATAAGCAAAGGGTACAAAGTCCCACAAAGAATTCTACTTAAGGTAAATGGTGTGTACCCATTTGACCCAAAAAGTATCCTTCTTAGCTACAATGTTCCAAAGTAACTTTCCCAAAGCATAATTGTTCCATATATCCAGAGTCAGGAGGACAAGACCCCCATCATTAGTAGGCCAACAAATCTTATCCGAAGATACAAGTGCAGACATTCTAACACTAATCTTCCTTGACAATAAAAAGGCCCTGCACATACTGATGAAACAATGAAGAACTTTCCTTTGTAGAAAAATTAGTTGGCTGAAATATAACTGAACACTAAGTAAAATAAATTTAATGAGCTACAAATAACCAGCATAGGACAGATATAGTGTATTCCAATGCCTAAGCCTACTAGTAATCTTATCCAAAAAAGGCTACAAATGACCTATAAAAACCCTTGCAGAAAACAAAGGAAGCCCCAAATAGGTTATAGGAAATGAGCCTATAGGGAAACCTAAGTGAGATAGAATGGAAGCTTGAACCTGCTTAGAGACACCTCCAACGAAGACACTACACTTCATTGGATTGATAAACAGTCCAGATAATGTAGAAAATTAAGATAAAAAATCTTGTAAACAAAGAACACTCTGTAGATCTCCATTGCAAAATAGCAGCAGATCATCAACAAAATTAAGATTGATAAGCCTCAGAGATTTACACCTAGGGTGACCATGAAATCTTGGATTAGCCCATATTTTCTTCAAACATCTACTGAAGTAGTCCATCACCAGCACAAACAGATATGGGAATAGAGGATCTCCTTGTCTTAATCCCCTATTACCAGGAAAAGGAGGAGAAAGCACCCTATTAAATCTCAAAGATAAGGAAACAGAAGAGGCACATACCATAATCAGCTTAACCAAATTGATGTGGAAAGCCATATAAGAGTAATACATTCTGCAAAAAATTCCAATTCACCTTGTCATAAGATTTTTTAAGATCAATCTTTAGCATGCATCTAGGTGATATACCCCTGGTAGAATACTTCCTAACTAGCTCATGAGCCAAGAGAATATTCTCACCAATACTTCTACCCTTGATGAAAGCATTATGAGAGCTGTCAATGATAGAAGGAATAATACTCTTCATTCTCTATAAAAAAAATCTTTGAAATGATTTTATAAATCATAGTATAATAAGCTATGGGTTGAAATTCATACACCCTATTTGTATTTGGCTTCTTTGGAACAAGAGTTAAAGAAGTGACATTCACTTTCCTAGGCAAGAACCTAGATGCAAAGAATTCTCTTATAGCCCAACAAAGCTCATTAGCAACAATATGCCAACTCTTTTTTGAAGAAGCCTGCAAAGTACCCATCAACCCTAGGAGCTTTAGTGTCTCCCATAGAGAATACAACCTCTTTGACTTCATATTTGGATACAGGTGCAGTAAGGCCTACTTGTTGAGTCTATGGCAATTGAATCTAAATAGTAGAATGATCCAAAACTCCCATCATCCTTTGCTCAGTCCCCAAAAGTTGTTCATAATAAGCAAGAAAAGTAGCCTATATATTTTTTGCCCCTCTAATTTCATTATAATCAAAGTCCAGCAACACCACCATTGACCTCCTCTGTTGTCTTTCATTTACGTTAGCAAAGAAAAACTTGTGATTAGACTCACCACAATTGAGCCACTACACACATGCTTTCTGTATTTCATACATTTAAAATTATAGTTTAGAGGTTAATGGACCTTAGGTAGTCAACCCAATGACTAGTTCGTCATTTTCTAATCGGATATTATTTAGGGTAATTGTGGGGGTCGATAATGATAATATTTTTTTAAAACCCTATTGATATTAGTCTCAGAATAGGTGGCTATAAACTCATCTTCTCGTCCCACGAGCTAGTAGAGGTAAAGTATGAAATGACTCCCCTAAGCCTAAGTAGATTCGGGTGATCTCACCTATTTTTTTTTATTTTATGTTTTGGGATAAACTAAACTGGATTTCAAGCCCACAATCCAGCCTAACCCTACCCTATATTTGTCTGTTTTTCATCATTTGAAAGCCTACCACCCCCATCTTGCACGATACCCTTCTCACCCCTCACCTTCTCTCTAGTGGCACTTTTTTTGTTACATTCCTTTATCTTCTCCATCTCTTCCTTGTCCTCACTACCTTCTCCCTTTTATTTTTGATGGAGTTATCTCCACTCATATCTAAAATTGAGGCCATTAATACCTAAATATTACCATTAGTTTTCCCCTTCCTTTTTTTGTTTCTGTCAAAGCTGACTCCCATCGAGCTATGCCATTTATATATGCATTTAAGAAGGGCTTGGGATGCATGTTTTTTATTCTCAAATCTATGATTTTTTGGCTAATGCATTTTGCTTCTACTATAATTTGTTGATTATGACAAAGGATCTCGGAGATTACTCTGGTGATTCATTGGAAAATGATTATGTTCCTGGCACCCCATTTTTGCTAGTCGATTATGCCTGTAGGTAGGCGGGTTTGGTTGATGTGGCATTAGAGCTCTACAGATAGTTGGTTGGCATTAAGAGGGTGTATTTTTCTCATTTCCTGTCGTTTCTTTCTAGTTTTTGTTGATCTATGCTAACCTACCTGTTCTGTAATTGTTTGAATTGATAGGGATCCACCGGTGTGCACTTGATCTGGGTTAAAGGTTGGCAAAAGATATAGTGGCTCTGGCAACTTCAACACCTTCTCCACATGCAAAGTCGTGGCTCTATGATCATGGCATAATTCATCATTATATGAGTCTAGTGTTAGTAACTTCTTCCCTAGTTTTTGATTTGCTAATTTTTTTTTCTTATTGATAGGTTTCAATCAATTGAAATTCAAATCGAATACTTGATTCTATCGTTCCTACTTTATCATCTTATACTGGCTTCCTTCATTATATAAAAGATAAACCATCTTCTTAATTTTAGAAGTTGTAAGAAAAATTGTTATTTTTATAATGTTTTTGATAATCCGAAAGCATCTATGTTTATAAAATATTTATTTTCATGGGACAAAGTGTTAAAAATATTTTAAATATTAGTATATTAGTGGTTGGGCCTTTTTCTACGACTCAAAAGAATATTTTAATCCATTATTTTATATAGAAATAGTAAAAGGTCAAAATAAGAATTTTATAAACAAACAATTTTTTGAAAAACAAATAGATTAAATAATCAAAACAATAAGACACTTATCTTATGTATGCCATCAAGTGTGATATATATTATTTTTATTTATAATAAAAGTTTTTAACTTAGCCGTTAATGAGATTAATTTATCGATTTCAAATTCATTTATATATTCATATATTTAAATCTTTCATTATTTTCGTAGTTAATTATAATACTTTTGAGAAAGACATATTTTTCAATATATAACAAAGTTTTACCTTTTCTTTATTCCTTAGTACCTATTGTTGTTATATACTAATTATCTTAAATGATATTATATGATAAATCTTTCTTTATCTCAATTTTCTAAAATTTGTTGATAATCCTACCAACGTTTAGTAACTTAGCCATAAAATTTTCTATTAATAACAAAACTGAATGATTCTTTATGCATAGAAAGCTAAATTCTGTATCTAAGACTTTTGACCTTTAAGTTTTCTTAATATCTAAACAAAACAAAGTTAAAAACATCAATCAATGTCGATCATAATTTACTTGTGCAGATTTATTATATGTTTATATTCTAAAAGCACATATAAGCTCATACAAAACACTAATATCCAAACCTATGTTTTTTTTTCTCCTCTAGCACCATGGCTTATGTTCTATATATCCTGCTAATTATATTCATGCATTCAACCTATTCATGAAGACCTTCAATTAATTCATCAAGATCTTCAATTGATTCATAAAAATATTAAACCATCTTTAAGATTACAGATTTGATATCCTATTTTTATCCTTCTTCTCCAGTTTAGTTAAAGAAATAATGATTCTTCTATGATCATCAACACCTAAAGTTTTTTTTTGCTTTTAAAGATCTTATATTCTATATATACAGATTTTATATTCATTAAATTTATGTTTCAAATTTATATACATATCTTATATATGTGTGGAATATGATTTCTATAAAGTATAGATTTTTATTTTTATTTTTATAATTTTATAACCTATTATAAATACATTATATGCATCATGTTATCTAATATTATTAGCTTAAGAAAATCTGATTTTATGCTATATTTGTGGTTGCTTTGATTTAGTGGAAAATTTACACTATTTTATAAAAATCACACCAAATTAAATTATGAGAGTTTACCCATAACATTAATACCAAATCAAAGAGCTAAAAGTCTATTTTTCATTAAAAAAATAATTTTTACTTTGCAGTTATATACAGAAAATGGTTAGGCTTATAGTAGGGTTTGGTCGAATCTCAAAACTAGTACAACTTACAAAATTGAATTTTTGGTGTGTTATATTCGTGTTGACCATATCTTGAGTTTTGGTAGTTATTTTAACACTAGATATTAATGTTAGACCTAGGTTGACCAAGCTTTATCTTTTAATATACTTTTGGTTTCAATATGTTTGTGAAATATTTGAGTTAGATTTGGAAAGTTGGTTATTCTAGTTGGATCTTTCTATTTTCATAAAGTTGCTGTTATTTAGAGAGTATCATATTTGGAAAAGTTTCCATGGTTTCAAAGAGGATAATAAAAGAAAGAGATTTAATGAAGAATAGTTTCTTATGTACATTATATGATTACCTTAATAAGTCATTAATACTTTAAGTGGAACAAGTGGGCTTTTGGTCCTTTTGGGTTGTCTTCTTAAATTTGGAGATTAGTAATAGCCTTACTCATTTCTCTTATGGAAATTTATTTATTTTCTAGCTTTATGTAGTTAAGGCACCTTATCTACTATAGATTCTTCTTTTGATCCTATTAGAGGGTGTGCACACTTCATATTGGTTAACTGAGGTTGGATTTTTTCCTTTGGTGCTAGGACCATTGGGATTATCTAGGAGGTAGATCTCTTGTGATTAGATTTGGTGGTTGTTAATTGTCTTCAGAATTTTATTTTATCCTTTAGTGCTAGGACAACTAGGATTGCTAAGGAGGTGGATCGTTTATGGTTGGAATTTTTTGTTTCTGGAGGATTTTAAAAAAAAAATTATCCCCATTAGACTATGTCTACTGGATATCCCAATTTTGATTTCTAATCCTCCTATGGTTGGTGGTAGGTCTTCAGACTTTGTTTTGCTAGGTGATCCCCTTGTTCATTTACCCACTTAAATAATTACAGGATGTGATCACCTAAAGTAAAGATTAATAATCATATTTTTTTATTTATTCTAATTTGGTTTCTTTATTTGATTTGATGTGTGTGTGTGTGCATGTGTGTGTATAAGTCTATATTATATTCTACTATACTAACATGTTACTTGGTTGCTTTCCTAACTAACTTGTTACATGTTTTAAATGGGACTATAATGATCCATGATGTACATGGTCAGTGGATGACCTAGTGTAGATTGAGTGTGGACCTATTCAAAATGTTGATGATAAACATAATGGGAATAGTGAGAGTGGTGGCCATTTTAGGGACTTTCTTGTCATTATTTATTTCAATAACTACTTTTATACTTTTTTGCTGTAATTGATATTGTCATTTTAACTTTTCATTTGGTTATAATTTTCATTGAGTATACTTGAAATTTATATTTTTATCATATTGAGTTAAAATTGAAGTTTTGTGTGTTACCTTATTATAAGTAGCCTTATTAGTCAGTGTAAGTGGGACATGTTTGTCTATTACTCTAGTTGTGTGGTGATACCCTTATCATATTTAGTTTCATCATATATTTTTCATAGTTTTTTAGTTGATTGGTTTTGAAAAAATTAAGCGATATCAAAGCAATGGTTTCCAAAACTCATTTTCAAAATATTTATTGTAAACTTTTCATTGAGAATTTTGAAGTACATTTGAACCCTTTTGAGAGGTGTTACTTATAAAACTTTGATTTAACCATATATTTGTGGATGATGAAATATACTAAGCAATAACAGAGTACTTAAAATATGTCAAAGTGTCTTCCAAATGTGACTTAAAAATTTTACATCTTCTTTTGATACTATACTTTAAGAAATATTATGTAACCTTACTATTTTCTTAAAATAAAATCCTATCATATGAGTTGCATCATCCATTTTAATACAAGGAATAAAATGTGCTATTCTAAAATCCCTATGTACCACCACCATAAAAAATCATTTTCCTATTTTGTGCTTGGGAAACCTAATATAAATTCCATGCTAATACTCTCCCATGGTTGATTAGGTATTGGTAAAGAAGTATACAAACCTTTATAGAAGAAATTCTTACTTTTCTAACAAATTACACATCTTCTAATAATAGCTTATACTAATTTTATCATTCATGACCAATATAAATTTTCTTATAATTTTTCATGGTTTTATGAACACTAAAATGGCTAGCTATACCTCCCTTATGTACTTACTTAACAATTAAATTATGCGCACAAAAATGAGGTATACACAACTTATTAAGTTTGAAAAGAAAGTCATCTTATAGCATATAATTACCACAACTATGATTTTACTTATATTCATTATGAACTTCAAAGAAATGTTCATCTTACCCATATAATTTTTTCAACATTTCAAAACCTAATAATTGAGCATCCAACATAACAAGTATCATAGGTCTCCAAGTTAATACATCCACTACGACACTTTGTCTACCATCAAAATGTTTGATAGAAAAGATGAAAGATTTTAAGAAAATAACCCATTTAGTAGGCCTAAGACTAATATTCTTCTTCACATGCAATTATTTCAAACTCTCATGATCTAAATACAAATTAAATATCTTAGGTCTTAAATAATCACTCCATATTTCCATCTAACTTCAAATAATTTATCAAAATTAGGTAAGGATAATACTAGTGCATTAGATAGCTTTTCCTTTAAATTTTTAAAGGATTTAGTGGCAATTTCTCTCCACTTAAATTCACCTTTCTTCACATGATGTGTAATCAACATGGTAATATTTGAGAAATCTTTAATCAATCTTCTACAGAAACTTGCTAATTCGTGAAAACTACTCACCTCGTAAATATCTTTAGGTATTGGCTAGTTATGAATAACTTGAATCTTTATACGATCCACTATCATACCTTTTCTACTAAAAATATAAGCAAAGAAAACAGTAATCAAAAGCATAAATTCACATTTTCCTATTTTTCCATAGATTTTAGTTTCCCTTACCATATCAAACAACCTCCTCAAATGACTAAGATGATCAGGCTCATTTTTTCTATACACAAGTATAACACAATGAATTTTCAGAGAAAATATTAAAGAACTTCATTCAATACATAATCTAGAGAGCATACCAGTCCACTCATAAAGGCTATATTTTATTTTAAAAGAATTTTTCCATTCATCCTCTTCTTTTATTCTTATTTGATGATATCCACTCCTTAGATCAATTTTAGAAAATACTTGTGCTCCACTTAATTCATCTAATATATCATCTAATCTAGGCATAAGAAAAATATATTTGATAGTTATATTATTTACAGATCTATAATCAACACACATATACCATCTTTTTGAGGAACAAATAATGTAGGTACACGACATAGACTCATGCTTGCTCTCACATATCCTTTTCCTATGAGCCCTTATATTTTTCTCTCTAATTCCTTAACTTCTTCTGAATTACATCTATATGTAGGTTTATTAGGTAAGGACATGCCAAGCATTATCTCTATAGCACATTCTATCCCTTTTTAGTTTGTAATCCTAGTGATAAATCATTAGGAAACACATATTTATATTTATCAATAAGCTCATCTAATTGTGGATTATTCTCATTTTTCCCTCCTTATATGTATTCCTTGATAATAAAAGCATAGCAACTACCATCTTCCTTAATACATTATGTCATAGCCTTTTCATGTAAAAAAAAAACTTTTTATTTTCGATTATATTATCATTATCACACTTAGAAAGTTTCAATTTATGCTTTTTCTTATCCTTTTCAATAGGATATTCATTAGTAATACCACTAAAAATAGCATATCAATCATATTGATATGGTCTACCTAATATGATTCACATGTTTCCATAGGTAAAACATATCATAGCATGTCATCATGACCATTACCAAATCTAAATGAGATTAGGGTTTTTTATTACGTTGAATCTTGTGGCCTTGTCAACTAATTTAAGACAATATGGTTTTGGATGTGGAGTTGTCTATAACCCCAATTTTTTCATCATCCTCTCATTAGACGCATTTGTATACAATCCACTATCAATGACAACCAAACAAACTATATCTCCCACTCTTCTTTTAGTCTTGAATATCTTCTCTTTATAGAATATAATAATAATTGCCTTCATCCTCTGATTCACTTAAAATTTCTTTCTTTGACTTGAACTCAAGATATTTAACATAAGTCTCCAAAGCTTCAATCTCTTGTGTAGATAATACTCTTTGGTTAGGACATTCTCTAGCAAAGTGTCTAAATCTCTGACACTTAAAACATTTCTTTGTATATAATTCATTAACCTCAGTATTAATCTTTTCCTCTCAGTTAATCCCTTATTTCTTGTCAACAATTATAGAGCTTGAGGTATCCACCATGTACTTAGTATCTTAAGTACTTGAGTAGTACTTTATAGAATAATTATTTTTCTTATCATGTGGCTTCTTAGATTTGATTTTCTTTTTAAATCTCAAAGAGAGATTAATCATATTATTAAGAGAATCATATATACAAGCTATAACTTTATCTCAAATCATCATGTTGAGGCTACCTATGGATGTAGCACATGTTCATTCTTTCCTGTCATGGATGGCACATATAAATGTTAACCTCTAAAATTCCCCAACATATTCTTCAACACTTAAAATTCCTTGTCTAAGAGTAGTCAATATAATGTAGTTATCTTACTCACACTCTTTAGATATAAATTTTATTCTCAAATATTTCATTAACTTATTCTAAGATTTCATTTTAGGCTTACCTTCTCCTTCTCTACTTCTTTTTTAAGTTATCTTACTATATCCTTGTAAAATTATTAAAATTGAGAGTATATAACTCAAATGTTTTCCCATCATCATAATCCTTGAATTAAAAACTAGCCTCTACCTCATAGAACCATTCAAAAAATTTCTCAACATCAAGTTTTCCATCAAAATCAGGAAGATTGTGTTTAATACTTTTATCTTCTTTATGATGATGCCTCAATTGATGGTCATTGTTCCTTCTACTACTTCCACTACCTTTTGAGTCTTCTTCACACTCTAATTGTGAGTTCAAATATCATCCTCTTTCTATATTTATGGAATTTATAGAAATCCACATTGTATCTCCAAAGATATCCTTTTTGTTCTTGAAATTTTGCACCAAATCTTACTCAACAAAGTGAGACTCCATCATTTGCAATTGAGTTTACATTTCATAAAGTTGTTGAAATTGTGCATTGGTTGCTACAAAAATGATTGATACATTTATTATTTCCTTAAAAATGGCTTGAACATTCAATTCTCTATCCATATAAATCAACTTTACCAACACACTTAAAAAAAAAGGGTTAGTAACTCCTTAGGGTTCAGTGGGAACCCAAATCACTTAAGGCTTGTCCTGAAATTTTCAAGTTGCTTCCTACAAAAAATTATGATTCCAATAAATCAAAAACACAACCAATAATCAATATTATAACAAACACAATCAAATCAAAACAATTTACATGTTTCTTGTCAAATTCTTGATATAGAATTCAACAAAATTCACCATCTAATACTAGATAAATTCTAACTATATTTATCCATGTATTCTATGTTCTACCATGAAATATGCTTAATGATCATTCGAAACACTACACTAGTTTTGTAAGTTAAGTTTATTTCATGAATAACTGGTCGAAATGATGGAACACACTACACTTATATTATAATACACACTTACACACATTCGACTTACTTTCAACCTTACATATGTCACTTATTTCACAAACAACCAGCCCAAATGATGGAATGCACTCCATTTATAGTACCATACATAATTACACGCATTTTAACTAGGGTTTAATAATCCATTCAATTTCCATGAATTTAAAAAAAAGGGTTGAATTTCTACACAAGTAACACATATACATGTTGTTTCTCCTTCAAACTATTCGGCACACACATTACATAGAATCATCTTTAACTTGATTTTTTAAATCTCAATTCCAAGATTTGCTTTAATATCACTATAAATCCTATTCTAATCATGCATTCAATCATCCAAGATTAATGTTATGCCTTCAAGAATTCAAGATAAGCAATCAATATTTAGAGAGAAAAAAAAAAAGGAAACATCAAGAACCTCTTTTGTTTTCTTGTCGAAAGAAGTTGTTGCTTGATTCTTCTCCAAGCCATCTTATACTCCATTTTTGGTCGAACCAAACCTCTATTTGATACCAAAATTTGATATTCAAGATATTAGATGAATATCTTTCACAAGTTTTGAACCTTTGAGTTTGTGTTCATGATCAACAAGGTCGACTAAAAGTAGGAAAAATTAAAGATAAACGATTTCAATGTTTATTAGAATGGAAGATTTTGATCTCTGCAAGATCAAAATAACTTCTAAAGTAAAACCTCTAATTTCTCTAGATAATGGCTCCTAAATTTCACTCCTCATTTGAGAGAAATATAGGAAGAAAGATGGCCAAGAGTTTCAACTCTTGTTATTCTAATTCATTATGTGTTCGACTATTTGCATTATTCTTCATCGAATGATAATGAGTTTGAGACTAAATCTCCTTCATTAAGCCCAAATCAACCATATTAATTACATAAGATTTAAACTAATATATGTCCATATATATATATATATATATATATATATATATATATATAATGAATTATAATTACAATGAAAATATATAATAAAATATACATAAAATGTCAAAATTATATAAAACCTAATCATGATAATACATGAAACAATTAAAAATTAAGCTTCATGTCTTGTAACTTTGTCTTCCATAAAAATTTGTAATCCTTGCATTTTCATTGTCTTACATATTAGATTTCATTAGTGAAGTCCTCTTCTTGTAAACATATATAATACCTGCAAGAATCAAATAATAAAATATTATTATGGTTATTATAAGGTGTTTAAGGTTTTCAAGAACAAATAGTACTACCTCTAAATATACTAACTCTTACCCTTTAACAATATAATAATTAGATAGAGACACCACTACGAAAACGGGTTATAATAACGGGACATTAATAACGGTAGTTCGAAAACCGTTGTCAAACGCGTGGAAATTAATCGGCGGGAAGTTTTGATAACGGTTCTATTTAAAAACCGTTATTAAAAGGGCAACGTTAAAATTTGGACAGATGTTTTAATAACGGTTTCAGGTAAACCGTTATTAAAAGTATATTTAATAACGGTTTATATTAGAACCGTTGTCAAAAGTCGGAATCTTTTAATAACGGTTCTTCCAGAAACCGTTATTAAAACCCCAAAATCAAACTTATATTTCGTTCAGTTCTGTTTCGTGCCAAAATTTTCAGACTCTCTGCACCTTCGTTCTCTTGCTCTCCTTCTCCTTGCAAACCCTCGCACGACCACACCGGCTCCTCTCAAGTAAAGGAAATCCTCGCACCGCCAACTCTCCACCACGCCTCCGCCATTGCCGGCTCTGCATGTGCGTGCTGTCATTGTTCCGAAGCTAGCTAGCACTTGCACAATCCTCTGTCGTGTTTGAAGCCCTTAACTCTCTCAACATTCTCACCGTCGGGTTTGTAGCTAGCTCACTTTATGTATGTGTTTGTTCTTCTTCTTGTAACATTTTATCTACTTATATATGTATATATATATAAATGCATGCATGTTGGTATAGGGTTTCGTTTGTTTGTTATTGAAAGATTGTGGTTTGTCGTTCGAAAATGGGTTGTTTAATGTATTGGCTGAAAATTTTGCTGCTTTTTGTTGAATTTGTTGCGTTATTGTTATATATTAACAAATGTATGTGTTGGCCGAGACCTTTACATATATATATATATATATATAATATGAATGTGAGTGTAGAATTATATACATTTTCACTCATAAAAACTATACACACACACACACACACATATTTTCATTAATAAGTATAGGAGATCACTAGCAATAAGATATAGGAAATGTCATATAATGAAATGCAAATATATTTTATATATGCATATGTTAATGATTGCTATTTGATGAGGATTAAATAGATATAGAGAATAAGGAATATATAAAAGTGAATAATTAAATAGAGAGAAATAATTGTGTATGATAATAATAATAATAATAATAATAATAATAATTAATAATATGATTTATATATTATGCTTTAATTACATTTAGCTAGGTTTAGGGATTAGGTTTTTTTTTTGTGGTTTAGGGTTAGGTTTTATTATAATAAATTATGGTTAATTAGCTAGGGTTAGGGTTAGGGTTTATCGTTTATTATGGTTAATTAGGGTTAATTAGGGTTAGGGTCAGTATTAATATCTTTTTGGAAACGTGTTAACATGATTCGTATATATATATATAGAATAGCATGATACATTTGAGATTAATTCTTTCTATGCATGATTCGTATCAATAATATAATGGTACATTAATATGCTCAATACATAACATTCTAACATAATTTATTTATTTATTTTTTGTAGAGATATGGCCAACAAAAACATTGATAGGGATAGTAGTGATGAAGAAGGGAAGAGGGGACCTACGATTATGAGAATTATCGTAGACATGAGGAATAGAGGAGAAGTAGTTGATTTGGGATGGAATACTTACAATCTTCCCATCGGCCCTTACGCAGATATGTTCTTGACCTACATTTCCCTTGTGACCCGTAACCGTGTTCCTATCTCCTATAATAATTGGAAGCAGGTTCCACAGGGTCATAAGGAGCATATTTGGCAGGAAATCACGGTAAATATGCTATTTTATGTAATCATTTTTGTATGTCAAATGTTATTAATTTTAATAAATTAACATCGGTATACATCTACATATCTTATTTTGCAGAAAGTGTTCAATGTCCCAGAGAGTAGGAAGAAATGGCTTCTTAGACATTGTGGGGAGCGTCTAAGAACATTTAGGTCATATTTAGCTCGTAGAAAAATGTATAGAAAGAAGGATGGTTCTGTACGACAGAACCCACCCAAACGATACTGTTTCATCGATCAAGAAAGTTAGAACCAATTCATTGCTTATCGTCTTACGGTGGATTTTAAGGTACTTGTTAGATAACAATTAAACTTTTTGTATCAATCCCAGTATTATGCTTAATATTGAAATAACCATGTCATTATGTTTTGGCTTGTCACATAGGAAAAAAGTACCCAAAATAAAGAGATTGCCAAGCAAAATAAATATCGGCATAATATGGCTCGCAAAGGCTATGCGGGCCTTGAAGAGGAGTTGGTATGCATTTTGTCATTATCTATTTACATGTAAATGTTGAATTTTATAATAATATTCTTAATTAAGAATATTTTTTGATTTGTAGCTCCTAGCCCAAGACTTGGACCCATGTACCTTGTCCATCAATATTGGTACATTATGGAAGAAGGCTAGAGCAACAAGAGATGGATATATTAATGAATATGTTGATGTTGCAGCCAAAAAAATTGTAAGTTTGTAGATATCTAGAACCCTACTTAGTTTTCTTTTAGAAAACTATTATATTATGCTTATTCCTATAAGTTAAATTTACAGGACGAACTTGAAACGTTAGAAGGTGAGGAGGTGGACCAATATAGCATTGTGGCCCAGGCTACAGGAATTGTAGAACACCCTGGAAGACACACGGGCATTGGATTGGGTGTTAAGAGAACGAGCATATGTGGTCGATCTCGTGGTTCTCGTAGCACTAATGAGCAAGTCGCCATCCTCACCCAAAAATTGAACGTGGCATTTGAACGGATGGCAACAATGGAGCAAGAGTTGTCATTTATTGAATCTCAAGGGTATAAGCCATCCGATTCAGTAGACCATGATCAGCTTCACATACCTAATGAAAATAGCGTCAGAGATAGTTGTGAAGCTGATGCATTTCTTTCTACTCTTCCCGAGGTAAGCATTACAAAATATGAATTGTTATTAAATGTATTCGGTGTAATAAATTATTAATAATGTGTAATATTTTTGTTTAGGGTTTGCATAAATGTGACTTATTAGCGAATGACCTTTCAACAATTTTGGCGAAAGGAAGGGTCCGCATTAGTCACAGTATTGAAACGCAGACAATCCACGGGTACAATTTAGCCCTAAATACAAGGCCGGTGAGTATTGACACTCCAATCATTGGCAGTGCACACTTGCCTTGTTATAATGAGGGCGATGAGGCAACCACAGTACTAGAAGCTCATGGAAGCTTTGTGGCTTGGCATGCGGATCAAATACGTCTCACTACTGAAGAGGTATTGACATTTGACATGTTCATTAGACCTTGTTTAGTAGTTACACTATATATACCTTTTTCATATATATATATTTATATGCTCAATATATATTTTGTTTAATATTATCAATTAAGGAATCAAAAAAGAAGACTGCTTCTGCTAGTAAAACCAAGAGAGGTACTAGCAGAACGAGCAACACAAAAAAGGGCGCTGCTAAAGGAAAGAGAGCTAAATCTAAAAAATCAGTTGCCCCACAAAAGATTCCTTCTTCAGATCAGCAAAGCCAACCTCCACCAGCATTAGCTATATTATATTTTTATGCCCAAAACTACCTCAGGGACAATTATATTTTCATTGATTGTCGTCCTGAGTATGTTGTGAGGGACGATGCTACTTACATGGTATCGACGGCTGACATAAGCGACATTTATAATCAAGAATGGATGTCAACCATAAGTGTCGCCGTCTATGTCACGTAAGTATAATTTCATTTTGAGATTTTAGTACTCTTAACTTATACAATTGGAATTTTTATGACCACTTATATGAGTTATTATTTATTAACAAATATGCATTGTTTTTGTTGTCCATAGGTTGGTAGCTACTCGAGCTGCGATGGAGGGAATGTTGTCCTCTATTGTGTTTGTGTGCCTATACTACATAGCTGACGGTAGTACAATAAGAGAGGGTAGGCACATAAACTATTTAGCGGATCGCATTTTGATTGAGGGACACAACAAGCTCTATCTCATTCCTCACCTCGCAAGTGAACATTGTGTTTTGTACGCCGTCCGACCTGCTCTTAATAAAGTCTATGTGTTTGATTCCCTTCGAACCTATGACGTGCCTTTTGAAGTCGCTCGTCGTGGTGGGAAGGAATTTATCGACATGTTAGTATACTTTTCACTTCTTACTTCATTAGCTTATTTATACATATATTTGTCTAGCTAGCTTTCATTATTTGAGGTATATATGCATACTTACAATATTGTGTATCCAACTCTATTTATTAGGGCACTACGGACAGCGTATCAAAGGAGAGGTGGGAATGGTGTCCCAGACCCAAAGAATGTTCAATACGAGCCTGTCATAGTAAGTAGGAAGGCAACTATTTTGTATTTTATTTTAATTAAAATTAATATCTAATAGTTAGAGAGCTAACTGAATTTATATGACAGTGTCCACAATAGTAAAACGACAAAGATTGTGGATACTATGTATGTAGATCAATGGATCTGATAGTCCAAAATAGATCGGTCAACATAGATCCAAGCCATGTATGTTTTCTTTTTGATATTTTTCTATTAATGAATCATGACATATATGTTTGATACTTGACGTAAGTGCTAACTGTATATTAATCAAAACTTGGGATTTGTAGTTTTTCACCGATGATTATGCACAAGGCCAGCAATACAGTGTTGAAGAAATTGATGAAGTGAGAGAGCAATGGGCCAAGCATGTGCACTCATTCATTCGGTATTAGGTAGAGATCTATATATTCTATATGCATATATGTTCTGCAGGCTTGTATTTTGTCTATGTCTTTAAGTCTTGTAATTAAGCTAGATTTATAAACATTTTGCTTTGGTGTGTAGAGCTACCAAGTTGTGGTATGCCTACTAATTTTGATTCTTGAGTATATATGTCCGGTGTATTAACAAGGGATTGAATGAAATTATGGTGTGATTGCAGATATGTTATCAATTGATGTTGTTTTACAATGCAGATTTGGTAATTATTTGAACATACAATTGTGTATGTGGGCAGGAACAAAACTGCAAAAACTAAAAAAAAAAACTGAAGTTTTAATAACGGTTCTGAAGAAAACCGTTATTAAAAGGATGTTTTAATAACGGTTCTTCTAAAACCGTTATTAAAACTCTGGTATTTTAATAACGGTTTTCATAAGAACCGTTATTAAAACCTACCTTTTAATAACGGTTTTCTTCAAAACCGTTATTAAAACCCTCTTTTTTAACAACGGTTTTTCTCAAAAACCGTTATTAAAAATGCATTTTATGCTCATATTGGCAGGTTTTTTTATATTTTTGATAACGGCTATGAACCGTTATTAAAGATTTAATAACGGGCGTTTTAATAACGATTGAAAACCGTTATTAAAACTGTAAAATAACCGTTATTAAAAACTACTTTTTGGGGTAGTGAGATACTCCTGCATCACTATGTCATTCATGTACAGTTACATAGGTTATACAAGATATATTTGGATCCACCAAAACATGATTAATTGTAATCATACCAGCATATAAAGGTATAAAGATTATATCATACATATCACCTTTCTATGGAAACATGGATTACTTAGATTATCCAGACAGTAATGTTTAGAGTATAGCTTAAAGGTTAATGTGATATTAGATTTTCATTTATGACTTTCCAATCATCAATTCTTAAAGCAAGTGGGTTATAACTATACTAGTAGATCATGTATTCATGGAAACATACCAAAAATATATAAATGTACCACAATGTGGCATTCAAAGGTAACATAGGGTTGACATATAATTTAAGGAAGGTAAACATGAGTTACATAATATATTCATAACTTAAGCGAGGCATGAGCTCCTTAAGTAAGTATAGGGTAAAACAAGTATCATGTCAGCAACACAACCATGTCAAGATTGAGCATAAAATAAGATAATTCCAATTAATAACTATTTATGTGTTATTCTAGTTATTATTTTGTGCTAGGAGAATATATAATTCCTCTACAAAATTCTTGAGCAATCGTAGAACATAGAATTCTTTTGCCCCAAGTTATTGAGCAATAAGTGAATATAAAACTATTTTACCCCAAGTTATTAAGCTTTAGATGAGCTTCGAATTCTTTACCCCAAGTTATTGAGTAATATATGTGATTATTCAGCATGTTCTCTTAATATCATTGATATCAAACTAAATGAGCGGACATAAATTCCTAGCTCATGCCAAAGTAACCTATTAGTCATAAGCCCTAGCTTTTACCAAAGTAACCTTGTGGCTATTTGATACAAAAGAAAACACTCAAGCATTGGCTTTTATCATTATAAAACAAATTTTTCTTCATTTAGAAAGGATCTTCCATAAAATTAGAGACAAACGGATGGTTACATTGCTAGTTATAAGTGAAACGTACCACACAACCTACTAGGCATATACGTACATGTGCATAGCATGCATGGAGGGCATGGATACATGCATGGGTGAAATAATATACAGCTTGGGCATACATATTAGGTGATTTAATTAATTAATTAATTAATTAGTAGAGATAAAAATTAGTTAGAGAATAAAGTAGCATAAATCTACCATTTTGAAGAATATTCTTATTTTAGTATCTTTTAGCTATGCACCTTTTGAAGAATTATACCTTTTTAGCTTGTATCTTGTAATTGGTATCTTGGCTATATAAGCCATAGAATCACAATTGGAGAGAGATAATTGAATGAATTAAAGTTGAGTGCAAATTGCAAATTGCAAATATTAAATTTTGTGTTAGTTCATCTCAAGTTTAATCGAATATGTGTGAACAATTAATCTGGAATACCTTAATCTCTTCATCTATATGAATTAGAGATTAAGTAATATTTTTTCTACACTCAATAACCCATGCCCTTCTAGCCATATTAATCATCCAAACACATCCCAAAACTGAAACCCTAACTTTTCCAACTGAAGTCCTAACCCTAAATTTTGAACTAAACCCTAACCCTAATTTTTGAACTAAAACCCCAACCCTAAACTTAACACACAAATCCTACTATTTTCAAACCCTAATTATCAAATCATCATCATCATCATCATCATCATCTCATTATTTTCAAATCATATTCATTCATCCATCAAATTTGAATCACCATCAATACAATCGAATCATCATCATCATCATTATTCTACCCTATTCAAATACCAACATTCTTAACTCAACACATTCTAATCTTATTCTTCTTAATTCCAACCTAATTGAGCATTAGTTTTATATAATTGAAAATTTCATATTCCCACACAAATCAATTTTGTTATCCAAGCCTTAGGTCTGATATATTGTGATCAAGATCCCATCTTTCCCTCAAGATCCTTGCAAGAATGTGTTGACTTCGTGATTCTTCAAAGAACATGTGTCTTTTCCAAGATTCTCCCAAGAATTCATCAAGATGGCTCCAAAATCCAAGAACTTGGAGGTGTGTTTCGAAGAGCAACACTCGGTTGGTGAAGGGAGGAGATGGAGAACCAAGAGGAGGACTTGAGAGATGTTCTCAAGGTCTTGGTGGATAAAATAAAAGAGGTATAGTCATGTGTGGAGAGAATAGGAACTTCATGGTGTGGCCGTAGCAGGCACGCAATTTAAACCCTCTTGTTGTCAATTGTAGCACTAGTAAATAAGGGTATCGTTCTAGATCGGGGATTGCGAGGGCTCACCTCTATTTTAACTAGCTCAAACTATAAATAAAAATCCTAAATAATAACAAAAAAAATAAATAAACAAGAAAAATACTAATGGGGGTTATAAAAATAATAATAAAATAACAAAAGGAATAAATAAAATAATAATAAAATAATAATAAAAATAATGGAAAACCTTAGATATGATAAAGATACTAGAGAAATCAAAATCCACCACTAGATTAGGTTGAAACATAATATTTATTCCTAAGTCATATTTTAATCATGAGAATGAGATCGACAAAGTTGTACACCAAAAGTAGGTCCATACACCTTATATTACTTCCCTTAATTAATTAATACAACAACGTGCCAATATTAACCCTATTAAATACTAGCAGTATAGCAGCAACAAATGGCTCCTATATTTAACTAGATTTAATGCACTAAGTGTAATTGGAAGGCTATCAATCTAAGTACCCAAACTAGTACACAACGCATGACTAACTGTATTTCCTTTCCTTGACCCACACATATCAAAATGTTTTGCTACTTCGGTTAGAATTAGAAAACTATTAGGTGAATTGTTATCTACGTCCGCTCCTCTCCCTCTCCTCACGATCTCTCTTCTTCGCGTGACACGCCCTACCGCCTCCCTCTTCCTTCTGTGGCTCTGTCCTTTAATTTATTAATGCTACTCCTTTTATTTTCATCAGAGAGCCTTTCCACGTCAGCCCTCACAAACCCTTCATGCGGCTCATTGTTTCATGCCTAGCGGCTCTTTTCTTTTCCGTTCTAGGCCTTTGGGCCTTCAACCCTTGGGTCGTTGGTCCAAAGGTCATATTTTTTTTTTCTTTGATTTAAAATTAAAACCTACAAAATAAAAATTAATAAAAAATATTATACTCTAAATTTACTTAATTATATCATTTTAGCTTAAATAATAACATTTGTGCAATTATTACCACTTAAGCATAAAACCATAATTATTCGCCTATATTACATAAATAAAATACTAAAAACTAAGATTATAAGGGCATGAAATGTGTCAAAATATGAACTTATCACTTCACAAGATCAAGGGTCACACATGTAGCTACAAAACAAAAGGGAACAAATAGAAGAAGACCACATGAGAATGGCACAAAATCAAATGGAGGAAGCAAAAGAAAGTGTGGGAAATTATGGAAGACCACATAACACCTCAATAAGAACCTACGATGATGTGGAGAAGGGAATCTGATTTGATCTACCTAACTTTGAAGGTAATCTCAATCCGAAAACTTTTCTTCAATGATTGGAAATTTTTGAATCTATTTCTGAGTATAAAGAGATTGATAATGAGAAGAGGTGCCGAATAGTAATATTGAAGTTTAATACATTTTCTAGAGTGTGGTACGATAATTTAAAAAGAAAAAGGGAGAGTGAAAGAAAATTGAGAATTAGGTTATGGAATAAATTTAAAAAAATAGTTGAAGAAATTTATGCCTCGAGAATATGAGCAAGGGAATTTCATAAAAATTACTAATTTGAATCAAGGGTTGCTTTGAGTTAAGGAATACATTTGAGAGTTTAAAAGATTAGCTCTTATTTGTAATGTCTAAGAAGGAGAAGAAAAAAAGGTATGCACTATTCATTGATGGATAAATATGAATCTCTAAGAAAGGTGGAGTTGTATTCTTATAAAGTGTTTAAAGACCTAACCATGTTAGCAATCAAGTTTGAAAAATAGTTGAAGAGAACAAAGTTACTAGGAAAGTCAACCAATTCTCCATGGTTTTACTTATAAGGGAGTCTCAAAACCACCAATTTCTCAAGCTAAAATTCAAGCAAATGTTAGAAAGTTCACTCATAAAGAAAAGGGAAAAGATCAATTGGTATATAAGGTGAACAAGCAATGCTTTAAATGTTGAGGTTATGGTAACTTTGCTCAAGGTTTTCCAAACCAAAGGACATTGACTTTGAAAGAGATAGCAAGTATGGAGGCTTGTGATTAATATGAATGTCTTGATGGAGACCTAGAAGAAGAAGGTGATAGTCTATAGGATACTTTAGAAGAGGGATAAGTAGATTGTTATGTATTGAAAAGGGTGCTCCAAGTACAACAACAACCTCTACTTACTTAAAAGGAGAATATTTTCAAGGCCAAGTGTAGAGTCAGTGATAAAGTGTGTGAAGTCATTATTGATAGTGGCTCATGCACTAATGTTGCTAGTGAGAAGATGGTGAATAAGCTTAGTGTTGATACCATAGTTCATCCAAGACCATATTCACTCCAAAGGCACAACAAAGACAAAAAGTGTAAGGGTGACTATTCTAACTCTTATCTCTTTTATGATTGGAAATTATTTTGATGATTTTTTATGCGATATTCTACCTATGGATGCTTGTCACATTTTTTTGGGGAGGTTGTAGCAATTTGATATGAAGGTTGTATATGATGGAGTCCTTAATGAGTATGAGGTGTGAAAGGACTAAAAGAAGTTTAAGCTAAAACCTAATCTAGATGGGGAGGATTTAGTTTTGAGGAATGAAAAGGGGGAAGGAAAAAAGAGCATGCAGTAAAAAAAAAAGGAAGAGAAAAAAAAAGAAGGAACATATTGAGTGTAAGAGGGGAAGAAAGAAGACTAGTATGGAGTTGTTTATGCTTAAGGAGTATGAGATGATTGAAACTATCAAAAATGAGAAGATATTCTATACATTGGTGGTAATGGAGGTCCAACAAAGGGAAAATGCTAATATGGATCCAACATTTCAACAAGGGTTGAGAGAGTATGCTGAAGTTTTTCTAGATAAGTTGCCAAGTGGGATACCTCCTTTGAGAGGTATTGAGCATGCTATTGATCTTAAATCAGGAGTCTCACTACTAAAAAAGCCAGCTTATAGGTGCAATCTAGAGGATGCTAAGGAGCTACAAAAACAAGTGCAAGAGTTCTTAGACTGAGGCTATACTTGGGAGAGTATGAGTCTATATGGATTTCTAGTTTTGTTGGTGCCTAAGAAGGATGTTACATGAAGGATGTGAATTAATTTGAGAGGATACAACAATATCACAATCAATTTAAATTTTTGATGCTAAGATTGGATGATATGCTAGATGATTCACATGCTGTAAAGGTGTTCTCGAAGATTAATCTTAGGAGTGGCTGTCATCAAATGAGAATAAGGGAAGGGGATGAGTAGAAGACAGCCTTCAAGACTAAATATGGGTTATATGAGTGGTAAGTCGTGCCATTTAGGTTATGTAATGCACCAAGTTCCTTCATGAGATTGATAACCAAGGTATTTAGACCCTTCCTTGGAGTCTCTATTATTATTTACTTTGATGATATCTTGGTATATAATAAGAGTGAGTTCGAGCACATGCAATACTTATGGAGGATATTTATATAATCTTAAAGATTTGAAGCTATATGGTAAATTAGAGAAATTTCATTTTATGATGGAGTAGGTGGTTTTCCTTTGTTATATTATGAGTGGAGATAGTATTAGAGTTGATCCATCTAAGGTGGAAGCTATCCAAACATAGCCTATTCCTACTAATCTCTACAAAGTTCGAGGTTTCCATGGGTTAACCTCATTCTATAGGACATTCATCAAAGACTTCTCCACCATTACAATACCTATCATATAATTAATGAAGAAAGGAGAGTTCCATTAGAATGATCAAGTGACAAAGGTTTTTGAAGACTTGAAAACAAAGCTCTCAAATATACCAGTATTATCTTTACCTTGTTTTGATAAATTGTTTAACTAAAGTTAAATGGTGCAAGACTCAACTATTCGACCTATAATAAAGAGTTATGTGCTATTGTGTGTTGTTTGGAGATATAGAACCATTACTTTAGACCCAAGCCTATTGTACTTTACTTAGATCATAAGATTTGAATTATCTACATGGTCAAAAGAAGGTGAGTCCAAAATATGCTAAGTGAAAAAGCTTATTGCAAATATTTATGCTCTCTACAAGACATATAGATGGAAAAGAGAATGTTGTGATGGATGCATTATCTAGAAGGATGGATGCAAAGCTTTTGGGATTTGAGATGCTAAAGATTCAATATGCTATAGATGATGATTTTGCTATGATCTTCAAAGATAGCAAGAAACAAGGAATTTATAGAGCTTATGTTATTCAATATGGATTCTTATTCCAACACTACTAACTGTATGTTCCCAAGACCTCAATTCAAAACTTACTATTGTAGTTCAAAAGATTTTGGAGTTGCTATAAGAATATTTCTATTCGCTGAGAATGCAAAAAAGGAGTACAAGATATGGTTGCTAGGTGTGTTATATGCCAAAGGAGTGAGAAATTCTTCCAGAAAGAGTTATATGTGCCTTTACCCGTACCTACTCAACCATGGGAAGGTGCTGGTATTGATTTTATCTTGGGATTTCCTAGGATGCAAAGAGGTAAGGATTCCATTATGGTTATGGTGGATTGATTTTCGAAGATGGCTCACTTTATTCCATGTCAAAAGAGGGATGATGCTACTCATGTTACGGATTTGTATTTTAAGGAGATTGTGAGATTTCTTGGAATTCCAAGAAGTATAGTTTTGGGTAGAGATGTGAGGTTCCTAAGTTATTTTTGGAAGATATTATGACAGATGTTAGGAATGAAGCTTCTATTGAGTACATCACATCATCCTCAAATGAATGGACACACTAAAGTTACTAAAAGAACTTTGAACAATTTGATAGGGAGATTGGTGAGTAAGAGTGCTAAAGATAGGGATGTCAAGTTAACACATATGGAGTTTGATTACAATTAAAGTCCTTCTACTACAAGCTCTAGTCCATTTGAGATAGTATATGGTATTAATCTATATATACCAATTGATATGGTGCCATTAAAGAGAGTTCAAGTGAAGAATTATGATGCAAAAGAGAGAGTAGAGTTCTATCAAAAACTTCATCAACAAATCAAGCATAATATTGAGAAGGCAAATGAAGCATACAAGATAAGAGAAAACAAATATAGGAGTTAAAATGTTTTTCAACTGGGATAGTTAATATAGTTGCACTTGATGAAAAAGAGATTTCTGAATCTAAAATGGTGGTTTCCTATAGAAGGAAGGTCAAGATGCTCAAGAGGAGGGTAAATTAAATGAAAGGAAATGGGTAGATTATCATGGAAAGCATTTATCTTAGAAATTTTGAGAAACTCTAGAAAAACTTGTTTATTCTAGAGTAGTAGATAGGAGAGAGGAGAAAGAAAAAAAAGGATGATATCATCCTATCTCTTTTTTGCCCAAACAATACCTTAAAATCATCACAAGGTAAATATTAAAGCTGGATATATGATAGAAAGGATTAAAGATTACTCATGAATAGATTGGAGCTGGATTAAAAAGTTTCTAAAGGGTAAAAAGATGTTTTCGAAAACAACTCCTTACTCAAAAATCACTCAACTCAACATACAAGCAGATTAATTTGGATGACTATTCAATTGTTCTAAACACCAATCAATTTGTAACCCAAACTAATCGATTAGTTTCATCAAATGAAAACTATAGTTAAAGCTAAAAGATCAATTGATAGATTCATAAAACTAGTAACTGATATGCTAAGAAAATGGAGTTTATTCAATTTCCCAAGCCTTTTCCATTTATCTTGTAAATAAAACCAAAATATATTTCCAAATCAAGATCAAATATCATATAAAATCTATTAAACCAATGAACTTCTCATTTCATAAATATCAAACTTATAGGGCATTACAAAGAGTATTTACATGAATAATGGAAAAACATTTAAGAATTTATGTCATGGCTATCATGAGAGACTAATGCCATGGACCATAATAAGGTAAATGTTGATAATGGTGGAGCATTATTATATAAGACTCCAATTGAGGCTGGAAGGCTAACATCTAAGATGACACCTCTTCATCTCACCATCTAATAGAACATAATTAAAAATTAAATAATTTAACTTCTTTAGTTGAAAATTTAGTGAAATACGTCGCATCAAGTATGTGGAATTTGTTCATATGTGGGTCATGCTACATTTTCCTGTCCTATTTTGCAAGAAGAGCAATGAGATAATGTGATAGGTTGGCATAAATAAAGCCTACAAAATGATCGCTATGCCCCAACTTATAGCAAATGATGGAGGGATTATCCTAATATATGCTATAAGAATAATCAAAGGCCGCCATCATATCACAATCAACAAGGATATAACCTAGTCTTTGGATTCTGTCCTATTCCTTAAAACCTAAAAAAAAAACTAATGCATTCAACCTCCTCAACCACCAATACCACAACAATATGAAGTAATGCCATTAGATGATCTAGTTAAATATTTAGCCAACAACACTCTTCAATGCGAAAATATGTCATTAAAAGAGAAGGAATCAATGAATATAGAAGAATATATCAAAGAAAATCCTCCTAAGGACTCTAAAAAAAGTCTGCTAACCCTTGTAAACCTATTTCTCTTTTTCCTAGTCGGTTAGCTATGTGAAAGAATAATGATCATGATAAGGAGATACTAGAAATTGTTAAGAAGATGGAAGTAAAGATTCATTAATAGATAAAATAAAGAAAGGTCTTAGATATCCAAAGTTTTTAAAATATTTTTGCATTAATAAGAAAAAATTATGAAGGGATGAAAAAGTAAGCATCTTTGTATTTTTACCTAATATTGTAAAACTAGAAACATGAGGTATGAAAAATGCATGCTAGAACTATGAGTCTTTATAAATTTCATGCTTTTGTCTATCTTCAATTACTAAATGTAAGACTACCTAAAGATACACTTCTTGTAATATAATTAGCCGATAGATATATCAAATTTCATGGTAGGGTGATAGAGGATGTTCTACTTCAACTAAATGAACTTGTCTCCTTACTAAAGTTTATGTTTTAGACATGCAAGATGATGGATCACCTAAACCTTCTCTTATTATATTAGGAAGACCATCTCTAGAAACCTCTCAAACTAAAATTGATGTATATAATGGGGTTCTTACTATGGAGTTTGATGGTGATGCATTTCATTTCAATATAGATGACTCCATGACATATCTTGCTAATAGTGAATATATTTTTATGGTTGATGTAATTGACACATTGTGTACACAATTTACTTAATTTACCATTGAAGATCTGGTAGAATTTCTTCCTACAAATCTAATAGAAATAGAATATTATGTGGAGTTCAAAGAAAACTTTACACTACAAAGGAAATAAATGAATGTGTTTTTACTTTCAAATTTTATCATACTAACATATGGGAACACAATGAATTACCTATTATAAGATAAAAATCCCTATCCTCTATAAAAAGCTTACAAAAGTACATATAAACCTTTACCAAATAATCTAAAATATAACTTCTTAGGGGAAAATCAAACCTTTCCAATCGCCATTGCTAGTTACCTTATATCTTTACAAGAAGAAAAGATTATAAGACTTTCAAAAAAATATATAAAACTACACTATGTCATTAAATTATTATATCAATAATGATAAGGCATGTCAAACAACAACAAAAATAGAAAACAAATGAGCATCAATTAAAAACATCCTATGAAGAACATCAAGTGGAGGATTTTGATTTATGATTTTGACTTTGACTGTTACAATCCTCCTTTTCCTCATTATGTCTAAGCCCCACCCCTTCCCCTACTTTTTATTTCTATGGTCTAATCATTGAAGGAAATGCATACTCTAAGCATGGGGGAGGTACTATCTTAATTTTGTTTAGTTATGTTGCTTCTTATCATTTTATTTTCATTTATTATGTTATTTTTTCTACTTTTTAATTATGCATTATATTTTATTTATGTTCTTTGTAGTGTGCTTTACATTTTGTTATTTTTTAGTGACATTATTTTATTTTTACTAGAAAAAAAATGAAGGAATCAACAAACTAAGAAATGACAGTTTTAGAAAAGATAATGAAATAAATCTCTAATTGATAGCCTTCATGTCCATAATTAGTTGGGACTAAAAATATTTTACAACATGGTTATGTAAAAGAGGAAAATTATTTTTAACATATTTTTTACATCACACTATCGATGAATTTGAACATGAAAATTTGATAGTCATCATAGAAATGAATAAAAATAGGATTTGGCCATATAAAACAAAAATTAGTGAGCTTTTGATCCTTAACAAAGGATATAATGTTTATCCAGTATGCTTTTCATACATGTGTATTATTCTATAATGGTGTGTGAAAGTAGAACTTAATTTTTTTCCTCTTTAAGGCTACATCAAATTGCTACATAAATTAAGATGATAGGGGAACTATTTTATTCTTGTTTACTACTTAGCAAAATGACCTACTTGTTATAATTTTTCCTTTACATAAACTTGTCAATATTTTAAGCCATTTTCTTTTTCGATATTTAACCTACTAATGTAGTTAATTATCTATATCATATCTTGTCCCTTAGTCTATTTCTTGTAGAAAATTATTTAGTAATAATCTATTAATTTTGTTGTAACTTTCAGCATGGGGTGCTTTAGTGTTGTTTGGTTATTAGCAAATCGTACTATTTAAAAAAATTATGGAAAATGGAGAAAACAAACACTTGAGGTACCAGTGTGGAAGATAACGACTAGATTATTCAACTACTAAATTCTTGTGTTATGGAAGATGGAGCATAGAATACATGTACCTGGTGAAACATGGCTCAAGTTTTAAAAAAAAAATAGCATTTTAGTAGATGTTGGTAGTATAAGAGGTGATGATTGAAGGTAGAAAACTCATTAAAAAAAAAGAGGAAGTTGAAAGACAAAAACATTTAGAATTTTAAAAACTATGTGCTTCCCTAGTAATAGACATTTTACCACGATCCTAGGCTTCATCCTAATTTGGACCCTCTCCATATTAAAACTTAATAAAATACCCCTTAAATATTTTTCATTCTTGGATTATTAAAAAGTGACAAATAGAGAAGAGTGACAATTATAGGGTCAATTACCATGGGTAGATTTTTTGACAATAAATACAAACCAAAGATATGTGAAAGTAAAGTGCTCCCACATGCCTAAAGTGACAATCTAGAGGCCTAATTCTTCATTTGTTCATGTTAGTGACGAAAAAAAGTTGGATTTGAATGATCACGTGGTTGGGATGTATGTGATCTCAAATGAGTTTGAAAAAGATTTTTTCTGTATGTTTTCTTTGCACTATTTTGAGTCCTAATAAAACATGTGCATTTTATATGTTAGTTATTGATACCTCTTATTGACTATTAGAAGGGTGTGATATGTTACTTAATATATGGGACTTCTTATACATTTCTTTATTTTGGTGCTTGAGTGCAAGTAACGATTCATATATGGGGGCATTTGATAGGTGCATAATTTATGTAATTAATTAATGTATCTTGACCAACTGTATATATTTGCTTTAACAATTTATCCTTTTTCCTTAATTTTTTTTTTCTATTATCCTAGTTTTATAGGAATAGATGAAATAAAGGCAATTTGGATAGATAAAAAAGAAACATAAGCACAATATGAGGAGTAAATCTTGGAGTCAAAGAAATTTTGATGTACCATCCTAAAAGACATTAAAAGAGAATTAATAGATTGAAATATCAAGAACAGATAATGAAGAAACAAGAAATGTTGGTGGCCAATATTTATGAGCATGAAATAATAGGGCCCCATATTTAAGTAAATACAATCCTTATTTATGTAATTATAATCTATATTTCCTAGTTTTTCCTCCCACGTGCACTAATAATCATATCCATGTGCATAATGTTGGTGTATAAACATGGGTGCCCTAGATTAACTAATACAGACCATATTTTTATTAATTCTTATCATATTTATACAATCTTCTACCTTTATATATAACATATATTAGTTTGAATAGATATCAAAGAGCACCATCGTTATAACTTTGACTTATTTTTCCTTATTTCTAAACTCTTAGAAATATTTTATAATATTTAGTTAGTTTTTACATTAATGGAAGGATTAGAGATCATAAGGTGTTTGGTATTATGTAGTCTACATATTTCCTTCTTTTCTTTCTGTCATTTATTTATTTAATACTTTTTATTGTGTTTGATGCAATTCTAATTTTTGGTTTAATTAATTGAGTTTTTGATTTTGTATAGTCTAATTTAGTCTTTGTTATTTTTTTTTATCTATGTTAATTAAAGTTATGATTTTTATGTATTTAGGCTTTACATTTTCTAGTATTATCAATATGCTAGGCCAGATTAGTATGGGGTAGGAGGATAACTGAAGGTTATGGAATAATTATTCAAAAGATAATAAACTGAGTTTAATGATCACTTACCTAGGATTAGGACTTTATTATCAATTTTGACCACTATGTTAATTTGAGCACTAGTCAAATGCTAGGATAGTATAGTTTGTGAGTAATTAGTAATATACAAATCCACAAGTCTCAAATAGGTTATATATTTATTCTTTGCTTATTGATCTTTTGAACAACCTAATTTGACATGCCTATAATTATGGATCTAGTTATCTTCTCTTGAAATGATAATGCTTCCATTAATTAAATCTTTATATTTTATCCTTGGTTATTTATTGGTTACACAATAAATCATAAGAAAACTTTAGTTTATTGCATAAGGAGATGCTAGGAAGCTAATGCTTAGAGCTTCAATAGGTAAGCATAAAATGTACTACATGAACATTTATTTGAAAATCAGTTTATATCCTAATGTTAAATATGTCCTCTAAAGACAATTTTTCCATTATTTTTTTTAGTTATTTTTTAATTATTAGTTTCTATGCTTTTGATTATTAGTGATTAATTTTTCCTAATTTAATAACCAAGGGATTTATTTGATAATAAAAATCAACAAATTAAAATAAAGAATTTATGGGATGGACCCCTAATTAGATCTTACTATATATATGTGTGTGTGTTTAAGGTTTAATTTTGATTGTCTACAACAACATACCATATAACAAAGGCACTGTATACAATTAAAAACATCAACCTAATGAAGGGAACATGATGCTTCACTAAACATCATTTCACAATTACACAAAAAAATTCTATGTTTAATGCTCTCCAATTCACCAAATTTAACAAATGTTCCTAATGTATAATTAAAAATAAAATATCCAAAAATCGTTACCAACCACCAACATTTCATAAACAAACACTAATTTTAACCTTTTGTTGCTATTCCCAAATTAAAAATATTTTCTTATAATAATTTACTTATGCTACTCCAATTTATTTCTAATATTTTACATATCACACTCAATATGTTTATGGAATAAAATTTTTTTATCCCAGTCTTAATATCTATATTTCTCCCAAAAATAATTTAATACTACAATACCCCACCATTTTGTAAAATTTTTGTCAATGAGAAGTTTTGGTATTTATTAAAATTTGATAATGTTTGATTTTAATTTGTAACTAGAATTGATTTTGAGGTGAATAAGTTTTAGAAATGGAAGAAAAATTTATGTGGTCCAATCGGTTGGTTTTATGAACCATCCACTAGCTCAACATTTCAACTAAAGGGTTTTTACTTGACCTAACAAAACACCTAGTTTGGAGAACGAATTAACTAGTAGGTAGAACAGTCAACTCTTAGGCCAAACTAATAGACTAGTTTGTTGAGCTAATTATATTTTTAAAACTTATTTATTCTATGAAACCTTCTTATACTAGAGTGGAACCTTGATAATCCCATTCCTAGTTTTTGTTTAAAGATTCTCAACCTTTCTTATTTAGCATTCGACTCAAGCCTCCACCTTGAACTAATTCAAGGGTTCGATTTGGACAATTGAGGTAAAGGATAAAATCAACTTTATCTTCTTCCACCTCTCTCCCATGCACATTATGGAATTATTGCTTTGATTTCCAAACTGTCTCTACCAACGGGGAGATTCCTTCCATGCTAATGGTTCATTACCTCTCTTATGTTAGACATTTTCCAGGAACATTCAACTTGTATTCTCCATAAATTGCCATTTCAGATCTGAAAAGGTGGTCAATCTATCTTGAACAAACACCTCCCATTTAGCTCAAATTTGAATGCAAAAAAAAAATCAATTTTTATAATATTAACACAAGCACAATAATTATTATATTGATTTGTTAGCTATTTATCCCTAATCACCCTTTCCACTCATCTTTCTTTTAGCTACTTAAATATTCCATCTCTATAGCTTTATCTTCTTTCCTCCTCAATTAGATTTTAGTTTCAATTCCTTCCTATTATTCTAATCCTTTTCTATCCCCTTCTTCTTTATCTTTAAGTAAGGGGAGGGTCAGATTCAAGAGAAAATTGAGTCTCTGTTTCAACATAAATTCAATCTATTTTTAGCTTAGGCTTGGTAAGTTTGTTTTCTTCTAATTTTATCATGATTTATGAAATTATTCCTTAAATTTCCAAAACTTTAAATTTTATTATGTTTAGGTTTTGAAATTGAGAATCTTCCTCATTGAGTTTTCCTTGCCATGGGAATTTTTTTTTTACACAAAGTAAATCATTCTTGCTTCTAAAATGTAACCTAGTTAATCATGTGTTGTGGTATGTTCATTTAAGTCCTAATTTTATAATTTTTCATAATAATTTGGTTATAGAATGATGTATGTTGATTTAATTATGAATCCTAAGAAAAATACATGATTTTAGGGAAATCAAGTTAATTTGATTAATTACAAAGCATGATTTAGTTTATGAGCTAAAAATATATTAGTATGATTCTATGATATGTTTTGGTTTGGATGTGGTAGGAATTTTGAGGATGATTTTCATGAAAAATGTCTGTTATGTGTTACCCATGGCAAATTGATCTAGTGGTTGGGTTAAACTAATCGATTAGTCCTTATAAAATTTGACTAGTTAACCCAAACCCATCGACCGATAGGTATGTGGTAACCTTGATTTGTTCTCTACTTAAAACTATCGGTTGTTTTAGTAGAATCAATTAGCTAGTCATAGAATAGTCAACTAGTTTGCCTAATTATTCAACTAGGTTAAAGGAAGACTAGGTTTGGCCAAGCCATATTGATCAACTGGTGCAACTAGATAATGTAATTTTAATATTTTGACTTGAATATGCATTGAGATCATGAATAATATTGCTATATGATTGTTTAATTAGTGAAGTACATATTTTCACATAGATTAACAACATAATGGATACATTAAATGGATCATAATTCATGGTATACTTAATGTGTGTTGTAAAGACCTTAATAGGTAAACCCGAATAACTATTTAACGGCCTTAAAAGTGTAATGCAATCTGAAATTTGGCTTAAATAGATTAATCTAAGGGATTTGGTAAATATTGAGTATGCAATAATGGAAATCTCACACATGGTTGGGGAAAAATAATGGTTAAGAAGAAATAAGTATGTGAATGCCTTGCTTGCATATTTTATGGGCCTTGTATGACCATATAATTTTTAGAATAATGTCCTAATTACTTCAATTGAAATATGATTGAGTTTTGTATGGGTCTGGGTTACACGATCTTCGATTAGCTATTGGATGTTTGTGTGTCTTCGGGTGTTTATTGGTGCCTTCGGGATTTATCTTTAGGTAGGATCCTAGTAGATTTCGGTTTCTTTCCAACTCTAGAGACAAATGATGTACTAGGAAATATCAATACATAAAGGTATGGTCAACTAGGTAGTTGATGGCTTTATCCTAAACTTATGTCCACTAGTGGTTACTTGGCTTTGGCTCATACTTATATCCATCGGTGGTTGTTTGTCTTCAACTAGACTTTAAGTCCTTTGTTTTAGATATACTTCAATGGTATGTGAGACCATAGGATAATGCACAGTCCATTGCTCGATGATAAATGGGATAAGTATTTGTATAATACTTTGAATGAGTAATTGGATAAGAATTTAGAATAAGAATGTGAATAAAGAGAACTATAAAAGTAAAAGGAAAAGAATGGTAAAGGATATTGACACAAATCTTCAAAAAGTATGAAGATTAGTGTTATAGAGCTGAATTTTAGGATTTTTTTGGCTTCGAATTTAGAGAATAATTAGGATATTCAAGAAAGAACTCAATAAGAAATTAATCAAGAGATCAAAGATTCAAAGAAACCAATTTGATTATCACCAATCTAAGATTATTCTAACTATTCTTAAAATGGGTATTCAATTACAAAGAGATAATTAACCAAGTATTTACCTAAGTTATATTTCAATATCAAAATTATCCAACATCATCATACTACAAGTGTCAACACACATGCCTTATATAAGGCTTTAGGACTTTGCTAACTAGCACACTATTTTAGCTATATAACACACGAATGACTAACTAGCACATAACTAGTATTATAATATATTTATTTCCTATATAATACATGGGTTAACAAGACTATTACAAACAAAGTAAGCTAATATTACATGAAAATAATTTATAAGAATCCTAATCAAGACAATGGTGTTGACTCTAAAAGGTTGGCTAGGTCTTCTTAAATTTGACTTTCATGCATAATATAGATTCCTTTATAATAGCTTGTAACATGTAGAAATCTTAAGTATCTTGACCTCTTATATGATGTGATAATCTTCCTGCAAATATATTATATACGTGCAAGAATAACTTAAGACAATGTCATCAAAGTTAGTCAAAAAATTATTATCAAAGATAAGCAATGTAAATTGATCAAAAAATAAGTATGACAAATCACTACCTTAATCATCTTTGGATGCACCTTCATTAGATATAATGGCCTATATATGTATAAATGACCTAATAAATTATGTATGTAGAAATGGCCTATGGTAAAATTATGTGCCTAGATGAATGAAGCCTTATTATTAGCTAGACATTATAATTTGTTGCTTATATATTTTTTTTTAGAATGTTGTCCCATATTGTCTAAGATGTTGAGTCATAAATGGTAAGAGCTTCCTATGCCTAATGTGACCATGATAGAGCATGTATCATGTTTATATGAAATATGAATGGAATATATTAGTATCATTTTCATATTATCCTGGAATCTTTTGTGCTAGTTACTCCAATGAGGGGGTAACTTAGCTTACTTAGTACGAAGCATATTGATGTGGGTGTTTGCTCAATCAACTGATCATTCCTACGAGCAGAGAGATATGTGTAAGTTTTTAGGGATGGTTAGTAGTTGGCTAACCTCATGTTGGATATGGGTTTAGAGAGTGTGGACATCCTAAGACTTTTGAGTAGTCCTTAATGTACAAGGGTTTAAGCTACACCTTACTTTTATTTTCGTAATTTAAGATCATGTACTTTGACCTAATTTTTCTCTTTCACTCGAATATTGTATACAATCAAGGTTATGTAGTTGAACACCTTTCTTTTGTTATTTATATAATGTGTTTTGGTGCACTCTAATTTGGTTTTGGTTGGTTTGGTTCTTAGCCTTACATCTAATATGGATGGTCAACCGATGCCTACCCTATATTAGGTGACGAAAACCTGTTAGGGTTTCACGAAAGGATCGAGAAATTAATTGAGCGCAAGGTTCGATTTGCCGGATTCAGCCTAAGGGAAACTCCCAAAGGAAGATCCAAAGATTCAGAGGCACAGTTTTACAACGGTAACTGAAATCGAAAGAAAGAATGATCAAGATCGATCAAAGACAGAGAGAGCAGACACAGAGGAGAAGAGCGAGTGAGAGGTTCGCCGAGAGAGACAAGTCGCGAGAGAGAAAGATTGAGAGAAATCAAGAATCGTATTTCGTTCAAAATTATCTGCGTATTACAACGTATATGGCCTATTTATATAAGCATATAGACCGTATAAAAATACACACACATATAGCCCAGACGCCATCACAGCCCAGCGATACAAACGGGAATGGTCGACAAAAATTGGGCCGAAGATATATATTCGACCAGCCCAATGAAACGCAACAAAAGAAACTCCCCCAATTACAAGATAATGTTTAGACATTAATTCCCATCAGCTAAATTAACTATAGCTAATCATGGCTATTAAGGATTGATTAATCCACAATCCAACTAATCCATATTTATGGACCGGGTGGCGGATTATACAACCGACCTAATTTCTATTAGCCAATTCGACCGGCGAATGCATCACATGAGATTACACATAATTAACAAAAAATTACATAATCTGCATACTCCAGCAATTGCAACCAAAAATCCACAGAGCCCATGTGCTGCCTCGATCTCCTATTTATCCACACAAATAAGACAAACAATTGTAAGTAAATAATTCACAGCAATTATCAAAATTTATCAAGTATAAATTTTTAGGATTCATATCATTAGGTATGGTTGTAACACCTAGTTTTCCTAAGTATTTATTAGTTTTCTATTTCTGCAAGATTTTTAATGTAAATTTTTTTAGCAATAAAAACTTTGGGGGTTACATATACACCAAAACACTTTAAAACTGATTAATCACAAACATATACCATACTCATCCAAACCCAAAGATATTATATACCAAGTTTTATATAAAAATATCATGGGATACACTGACATAATCATTTCCAAAAAAACTAAAAAAATGGGCTCAATTACACTTAAGGTTAAAAAATATATAACCCACAAAATAACTCAAACTTCCCAAAGCCTTCAAAATTACACACGACCATGCTCATATTATTAGAACCTAAAAATTTAAATAAACTTTACTTAAAACATCCCATAATATGTCAAAGGAGGCTAAGACCAAACCTCCACGTGTTCCAAAAGACTAAAATATTCAATGTTCAACATACTACACCAATTAAAACATTTAAAAATAGTTAAATCTACTCATCTATAAACTTATCAAAATAATGTAATATAATATCATGCTTAAGATTTTATGGTATAACCACGTAATGTATATCAATCTAAAATTCTCACTTAAAACCATGAAGTCAGAAAAATCATAAATTTACCAATTAATAATTGAATTCTAATACAAAAAAAAAGACTAGCATGATTTCTAACACAAGACCTTGATATCATGCATTACAAAAAAAAACACATAGCAAAAAATAAGCCCTAACTAGAGACATGTGTCGTTAGAAAAGTTACTTCGGTCTCTTAGCTATATATACTTCTAATCACCTTCTTCTACACCTTGATTATGTATAAAATGAAAGATTTAGATAAGAGGATAGCCCAAGAATTGAAAAGAAATAAAAGGGAAATGGAGGATAATAATCCTCAATTTCTCTTTTCTACTACAAGTTATTAATAATGCATTAGACATCTTCCCTTTAATATATTTTGGTCATTTTCTTCTATTTTGTGAAAATGTGTAAATAATGATAGTTCTTAGAAATTAACTCTCTTATTTGGATTGGGATTATTAATTTTTCTTCATGTTTTGTAACATAGTCATTTTTCTTTGTTATTTGTTTTAAATTTGTTTTTGAATGACTTACTTATTTCTACAACTCAATTTTGATGACAAAATGAATAATGCTATATCTAATTGTGTGATTCATTATGTTTTAAATTCACTCTCTAATTCTCTATTCTTAAAATTATGCAGGGATTGAAAAACTAGTTTAGTGGGAACCATATACTAAATTTAATGGAGCTTCCTAATTCATTAATCTAAGTACTCTAGATGGCTCACTTAAATTTTATGTTCAACTATTAGGCTCATTATACTTTTTTATTTTAGTTGAGATGAACAATTATAAACATGATGTAACTATAGAATTGTTCTTTCAACTTATGTTTTTTTCTTTTATTTTAATACTTTTGGTTGTTAGTTTCATTATAGGTTAAGGACTAGATTGTTAGCTCTAGATTTCATGTTTAACATAATCGTTGCATTTATTGGAGATCTTGGAAGCTTAAATACTACCGTACTTGAGTTGTAACCTACCTCATTCTTATTTTCTTGGTGAATTTTGTGATCATATTTCTTTTTCTTTCCCAAAATGGAGATAGTAAAATTAGTTTTAGTTTTGTCAGGGTCCACAAGCTCTTTAGCACCCTAATAATCTAGATTGACACTTATGTGGGCTTCATATTCTTATAGATCAATATTTCTTATAAATCTTTGATCAAGTAAACTGATTTCTATACTAGTAATTGATTGCTCATGAGTTTTATAGTTCCTTTTCACTATTTGGATTATATTTTTAAAAACCTTTTTCCCTATGCACACTAAGTTTAAATATATAGTTTAATGGCAAAAAAGATGTATATAATTTAGAACCATCATAATAATAAGAATAATAATGATGGTGGTGGTGGTGGTGCTGCTGCTGCTGATGGTGATAGTGATGGTGATGATGTGTAAGAAAATTAGGATTGAAAAATCCAATTTCAAATCCATTAAAATATCATTGCTTTCAAAATCGATACTCGATCTAATTTTTAATTGAATTTGTTAAACTGATATAATCTTTGGTTTTTTAAAATATTTTACCATATTTTGAGTTTATCATATTATATTTTAAATATTGTATAATATTTCAATATATAAAATTATATTATATTTTATGGTGATGATGTGTAAGAAAATTAGGATTGAAAAATCCAATTTCAAATCCATTAAAATCTGATTGCTTTCAAAATCGATACTCGATCTAATTTTTAATTGAATTTATTAAACTGATATTATCTTTGGTTTTTTAAAATATTTTACCATATTTTGAGTTTATCATATTATATTTTAAATATTGTATAATATTTCAATATATAAAATTATATTATATTGTATTGTACTGTATTGATATTTATTAAAGCATATTATACTATATCATAAGCGTATGAAATTATAATATATAATATGTTATACTAAAGTGTAATGTTTTCCCCAAATATATGTATTTAACTATGAATATAAGTATAATCATATATTTAAGAAATATCCATTAATTAAGTTTTTGTGGGATACCTAATCTATTTTATAAATTAGAGAGTGGAAGCTTCATTGAGCAAATGTGGATATTTGATTTTCTCACCCCCCCAGTTCAATTAAAAATATATGACACATAATAAAATGTGTAATTAGTTTTTGTGTCTTATGAAATGAAAAACAATAATTTATGCATTTATATGTTGTGAATTAATAAACAAAATGTTTTTCACACTTAAATAAATGCAAAAGTAACTTCTTTGTAAGTTCAGTCACCTATATATATACATTCATAATACTAACCTTAACCTGTGCCATTCGTCATTACTAATCTAAACCTAAATTTACCATTTTCACCACAATAACAATACAAAAATGGAGATCAAATCCTTCCAAAGTATTCTCATCATATGTATTACAATCGCCCTTTTGTTGGAAACAAGTGTAATAGCTAGAACAAATGAAGCTTTTGCACGGTCACTGGAATTTTTCCAATTACAAGATTGTGCTAGCATGTTAAGTGATCAATGAGGTGATGCCATATATTTTTTTGTTTTTGAGGACATCAAAAAGCTAATTACAAAAATGTGTTGTCAACAATTGGTGGACATGGGATTACTCTACCACAAAAATTTTGCACATTCTATTGTCAAGAATGAGGATTACAAAGATGAGGAAGAGGATATCATCAAGAGGAGCAAATATGTTTGGGCTTCTTGCATTACCAAAGAAAAAACTAGTTGATGATGACCTCAAATATTGATTAGCTTTTGTGGGACGTGTAATAGTGAGCATACAAAATTCATAAATTAATCCTAAAATAATAATATAAAAAAACCCCTTGAAAATGTGGGGTAATTTATAAAGTTACTCCTGCATTAAGTTTACCAAGTTACACTTCCTTTAATTTTAACATATTGATTTTTTATAGAGTAGCATGAGAGTTTACAAAAATTTAGGTAGATTGACAAAAATATTAAAATAATCAAGATGCAACAACATCTAATCATTACATCAAAATGATATGATGATGATAAAAAAAATTATAATAGTTTAACACAAATAAATAGAAATAGATAAAATAATCATAATTAATAATAACTTATCTAATTAAGAAACATAGTTAAAAGATAAAATATCCTAGCTTACTTGAACACAAATGTATAAAACCTTGAATTTATCATACATAAAACTCTTCAACCTCGACCCCACCTATTATGAGAAGTAAAAAAACTAGCAGAGTAAAATATCGAGATCAAGTTTTCCTTACATCCTCTTTCTCTTCTTCCCTGACCTTCACTCATTGACTTTAGGAATGAAGTCTCTTTTAAAAGGGTAGTGATGTAATACCTGGAATGTATACTAATCCTAATCCCAAGTAATTTAGGTCCTAACATAACTCTAATATTGGAAAATTAATATTTCTGCCTTACCCTAACTCCCTAATCCTCAATCCTAACCTATTCCTAATATTTATTCTAGGTTATCAATAATTTTAACCTAAACCTGACCCCTATAATTAATAATTAAATTATCCTAATATCCTAATATAAATTATTTTAACCTATCCTTATCCCCAAACCTATTTTCTCCATCCTTTTTTCTTTTACCTCATTTTCATTCTTTCCCCTTCTCATTTTCTTTCCTTTTTCATCCCCGCCTTCCTACCTTCTTTATCCATCTACTTTGTTTTCTTTCTATATGTTTCAATCCCTCTGTCATATCCCCTCTATAATTCTTCCATGACCTACACCCTACCCTCATCATCATACCATCATCTCCCACCTTTGTGGTAATATGTTTGGTTGATAAATCTTACATCATCACATCCCTTTGATATTCTTCACCATGTGCACAACATGTATGTATGTGTGTGTGTGAAAATCATAAAATTTTCCTTATTTAATTCCCCAACAAGTTCTTTCCTCCCTCTATTTTTTGTTAAAGAGAAAAAAATGCTTTTCTTTCTCCCTTCCTCATTATCATCATCACTAATAATGATATAAATAACAAGAAACAGTACACTCTACCATTCCTTTCCCTATTTCACATGGCCTCTTTTTCATTGCACCCCTCTTAGCATCATCCATCATCACTAAAATACCCCCTTTACTATTCGACCTTCACCAAAGAAAATACTCTCCTTTTGTTCCTTCCCTTTAGTAGCATCCACTATTGTTTTCTCTTCCCCTTAGATCTGGCTACTACTAAAACTATCCCTAGCTTTGGTCATCACTGCTGTTCCTCCCCCATTTTCTTCCCCATCCACCACTAAAGCCACCCCCAACCATTCGAGCTTTTACATTGAAGCAACCCCAAACCATTAGACCACTTCCACCTACCATCACCCACTATCTTTGGCCCTTTATTTTGTTCCTCCCCCTTGAGCACTAGTACTCCTTACCACTTAGCAATGGTAGCTAGTGTCATTTCCACCCCTCCAGCTTCAATACATATTATCGCTCCCCCTCTCATTCTTGCACAAATTTTTTCTCCATTTTTTCATTATTTTTTCTCTTATATTTTCCAAGTTTATATCCCTAATTTCTAATTGTGTTTTATCATTATTTTTATGTGATTTTTTAAAGGTCTCAAAGGATGTAAAATAGGATATATGTGCTTAGAGACCGGTATCCTTTTTAGTAAGGTTACAAGTTATACTTAGGATTTTTGTGTTAAATGTTATGTATGATTTGTGTGTTATCATGATGTGATGATTATGTTGTAAATTTTTAGGCAAGTACTAGTATGATGAGGTGATATGGTATTATATGATAGAAAGTAAGTAAGATAAGAAAGGATGAACGTATACGATATCGTGGTAATAATTATTATGCTATAAACCCTAGGTTAGTTGCTATGATTTATGGTATTGTAATGTATTTTAATAAAATATGATAATTGGCAACCGAGTAAATTTGAGATGCAGAGTGATGTAATAAATATAGGATTAGAAAATACCAATATCGGACATATATATTTTCATATAATAAAGGAAATTGTTTATCCTTAATGGCATTTGACTTAATATTGATTAATATAAAAAATTTAGTATTTTAGCATGTTAAAATGGGTAAAATAAGATAATGATATCATAGAGAATATTTAGAGTATTTATGAATGGCCTAGGTGAAAATAAAATGAGATAATGGGTTAAGTTGGGAATAATAAGCCTAGAGGCGAGATTATTATCATATATATAAGAAGTTAGAATTATATCATGTTTTTTGGATATATTTTTAATATTGGTACGATTATATATTAAATTTTATGATACTAAGAATCCTATGGGAATAGTTATACCCAACTAGTAAAATTAAGGTTTAGTCTAGTGTGAATAGTAACTATTATGGTAGGGTTGTTATCATATGTGTAAGATTTTGGAGTTAGACCTTAATTTTTAAATATATTGGTAATAAGAATATTGTAGTAAGATATGTTAAAATGTGAAGATAAATGATAGATATGGAAGAATTTATGCATTTAATTAGAAATTAGGGTTTCTTAGTAAAATTCAGGACTTATTCCTTAAGAATGGTCTTGATAACTATGCAGTTTTATTTTACATATTTCAATTGTGTTGTGCAAATATACGTGAGATTTATATTGTAATATCCTATAATTTTAAAACTCTTAGTTTACTCCTTTAGTGATTATTGTTTAAATTTTTATGAGGATGTAATGACTCATATTTAGAATTGAAATTATATATTTATATTATATTATTTATTGTAATGTTAAAGAAAAACTCTATTTTTAATTTTAGAAGTTTTAAGAAAAGCCATTATTTTTATAATGCTTTTAGTAACCAAAAAGTTACTATTTTTTTTTTAAAAAAATATGTATTTTCATGTAATAATGTGTTAAAAATATTTTCAAGATTCTTATATTAGTAGTTAGACTTTTTCTAAAATTAAAAAGAATATTTTAAACCATTATTTTATGTGGAGTAGTAAAATGACAAAATGAAAATTTCATAAACAGAGACTTGTTTGGGGAAAAAGAGTAAATAATGAAAATACTAAGATGCCTTTCTTATGTACGGCATGAGATATGATATATTATTTTTATTTAAAACAAATTTTGTTAATTAATTAGTCAATGATATTAATTTATTAATTTGTAAATTAATTTATATATTTATATAATTAAATCTTACATTATTTTCATAATTAGTTAAAATATTTTTGAGAGAGACACATTTTTTAATATATGATCAAGTTTATATTTTCTTGATTTCTTAGTATATTTAATTATTATCTACTAATTATCTTCAATGATATTATATGATAAATCTTTCCTTTCTTTATCTCATTTTTTTAATGTATAGATAAACCGACAAAAATTTATTAATTTAGCCATACATTTTTCATTTAATAACATAATTGATTGATTTTTTTATTCCAAAATTAGTTAGAGCTCAGTGTGTGTTTGATTTTCATCCCATTGCATATTGTAATGTTCTTTACAAGGTTTTGTCCAAGAATCTTGCTACTCATTTACAAACCATATTACCTTCATTGATTCATGCTTCTCAAGCTGGTTTTGATAAGGGAAGAGTTATTGGAGAAAATATTTTGTTGGCTCATGAACTGATTCACATGTATAAAAGGAAGAATATTTCTCCAAGATGCATGCTTAAGGTAGATATTAGGAAGGCTTATAATTTTGTGATTTGGCATTTTTTAGAGCAGGTGCTATTAGGGATGCATTTCCCCCTTCCTGTGGTCAGGATTCTCATGGCTTGTGTTTCAACTCTTAATTACTTTTAACATTTAATAATGGGGTTTTGGAGCCTTTTCTCAGGAATAGAGGGTTAAGGTAAGGGGATCCTTTGTCTCCCTATCTTTTTCTTATTGTTATGGAATATTTGAGTAGGATGTTGTAGTCTTTATGGATCAAAGCAGAGTTTCATGGACATCCTGTGTAAGAGATTGAAGATAACTAATTTGGCTTTTGCTGATGACCTTCTAGTTTTCTGTAAGCTGATTTATCCTCTATTATCTCAATTAATTAGATTTTTGAGGACTTCGGTGTAGTGTCTAGTCTTCACATAAGTCCCGAGAAGAGCTCTATATTCTTTAGGGGTGTTCAGCAGGATAAGAAAGCTTCAATTTTATCTTCTCTGCATTTCAATGAGGGCAAGTCCCCTTTCAAATATTTGAGGGTTCCTTTAGACTCTTCTAAGCTTATGTCTGATGCTATTATCTCCATGATTTAGAAGATTACTGGAAGAATGCAACATTGGTCCAATCATTTGCTATCATATGCAGAGACGTTGCAGTTGCTGAAGTATGTTATATTTGGCATTAGTATGGTATGGAGTCAGGTGTTTCTTCTTCCAAAGAAATTATTGGTGCATATCATAGCATTGTGTAGATCTTTTCTCCAGACTGGTAAACCTTTACCAAGCAAAAGAGCACTTAAAGCATGGAAAACCATTTGTCTACCTAAGAAGGAAGGGGGGCTTGGCATTATTGATCTGCATGCCTAGAATATAGCTACAATGGGGAAACATCTCTAGAATATTTGTCTAAAAAAGGATTCTTAATGGATTAAATGGATTCATTCATATTATATCAAGCAACAAGAGGTTTCTACTTGTCATCTTCCAAGCACTGCTTCCTAGATTATGCAAAGAATTCTTGCATTGAGATCTTTGCTTTTACTATGGTTTAATTTGCTACAGGTTGATCCTATATATAAGATATCTGATATTTATGAATTTATAAGGTTTAAGGCCCCTAAATTGCCTTAGTGGAGAGTTATATGGTGTAATCCTGCAACACCAAAACACAAGTTTATATTTTGGCTTGCAACCCAGTCTTGCCTACCCATAAAAGATCTCATGGCTAAGTTTATCTCCTCCATTGATTTACATTGTTGTTTCTATCAGCAAAATGATAGTATTATGCATTTTTTGGTGCTTTGTCTTGTTATAAAGCATATTTGGAATTGAATTAGAGTTATTTTGGGAGGATGAATATTCTCTACTTCTTGGCCTACAATTCTAAAAGATTTAGCCTATTCTCCAGGAAGAAGAGCTATCAAGACCCAATTCAAGTGTGCCTTTTATGCAATCAATCTTTATGAGATTTGGAAAGCAAGAAATACTTATCTTTTATCTAATATTAAGTGGAATATGAAGAGGATTTTTTTTTCAAATTTCATATACTTTGTTCTCTAGTTGTAATCATCCTAGTAGTAGTCCTAAGTTTGGTGGTTATGTTGGTTATATAGATCATTTCTATAGACTTGGCTGTAATCTTTCATAATGCTATAAAATTTCTTTATTTTGAAAAAAAAAATTGAATGATTCTTTTTGCATAGAAAGATGACTTCAATATTTACAACTTTTATATTTTGAGTTTTCCCAATATCTAAATAGAACTTAGTGAAAAATATATATTAATGTCACATATTTTGCTTATGTGAATTTATTATATATTTCTATTCTAAAACCACATATAAACCCATACAAAACCCCAACATCCAAACCTATTTTATTCTTTCTCTTATAGTTTTCTGGCTTATATTCTATATATCCCACTAATTACATTCACATCTTCAACTAATTCATCAAGATACGAAACCATCTTCAAGACTATTGAATTAATATCCTATTTTTTTTTCTTCTTCTCTGGTTGAGTTTAAAAAAAATTATTCTCCCAAGATCATAAAAAATCAGACTTATTTTTATGCTTGATGACCTTAAATTCTCTATATAAGGATTCTATATTTAGTAATATTATTTTTCAAACTTATATACATATATTATATGTGTCATTCCGACACATGACACATAAATTAACAATCTTTTCATTTCAATAACCACCATATGCTACAAATTATATTATACTTAACGTCATGCAACATGCACATAAACATATTTAAACCCTAATGTGCTAGCATACGTATATCCACACATTTTAGTATGGTATAATGGTTACCTTATTTTTAGCCATAATTAAACCTTACTAGTAGCCAAGTTAAATGTTTTCTTTGATTAGTAAAAATAATAACTAAACATAATATCAAAAATTAGCATATTAGAAGAAGAAAATTAAAAGAATAATTTTCATCAAAAGATTAATTAATACATACTAATACTAACTATTTTTTTACCTTAATAATTTAGCAACTTTGGCTCAAATAAATGCAGCAGACTCACGCTGCATGAATAGGTTGAAGGGGGAGTTGGAGAAGTGAGACGGTTGATTCGGTTAAGGGGGCTAGGTTGAGGGCTTATAGAGGGGAGTGGGGGTGGTAGCTAGGTGCAGGGAGGGAGTAGGGTGTAGGTTGTAGTCGGGGGTCGAAGATCGACAACTTAGGGTGGCGGAGACTGCGACTGTAGGGCTACGAAAATAGGTGTAAGGAAGGGAGAATAAGAAGAAGGAAGGGAAAGATGAGAAGGGAGGGGGCTATAGGGAAATTTAGGCCAAGGGGAGGAAGGGGTGATAGAGGAGGTGTTAAGGAGTTGATGGGTGGTTGTGGTGGTGGCGGAAGAGGGGGAATGATGGCATATAGTGGTGGTGTAAGGTGGTGGTTGAGAAGGGGAAAGAAAAGAGAAAGGAGGGGAAGGGTGGCTATGGGGGTTAGTGGTGGTTATTGGGTGGTGCAGGGAGATAGCAAGGGATGTCGGGGTGTTGTTGTGGTGGTCGGTTGGATGACAGAAGCAGTGGTTGAAGGAGGTGAAGCAAAATAGGGGAGGAGACGAAGAGCGGAAGAACAAAGAAAAGAGCTCAGTAGGGAGGGGAAAGGGAGCTTGAGGGGGATAGAAAATGGGAAGAGAAGAAGGAAATAAGGAGAAGAAAAAAAGAAGGGAGGTGGGCTACGTGACGTAGTGTGAAGAAAAGGATAGGGAGGGTTGAGGCCTAGTTGGGAGGAGGCAGGGAAAAAGGCAGATCAGGCAGTCCAAAGAGAAAGATAGGATAAATGATGCGGAAAAAAGTGGGAAGCATTGATCGTGAATCTTTTTGGATAATCTTCAATTGGATTTAAAGTTAGAAAGAAAGACGCACGCATTGTTTGAGAAAGCTACGAAAGAAAGAAAAATGATTTTCAATCAAAACTCAATATGATGGATAACTTTGAATGATTCGGTAGAAACATTCAAATGCTTCTATTTAGGAGGTTAACCTAGACAATTACTATCTAGAATTCAACATCAAAAGAGAGGATACTTAGTGTTAAACTTGTAGATTTTATTATTTGACATCAAAAGGTACTATGTGTAATGACATACGGGGTATTTATAGAATCCTTACCAACTAGTTAGCCGCTTAGGTTAATAGAAAACTAGCTGTTAGGAGCCTTAACTCAAGCTAGCCTTAACCATCCTGAATTAATGTCCTATAATACCTAACACTAGTCATAATATCATCATTTAAATGATATTAATGATAATCATTACAAAGCATTACAACCAACTATGGTACATACATAAAATAATAACAAAACCCTAACTTACATGAAATATATCCTAGGGTTTACAACAAGTCTAATATAAGTAATGAGATCACCATATCAAGCTTGTTGTATTGTCATCCCACGTATGCCATAGCTTTTCATGATTTGAATGCATTGTACACTTTAGGTATCTTCATGTATCTTGACTTCTTCACCTTGCAAATATGTAACATATCTTCCAGAACATCTTAATTCTGTTCAATATCAATGATAGAAATATTATCAAAAACATTTGAGATGATTGGCTCCATTATTAGAAATGTCAAGTCCTCAATATTTTGAGGATCACAAGATGCTCCTACATCATTCTCCCCTAGTTGAGAAGAATTTGTCCTGAAATTGTCATCATTGTAATAAGGAGAAAAATCACCAATATTAAATGTTCTTGAAACTCATCCATAATGATCTGGAAGTTCAAGTTCATAAGAATTATCCCCAAATTTTCTTAGTATCTTAAATGGTTCATCAGCTCTTGGCATTAGTTTATTTTTACGTAAGTTAGGAAATCATTCTTTACGTAAATGTAACCAAACTAAATCACTAGGAGAAAATACCCATGGGGTTATATACTTATTTCCTTGAGATTTATGCCTAGCATTGGCCTTCTCAAAGTTGGTCATTATTTTCTGGTGAAGCTATTGAAAGAATTTGACTCTATCTTCGGCTTCATAACTTTGTAATTGTCCTTTCTTCAAAGGAACTATATTGATCGGCATGTGTGGACTCACTTCATAAACCACTTCAAATGGGCTAAATAGAGTAGTACTTGATGGACTTCGGTTGTAAGCAAACTCTGCCAGAGCTAACTTAACATCCCAATCTTTAGTACTTTTGTTAACCAAACCTCTTAATTATGTACCAAGGGTTCGATTGGTTACCTCCACTTGACCGTTAGTTTGTGGATGATGTGATGTGCTAAATAACAATTTAGTACCAAGCATATGCCACAAAGTCTTCCAAAAATAACTCATAAACTTGGCATCCCTGTTTGAGATAATACTTTTCGGTACACCATGAAGTTTAACAATTTCTCAAAAATATAAATCAGCAACATGTGTGGCATCATCAGTCTTATTACATGGAATAAAATAAGCCATTTTCAAAAATCTATCTACCACCACTAAAATAGAATCTTTATCACATTGTGTTCTAGGTAACCCTAGGATAAAGTACATAATAACTCCTTCCCAAATTTTATCATGTATGAGTAAAGGTGTGTATAAGCTTTTATGAAAATAACTTTTATATTTTTGACAAGTAGAACATCGACTTATCATAACATGTACCCATTTAATCATACGTGGCCAGTAGGAATTTTTTGTAATAATTCCATAGTTTTATGTATTCCAAAATGTCCCCCAATGCTACCTTCATGTACCTCTTTTATTAATAATTCTCTAACACTTTATCTAGTGGGGTGGCCGAAGTCGACACTCAATTTAAACCCTCTTGTTATCAATTGTAGCACTGGCAAATAAGGGTATCGTTCTAAACCGAGCATTAAGAGGGTTCACCTCTATTACGCTACCTTAAAATAAAAATAAAAATAAAAATCCTAAATAACACAAAATAAATAAATAAGTAAATAAGAAAATACTAATGGGGGCTATAAAATACAAATAATAAAAGATTAAAAGAACAAATGAAATAATAATAAAAATAATGGAAAACGGCAGATATGATAAATACACTAGGAAATTCAAAATCCACCACTACATTAGGTCAAAATATAATATTAATTTCTAATTTATCTTTTAATCATGAAAAAGAGATTGACCAAGTCCATACACCTTATATTACTTTCCTTAATTAATTAATACGACAAAGCGTCAATATTAATGATGTGTATCTCAATAATTTATATTTAAATAATTCTATTAATTGTTGTAAATTACATTGCACATATAATTACTTTTGTTATTGTGTGTATAATTAGGAAAGTAAATTAGATTATGGGAGATGGATCATGATGAGGCTGCTATGTATAGATGCTACTGGATGCTGTTGCTAACAATAAATTGATGTATTAAATTGTTGATTATCCCATATGATGCATTCATCGGCATAACTTGGCTAGTGGAAATTAAGTTGGTCGTGTAATCTGCCACCCGACCCATATTACTAGGTTAGAAGGATTGTGGATTATGAAACCCTTAATAACCGTAATTAGCTAAATAAATTAGCTTATCGGAATTAAATTGTAAATCCATTATTTGGATTAATGTATACTTGTATTTTGTAGTTTGGGCTGATTTATTGTTACCAGCAACAACGACTTATTTTTTTTTATATCGGAGGGTTGAGTTATTGGGCTGATATGTTGGGTCTTGTAATTGAGCCCAACAACCGTATAAGGGCCTATATTGTATGTATTGTATACGCCCATATATAAGGCGTATATAGGAGGGTTTGTACAACACTTTTGGCTGAATATACATTCGATCGTATTTTCTCTCTGCAATCTTCTCTCTCTCGCGACTGACTCATTCGCTCGATCTTCTCCTCCTTTGATCTTCTTCTCAAATCTCTTTCTGCTAATCCAACTTCATTAGCCGTTGATTATAACTGTGCTCTCAGTTTTACTTATCTTCCTTTGGATGAAACTCCTTAGGTTGATTATCACATGTAGTCGAACCCTGCACTAGATTCATGATCCGACGAAACTTCTTGAAACCTATCCAGGCTTCATCATTTGGTATCAGAGCCTTGAATCATTGAGTTCTTGTGGTTTATTTCATTTATTGTTGAGTTTTATTGTTCTTTTCCCAATTATTGAGCTCGTTAACCCTCGATTCTGTAAGTGGTGTTTCTAGGGTTTGCGACTGACAAGAATCGAACAATTCTTGTTGCGATTAAATCGCTGGTGAAGAAGTTACCCTAACGAGACGATATTGCTTGGAAACCCTAAGTAACTGTTATTACAAACTTCTCATTTAGGGTTTGGTCTAGATTCTTGAATCCTGATAGTAATTGATAAATACTTCACAATCGGTAAACTCAATCCTTTTCTCTTTCTAATTTCTGCAATTATTGGGCTTAAGAATTGATATTCTTGTTGCAGGTTAATGCTCCACTAAATCTTTAAGGAGTGCATAGGTATTAACTTAGTACTGGTGAACCTTTGGTTGTAGGAAGGATTAAGGGCTCCAAGAAGAGGGGACCTAACTTGTTATTCGGCTTAACCGCCAACATTTGTTGGCACAGTAATCTCATTCCTTTCTTGAAAATTTTGTTACTATGTGTTGGTCAACGATTGTTTAATATTACTGTGCTATTTTAGTAGATCCTTTTAATTGTGTAGTTGCAATGTGATCACTTTATTATAAGTGTCCACAATTTTGCTGTCATCAGTTGAATCATTAGTCTAAAGTGTGTTGTTATCTATAAATTTGTCGACTGTTTGTGTTGTTTATAAAGTAAATAAAATATAGGATTCATTATGTCAAATAACGGCCAGTCTGTGAACTAATCTATTTCAGTATCTAGTAATGATCTATTAGAAACACTTAAGACATTTCAAGAACAAATGAATACCCAATTGGCTGGGTTATCTGCTAACCTAGAGTTGAGAATAAGAGAACAAGAAATTAGGATTAATGATTTACAAAATAATAGACTAAATGATCAACATGTTGGGGTATTAGGTAGGGCTCCCATGGACCCTAGAAATAGGATTTCCCCTTTAACTAACTTAGAGGAACTAGAAGATCAAATATCCAATAATAGTGATAGGAGACCAAGACAGGTTAATAGGCAAGAAAGAGAATTAGATCAAAGTGATAGGAATATAGGTAACCTTAAATTTAACATACTTAGATTCAATAGGAGGAATGATCCTGATTATTACTTTGAGTGGGAAAGGAAGATAGAATTAGTGTTTGAGTGCCATAATTATTCTGATGAGAAGAAAAATAAGGTAGCAGTAGTAGAATTTATAGACTATGCTTCTTCTTGGTATTATAACCTTGTTTTAACTAGGTGTAGGAGTGGAGAACCACCTATACAAACTTGGGATGAACTTAAGACTTTAATGCAAAAGAGTTTTGTTCTAAATTATTATTATAGGAAGTTACATAAGAAGCTGCAAACATTAAATCAGGGTAATAGGTCTGTAGATGAGTACTTTAAAGAACTAGAGATGTTGGTGATCAAAACAGGAATTGTTGAGGATGAGGATGCCACAATGGCTACGTTCTTGAGTGGATTGAATTATGAGATAGCTAATAAGGTAGAGTTATATCCATATGGAACTTTGAATGAGATGGTTAATATAGCAACAAAGAAAGAAAGTCAAATAAGGAGAACTAGACAGAATAAACCCCCTGGAATTAGGTTTAGAAATACTCTGAAAAGAAATTTTGGGGGAAATAGTTCTGGAAACTAGAAGGACAATGGGAAATTTGATTCTAGAGGTAAAGGTAATGAGACTAAGGTAGGAACCAAATTTGATAAAGGAAAAACTGTAGCAGCTAACCCTACTAGTGGCCCAAACAAAACTAGCTACATAAAGTGTTTTAAGTGTGGGGGACTAGGTCATATAGCTTTTAAATGTCCTGATAAGAGGAGTATTTTGATTAAAGAGTCCGGAGACATAGAGTCTGAATCTAAGGAAGAAGAATTAGAGGTCAACATGACTAGGGATAACAATAGTGATTCAGAAGAAGAGATAGAACTTCCAATTAGTAGAGATCCTTTTGTTGTGCGTAGGGCATTAAATAGTAATAAGTTGCCTAATCCAAATGCAATACAGAGAGAAAACATATTTCATACTAGATGCTTAATTAATGACAAATGTTTTAATATGGAAATCGATAGTGGAAGTTGTATAAATGCTGCTAGTGTTTTATTAGTGTCTAAGTTAGGTTTACCGACCACTAAACATCTAAAACCCTATAGACTTCAATGGTTAAATGAATTAGGAGATGTTAAGGTTAGTCAATAGGTTTTAGTAAACATAAAATTGGGTAAGTATGAAGATTATGTTTTCTTTGATATTGTCCCAGTGCATGCTACTCATTTGTTATTAGGAAGGCCATGACAATATGATAGAAGAGTAACACATGATGGGTACAAGAATAGATATACTATACATAAGGATGATAAGAAGATTATTTTAGCACCCATGACTCCAAAATAAATCTTTGATGATCAAATTAAAATAGAATCTGATTATAAGGAATAAACTAAACAAAGTGTAAAGGTTGGAACTTGTTCAAAGGAGGTTAAGAAATCATTTGGGTTTTATGCTAAAAAAAGTGATGTTGAAAGGGCTATTAGGAAGCAATCAAATGTATATCTAATGGTCTCTAAAGAGTGTTATGAGTTTCATATAGAGTTAAGTGAGGATGTACCTGATAATGTTAGAGAACTATTAGAGGAATATAGTGAGTTATTCCCTGAAGAGATTCCCCATGGACTACCTCCGTTATGGGGCATAGAACACTAAATAGATTTTATACTAGGAGCTGTCATTCCAAACAGGTATGCTTATAGAGCTAATCCAGAGGAAGTTAAGGAGTTAAAGAAACAAGTTTCTGAATTGTTGAGTAAGGGATATATTAAGGAGTCAATGAGTCCCTGTGCTACCCCAATACTTTTAGTTCCAAAGAAATATGGAAGTTGGAGGATGTGCATAGATAGTAGAGCAGTAAACAAGATAACCATTAAGTATAGGTATCCTATACCTAGGTTAGATGAAATGTTAGATCCTTTACATGGTGCTGTAATTTTTTCTAAAATAGATTGAAAGAAAGGGTATCATCAAATTAGGATGAAACTAAGAGATGAGTGGAAAATAGCTTTTAAAACAAATGTTGGGTTATAGTAGTGGTTAGTTATGCCATTTGGACTATCCAATGCTCCAAGTACTTTCATAAGACTTATGAACCATGTGCTTAGAAACTTTATTGGAAAGTTTGTAGTTGTTATTTTGATGATATACTTATTTACAGTAAATCTCTAGAAGAGCACTTGAGACATTTGAGAATTATTCTGGATGTGTTTAAGGAAGAAAAGTTGTATGCTAATTTAGCTAAGTCTAGTTTTTTTTTAGAGAGTGTGGTATTCCTAAGATTTATTGTCGGTAGGGATGGCATATCTGCTGACAAGGAGAAGATTAAAGTCATACAAGAGTGGCCTATAACTAAGATACTGACTGAAGTTAGATGTTTTCATGGTGTGTGTTCTTTTAATCGTAGATTTGTTAGGAACTTTCGTATTATAGAAGTGCCTTTAACTGCAATAACGAAAAAGGAATGTGGTTTTAACTGGGGTTTAGAGCAACAGAAATCTTTTGAAACTCTTAAAACCAAGTTAACACAAGCACCTATATTAGTCCTTCCTGACTTTGACAAAATGTTTGAATTAGATTGTGATGCTTCAGGTTTGGGAATTGAGGTTGTTCTTTCTCATGAGGGTAGACCTATAGCTTATTTTAGTGAAAAGCTAAATGGTAGTACTTTAAATTACTCTACTTATGAAAAAGAATTATTTGCTTTAGTAAGAGCCTAAGAGGTATGGCAACATTATTTATGGCCTAGAGAGTTTGTTATAAATACCAATCAAGGTCCTTAAGGTCCTTGTATAACTTTGACCCTCCTGGATGAACCAAATAAGGGGTCTGATGTCCTTCCTCCATAATACGACGCTTAAGGTCTGGACAACTTTGGGGTACACACCAACGACCCCTGAATCTAATACTGCCATCCTTATGGACTCTGAACCCATCTGCTTTGCCTTCCTGCATTTTCTTTCGGATCCTCTCCAACTTAACATCTCTAACTTGACCGGCTCGGATCTCTTCAAAAATAGTCGGAGTGAGCATCAAGGCATTCATACGGGCTTTGAGGTCTCTCTGCTGAATTATTTCGATCTCTAGATCCGATAACTCCCTTATCGTTCGATCAGCAACTACGCAGCATAAGGTGGAATGTGCGGTCTTTCTGCTTAGAGCGTCGGCAACTACGTTGGCTTTACCCTCATGGTAGGTCAACTCAATATCGTAATCCTTTACTAGTTCCAGCCATCTCCTCTGACTTAAGTTGAGCTCTTTTTGCGTGAAGATGTACTTTAGACTCTTGTGGTCTGTAAAGAATTTACACTTTGCCCCATACAGATAATGTCCCCAGATCTTCAAAGCGAATACAACAGCTGCTAACTCCAGGTCATGTGTGGGATAATTTTGCTCATGCTTCTTCAGTTGCCGTGAGGCATAAGCTGCCACTTTACCCTTCTGCATCAGCATGCATCCCAACCCATGTTTGGATGCATCATTGTAAACCTCAAACTCCTCGGTCCCTTCGGGTAAGGTCAACATCAGTGCAGTAGTCAACCTCTTCTTTAGCTCTCGAAAAGCTTCTTCACAGGCCGCATCCCACTGGAACTTTGTTGTTTTCTTCAGGAGATTAGTCAATGGTCGGGCGATCTTGGAAAAGTTCTGCACAAAACGCCTATAATAACCAGCCAAACCCACAAAACTCCGAACCTCCGATATGTTCGTAGGGGGCTTCCACTCTGTGATGGCCAGAATTTTAGCTGGGTCCACAGCTACTCCCTTAGCTGATACAATGTGGCCCAGAAACGCTACCTCCTAGAGCCAAAACCCGCACTTTCATAGCTTTGCATACAAATGATGTTCTCTTAATGTACTTAAAATAGCGCTTAGATGTTGCTCATGCTCCTCATTTCCCCGATAATACACCAAAATATCGTCAATAAATACCACCACGAACTGGTCGAGGAAAGGTCGGAATATTCTTGTCATCAGGTCCATAAACACCGCAAGAGCATTTGTAAGTCCAAAGGGCATCACCGTAAACTCATAGTGCCCATATCGGGTCCGGAATGCCGTCTTCATGATATCAGCATCAGCGATCCACAATTGATGGTACTCGGACATCAAATCGATCTTGGAGAATACTGTGGCACCCTTCAGTTGATCAAACAGATCATCTATCCTCGGGAGCGGATACCGGTTCTTTACCGTCAAGTGATTCAATCCCCGATAGTCAATACAAAGACGGAGAATACCATCCTTCTTCTTCACGAATAAAACTGGTGCTCCCCACGGTGATACACTCGGTCGGATGTATCCGTGCTCTAAGAGTTCCTCCAACTGGGCCTTCAACTCCTTCAGTTCCACTGGTGCCATTCTGTAAGGTACTTTAGAAACAGGTTCAGCTCTCGGCACTAGTTCGATCTTGAAATCAATTTCCCAAACCGGTGGCATGCCAGGTATTTCCTCTGGGAACACGTCCGGGAACTCTTTAACTATTGGAATGGTGTCCAATGTTGTTAGATCCTTGTTCAGCTCATGTACGCTACATAAATATAGAGGATACCCCTTCTGGATCAAGGCGTGTAGTGTAAATGCTGACACCACTTTAGTGGTTGGTTCGGGCTCAGTCTTCCGATATGAAACCCTAGTTCCGTTTGGGCCTCACAAAATCACCCGCTCCTGGGCACAATCAATAACTACTTTGTACTTTCCCAGCATGTCCATGCCTAGAATCACGTCAAAGTCTTTGAGATCCATCCCAATTAGGTCTACTAGGAATTCTAGCCCTCCTATATCTAAGGTCACGTCGGAAAACCTCCGACTGCACTCCATTTTATCACCCGATGGAACCATAACAGATAGCTCTACTCTAGTAGATGGTGACAATCCAGCCTTAGCAACAAATGCAAAGGAAATGAAAGAGAATGTAGCACCAGAATCAAACAGAACATATGCTGGTAATGAATAGATGGTGAACATACCGGTGATGACATCCAACTGTCGGTTTGCCTCGGCCTGACTGATGACGTTCAGACGCCCTCCTGACTGGCCTCCCTTCTAAGGGTGTGGCCTAGATCCCTGTGGTCTCCCCCCTGTCTCTCGAGCTGGGGTGCCTGGTGGAGTAGGAGCTCTCTGATAATACTGTTGGGACGAATTCTGGCGATACTGCTGGTAGGCCTGCTGTTGGGCCATTAGTGCCCCTCCCTGCTGGTAGGACCGGTTCTGACTCTACTGAAAATGTGGGGGCTTCCAACACTCTATCGCTCTGTGGCCCAACTTCCCACAATTCTGGCAAGTCACCAATTTGCTGTTGCAGTCTCTGCCTGGGTGGTTTCGGCCGCACCTCCTACAAACTGTGCCTCTCGGGGGCCCTTAGCTCCTGTCATGATCTCTCGATGGTGGTCTCCTAGGCTCTCCGGTCCTAGGCTGGGTCCTGCTCCCGGAACTCTGTACTTCGGCTTCCTCTTCCCAAGGATAGTGGCTTGCTCGTGGACCAGCGTGTCTGCCATGCAAGCACGCTCATATAGAGATGCTAAATCCGTAGAGGGCACAACACCCATCATGCGACGGATGCTAAAGTTCAATCCCTGCTCAAATTGGAACAGCACCGTGGACTCGCTGGCGGCGATCCCTGGAGCAAATCGAAGTAACTCTTTAAATCGGGTGTAATACTGACGAACTGACATAGGGCCCTGTATCAGCTGCATAAATTCCCTAATTTTATCCCTCCTAAGGCTCTCAGGATAGAACATGGCACAGATGGCAGTCTTAAATGCCTCCCAAGTAGCTGGAGGACCCTCTTTGGTACGATACTCCTCCCACCAGGTGTCTGCTACCCCTCGGAGGAAAAAGGTTACGATGCCAGGCCGTCGGTCTGGTGGACAGTCCACAGCCTTGAACGTGCGGTCCAGGTCTCGTATCCATCCTTCTAAGATGACTGGGTCTTCCTCCCCTGAGTACGTCGGAGGGCAATGTCTGATAACCCTCCTCAGCCAATCTTCCCCAGCGCCCAGAGACCGTTGGGTAAACTCTAAGAATGCAGTGACTGCGTCTTCTAGACGGTTGATTCTACCATTGGCTGCCATTTTGCTGCAACAAAGAGAACCATTTTTAGAGGCGAAGCCACTGGTTCGAGATTACTTTAACACCATTTCCTATTTATACAGAAAAACACTAATCTAACCCTGTACTCCTCACCGTGGCCGACTCCAAAACTTAAAACAGAAGGAGTTTTTGGATTAAAGCGGAAATTCTTTTCAAAATTCAACTTATCTTTTCAAAATCCATTTCATTTACCAAAATCAGCTTAAAAAGATAAGAGACCAAAGAGTTTTTGAAACACACTTCAAAATTTAAAAAAAAATTCGTAAACCAAATTTTATTTTTGAAAACGAGCGTGGCCAAAAGGACCAACCGCTCTGATACCAACTTATAATACCCCCAAAATTTACAATTTTTTTTAATACTCATATATAAATAAAAACGTAAATTCCTGGGGATATTACTGCCACACTTAGTACCAGACCAGTTCACTCCTACCGTTTCGGTACTAAGTGCTAACGCTAAGAAGACACTTTTAATAACACCATAAAAATACAAATTTATAGGAACGGAAAGTAGAATACTCACAAGTCCTACATAGTTCGAAATACCAACTATTTTCTTTCCAGATAATAACTAAACAATGTTAGTAAAATTGTTCCAACAATTCAGACATAATAAAAGATAACATGAGTCATAAATTAAAAGGAAAACGGCCACGTCTCTCTCTAGAAATCGATCCAGCCCAGCTATCATTATGTCCCTCTAGATGTCCCGTAGACAACAATAGCATCAAAGTAGGTGTCTCCTACCTACAATAGGTCAGACGGGCCTTCTGCTCGTGGGAATGAGCAGCACCCATGAAACGGGTGATCAGTACGCTACGTACTGAGTAAGGTAACCGAATACTAAGGCTGGCATATAACACAGTAATTCATGCAAGATAATGATCACATAAAATTTCAATCCGTACATATGATACATGAGAGCATAAAGTGAAGTCCATAGCTTATAATCAACAGTCCACACATAAGGCCCAAAAAGGTCTGGATTAATCATTTAATCTTTCTTTTATCAAATGTAGATACACACCATGTTCTTTATCAGGTCCATAAGAGTACGGGAACCCCACTATTTTTGTCGGTGGATCGGTCTCTAGGGCACTTTGGCTCCTGGCCACTATTATAGCCGATGGATCGGTCACTTAGGGTACATACCCTACCACTATTATAGTCGATGGATCGGTCTGGCCCCTTCTCGCACGGTGTTCCACTATAAGTAATTAATATCTTCTCATATCTTACCAACATATATGGTTTGGTTTGTTGAGCTCGGGATCCCCCAGTATTATAGCCGGTGGATCGGTCACTAGGGTAAAATACCCTACCACTATTAAGCCGGTGGATCGGTCTCCAGGCTACCGCAGTATCTGGCCACTATTATGCCGGTGGATCGGTCTGGGCCCGTCTCAACATCTTCCACTTTACGTGTTTAATGTCTTATGTATTTTATTTAGAATACTCATTTCAAGCCGGGAACATCCAATAACACATTCGAAAACAACAATAATACTAATTGAAATGAATTTGAAATCCACGTAGATCCTCTTCCCATGCATACCCTAGCTCCCATGCAACCCTAACTCCATGTAAACCCTAATTCCATGCACTCCATGTTTTCATGCAAACCCTAATTTATGCCTCACTTTAACTCCCCGTACATCCCATTCCCATGTAAACCCTAACGCACATGCAAACCCTAGTTTCACGTATACGTATTCTCATACAATCTTTATGAAACCCTAATCCTCATGCAAAACCCTAGCTCCACGTATACATGCTTCCATGCAACTCAGATCCCCCTGCAACATTAATTCCATGTAGGCATGTTTTTATAAAACCCTAATCCACATGCAAAACCCTAACTCCACATTAATTCATGCAAACCCTAATATTATTTTATTTCATGCACACTTTCAACTTCTCGCTATTCCATGCAAACCCTAGTATCATTCCCTTTCGTGCAAACCCTAGCACCATGCCATCTCATGCAAACCCTAGTACCATCCTCTTACATGCAAATCCTAATTCATATATCATTTCAGGTCATACATTAATGACATAAGCATACACATATTTTTCATGGCGCATGACATTCATAATAACATACTTCAACTTCATAACCATATCACATGCATACTCAATAAGAACAGCGAACATAAAATACATAACATGTCATATTCATAATACATGCAAACACATAAATGGCCTTAGTAGACCCTTACCTAAAACGTCACCGGTCTTGGTGCACGCTCCTATTCCACTTGAGGCATTTGATTGGGTTCGCCTATTATATCAAAGCATACTAGAATTAGACTCTCTTATATAATTTTATTATCCTCTAACTTATTCCAAGATTTAGTTTTTAATTAAAATACTACTACTTAAAAATTAACTATAGAAACTATTACAAATAATTTATTATTTTCATTCGAAGAGGTTGGTGACCTAAGGGTTTCTATCCTTCACCCAAAATAGAAATGATAGTATAATAATGATGATGATAATAATAACAATAATAAGAATAATAGTAATAAAAATAATTAGTAATATAAATAAATTATAATAATATTAATGATACTTTTTATAAATAGAATATTATATATTAATGATATCAAAATTCTTAAAATTAAAAAGTTGGATTTCTAACCATCTCACAATGATAAACATAATACTATTCAGAATTGTGATAAAAAAATTAATAATGTATATATACTTATATTATATTTTAATAAAGGTAATAATGATAATATAATTAAAATAATGTTGAAAAATGTTAATAATGTTAATAAAATTAATAAATGCGAGGCATAATTAAAATTTAAGGCCTCTGTTCTTCCATTAATAATCACAGTATCAAAAAATAATTATACTAATAATATTATTATTATTAATATTATTAAGAATAGCATCAATTATGTAAAAATCTAAGTAAATAGGTAAAGGTCGAGATAATTACTGTATCTTACTCAATAATACTCCCAGACCTGTAAACAAAATTTAGAAATTAGAATACAGTCAATATTACTAATAATAATAATTATAATAATAATAATTAAAGTTGAATTAATACTAAAATTTTGGCTAAAATTAGAATAATTATAAATAATTCGAAACTAAGTATTTAAAATGTCTATGGCATCACCTTGAGTTGGAGAATTTAGGTGGAACCGGCGGTGGTTCCCGGAGGTGGCCGGAAAATGGGTCTAAGGGGGTTAAAAAATTAGGAAAATAGGTGATTGAGAGGAAGAAAATTAAAATAATTATATGGGGCTGTAGAGGATAATTTTTAGGAGTTAATAGTTGGTTTAAGGGGTTTTAGGAGTGGCGGATGTGGTGGTGGACGGTGGTTCACTGTCTCGGGGTCAAGATTCTTGTCGAATCAACTAGCCAACTTTGGATGATTATAGAAACTTGCATACGATGAATCGAGGGATGAGGTTAGTTAAGTTAATTAGATAGTATTTGAAATACCCCAAAAACCCTAATTTAGGAAATCCTAGCCGAATAGGGAATTATTAGGGAATTAATTAAAATAAACTACTTTTAGTGAAATAAAAATGAATTAATAGGATAAATCAAGAAGGAAATTATAAGAGTGTAAATAGGAGGAATTATGGTATTTTAAGTTAATTAAGGTTTTCATTTTTAGAAATTTATTAAATACCTTAAATTATTTGAAATAGGAAGAATAAAATAGTTTCAAATTAATATAAAATTTATAAATAATTTAATGAGAGAAAAATTAAGGGGTTTTGTTAATTAAAATGAATTTAGGAAAATTTTTCCATAAATCCCTAAATTAACCTAAAAATAGAATTTAATTATTGTTTTGATAATTATATTTTATTAAATACCCCAAATTACCTAAATTATACTAATTAAGCCAACCCCTAATTTTCCCTCTTTTTCCTTTTTCCCTTTTCCTTTTTCTCCCTCCTTTTCTTTTTTTTTTCTTCCCCTTCTCTCCCTTATTTTTCCCCGGCCTGGGCCGGCCTGCCAGGCCCAGCACCTTTTCCCCCCCTCGCGGCCCGTTCCTCTCCCGCGCCCCTCTTCCTTTTTTCCGGCCGGTTCGGCCCGCCCCATTTTCTTCTTTCTTTTCTTTTCTGCTGGACCGCCGGTCCAGCCTTCTTTCTCTTCCCACCTCGCGTCGTCTTCTTCCTTCGCCGCCTGCAACACGGAAGCCATGGCTGGGAAGGAAAGCCTGCAACAACAGCCATCGCTCCAGTCGTCTCGTCCTTTCACCCCGTTGACCTCCCTGTGGATGTGACCGATCAATTGCAGCCCTTCCCCGCACGAAAACCTCCTTCTTTTTTTGACAAGTCATGGCCTGCAAATCGCAGACCATGTGCCGGCGAATCTCGCCGGACGACCTCCCCAAACCTAACCCACCTAACCTCCCACGTGACCTTGTCGTTTCTCCCTCGGTTTGGCCTATAAATAGCCCTCCTCACCACCTTAATCAGGTTCGAGATTTGGAACCCAGAAATCCAAAGCCGCCGCACCGCCCCACCTTCAGTCGCCGTTTCCTCCGCCTTCGGCCGCCGTTGCCGCCTGCCCGTGCCACCAACGTCCTCCCTGCACCTCCCTCTACACAACCAAACTACTAGCTCTCCCTGCCTCGCGCCGCACGTGTCGTCCTGGCCGTGCGAAAATCCCTCCTCAACCTCGACCTTCCAACCCCTGCGCCACCTTCGCGCCGCCACCGCCGGCCACACCGCCGCTTGCAGCGCCACCACCACCCCCCAAAACGACCAGCAGCTCCTGCCCTACCACCCCGTACCTCCCTTTCCCTCTGGTTTTCCCTTCCCTAGCCTCCACCTCCATTTTCCCCTCTCTCCCTTCCTCCACCGCCGCCGCCGCCGCCACCACCACCTCAGTCAGGTTGCCAACACCCTGAACCCTAAGTCTTAAAATAAATAAATAAATAAATAAAATAAGTAAATAATAATAATGAATAAATAAATAAATAAAAGTGATTAGTGGTTTAATATTATTAACTACTATTATTAGTATTATTATGATTAATATTAACATTTTCATTATTATTACTAATATTATTATTATTACTAATACTACCACCCGTATTATTATTATTATTATTATTATTATTATTATTATTATTATTATTATTATTATTATTATTATGATTGTTATTATTATTACTATTATTATTATCATGGTCATTATTTTACTAATAATGTAATTATTATTATTAATATTATTATTGTTATTTTTACTATTGTTACTGTTAGTACTATTATTGTTATTATTATTATTGTTATTATTATTATTACTATTACTATTATTATTATTATTAGTATTGTTGTTGTTATCATTATTATTATTGTCTTTGCTATTTTTATTATCAACATTATTATGGCTGTTGTTATTATTATTATTATTACTATTATTATTATTATTATCATTACCATTATTATCCATATTATTATTAGTATTATTACTATTATTATTATTATTATTATTACTAGTATTGTTATTATTATTATCATTATGATCCTTGTTATTGCTTTATCGTTATTGTGTTTAACGCATCTATTATTTTATCAATTATTACTATCGTTATTATCCTTAACGTTATACTTTAATATTATTACCTTAGTATTTTGCTATGCTTAGCATTGCCACAACCATTGTATTATTATTATCGTGATTATTATTATTGTTATATTTATTATTGTTATTTTCACTATTGTTACTATTGTTACTAGCATTATTGCTATCATCACTATTATCGTTACTATGATTAACACTAATGTTATTATGATTATTTTTCTCATTATTATCATTATCATCGCTATTATCCCTATTAGTATTATTTCTAGTACTCTTACTATCCTACGTATTATTACTATTATTCTTATTACTATTATTATTATAATCGTTGATGTTATTATTAATATTTTCATCGTATTTATTATTATTATTAGTATTATTATTGTCTTCATTCCTATCATTATTATTATTATTACTATTATTATTATTAACATTATTATTGAATTTATCATCTAAGTGATTATGGTTGTATTAGTACTTTATTATTATTATTATTATCGATAATACACTATCGCTAATGCTAATATGATTTCAATTATTACTATCATCATTATTATCATTATAGCTATTATTATTTTTATTATGAGCACTATTATTATAAATAGTATTCTTATTATGGTTGGTATTACTGGTAATTATTATTAATGAGATTAAAACCCTCACCTTAATATTCTGGATTTGCTAAAATCTACTTTAAGTAGCGATAATCCGTTTAAGCTATCGTAAGAGTAGTAATAACCTACCCTTTATTTATAAACCCCTTCACTAATAGTAGCCTTGGTATTAGGCCATGATAGGGGTAAGATAGGAATTTTAATAATTCTGGTAGAGGGAGATTAACCCTAAGTATTTCCCTCTTATAGGTAAACCGGGTCAAACCCCAGGAGGTGTAGGAGCGTGCTCCAAGCCCGGCGCCGATTTAGGTAAGGACGTAACTAAGGCCACTTGTGTGTACTGCATGTTTTAAGTGTCTCGTATGCTTTGTGCGGTTGTATGCTATAACCTGTATATTATTTGTATATTTGTGAAGCGCAGCATGGATCAGAGGTACGTCCCCGTATCCTCGTCTTCGTGTATTAATATGTTGTGGTACAAGTGTGAGGTGGTGTGATGTGACGTGACCCCTACGACATGCATGTTGGGTTATGTGAGGGAGTGTGGTGAAGTGGGGGACTTAAAAAAGAAAAATAAGCGGTTAGAATAACCAAAGGGCAGTATGTTGGCTAAACTAGGTATGGACGACCTAAGGAATTCACCATTTGTGAGATAATGAGGAGAATGTGGAATTAAATAAACAAAAGGGTGGGTATAAATTAAGGTTGCATGGGGAAGTTCGGGTTTGCTTGGTGATATTATATGGTGGTATTAGGGTTTGCGTGATGGCATTAGGGTTTGTATGGTGGTATTAATGATTACTTGGTGGTATTAATGGCTTATGGTGGTATAAGGGTTTGCAAGGTGGTATTGGGGTTTATATAGTGGTATTAATGATTACTTGGTGGTATTAATGGCTTATGGTGGTATTAGGGTTTATATAGTGGTATTAATGATTACTTGGTGGTATAAATGGCTTATGGTGGTATTAGGGTTTTCGTGATGGTATTATGGTTGTTATGGTCAAATAAGGTTAAGAGTGGTTAACCATGGCCTGGTGTGGATAATCATGGTTCGTATGGCTGTTTAGAGTTTTTTGGTGTTATTATGTGTATTATTGAGTAAAGTGTAGTTATGAATGTGGAATTTTATCGTTTGTGATGTGTAAAGTATGTAGTGAATGATTTATGCATGTCAAGGACATGATGTGATTCAATAAGATACGAATAAGACATTAATAACGTAAAGTGAAAGACTGATGAGCCCGAACCAGTCCATTCCATCGGTTAGAATAGTGGCCAGAGGCGTTCTGCCCTGGGTGTGTATTTCCGGTCCACCGGCTATAATAGTGGCCAGAGGCGTTCTACCCTGGGTGTGTATTTCCGGTCCACCGGCTATAATAGTGGGGGATTCGGGCTCCACAGACCCAAACGAATAAGTTAATCCACGGGAAAGATACTAATCACTTACAGTGGAACACCATGTAAGTGCGGGGCCAGTCCGTTCCACCGGTTAGAATAGTGGCCAGAGGCGTTTGCCCTGGGTGTTGATTTCCGGTCCACCGGCTATAATAGTGGCCAGAGGCTTTGTGCCCTGGGTGTTGATTTCCGGTCCACCGGCTATAATAGTGGGGTCCCCGTGCTTACAGGGTTAAATGAAGAATGTGTGAAAAGAGATTATTATCATGATAAGAAATGGCAGACATAGTACAAGCATGAATCAGCTTTCCGCTTACTCATCCTAGTGTGTGGTTGACGTGTTGAGCATGTATCTTGTGTATTATTGCATGTTACTTTTATGATTGTGTCATGTAGCCTACGTGTTGTAATTGTATGCTTGGCCTTAGTGTCTACGCCTTACTCAGTACTGGACCCGTACTAATACTGCCTTGATTGACCGGGTCCTGTGATGATCCACCGGTGGTGGGGAGCAGACCCTTGTGCAGGTTTTGGTCGGTTACTACTTTTGGGGTAGAATGCTTGACTTGAGTGAGTAAGTGGTCCGGATATTCAACCTTCGGAATTGTTTTGGCTTAAATCGTATTTGTCCTTGGAGGTTACAAGTGTTGTTTTTAAATTTTCAGGGGTTTTATCATACCTTATTATTCCGTTATTTTAAGTACGCTGATACATGGACTTTTTCAATTGTATCTCGGATTGTAACATTTGACCTTCGCACTCTGATTCTGTAAAACTTGTGTTTTATGAATGGTTGTTCTGGTTTTATTCTTTCTAGCCTTAGCACTTAGTATCGGGTCGGTAGTTGCGGATCGATCTGGTACTAAGTGTGGCGGTAATACCCCCGGATTCACAATTTCATTTGCTTGCTTCCGCTAAAACTTCTTTTAAATTTAACGAAATTTTTCGGTAGTAAATTTGGGGGTGTTACAGTATTGCAGGGAAGAGATTGGTATCAAGAGAAGGTGTTGAAGTTGGTCGGAGGAGGAGAAAATGGCATCTGATGGGGCGGTGGCGCACAGGCACGGCTTAGGGTTTCGGGGAAAATAAAATCCCGAAATCATGTAAATGAGGGGGTTTTTATAGTTGGGGAGATTATATTTGAATTAGGGAGGTTACTAAGTGTTTAAATTAGGGGGGAAATGGTTTAATTTAAGCCGAAGGTCGGGCGGCAAAAACTTGAATTTTTGCCGACCTTCGCGAGGTAATATTGCACAAACGAGCGGGAGAGAGAGGCAGTTGATGGTTTCAAATGAACGTGCAAATCGAGAGGAAGAAAACGAGCGGGAGAAGAGCCGGTTACGCCACGTGTGGCCGGCGGCGCCATTTTTGGGGGAGAGAAGGAAGGTGGGTGGTTATGGTGTCGGGCGGAGGAGGAAGAAGAAGATGGGGGGCTGGCCGACGGGTTCGCGGGGGAGAAAAGAAAGAAAAAGGGAGGGAGACCGGGTGGTTCGGCATGAGGGTGAAGGAGATTAAGTGAAACGACGCGTTTTGAGTGCAAAACGGAATAAAGAACGGTGTTCCGGGCTGTCGGGCGACGGTAAAGAAAAAGATGAAGCAAAACGCGGCGTTCGAGAGGAATAATAAGTGAAACGCGGTGTGGAGAAAGGGGGGCAGTGACGACGCGCGGGCTGGGCCACGCCGAAGAGAAAGGAAAGAAGAATAGGAATTGGGCCGCACAACAGGCCTAATTCGGCGAAGAAGAAGAAAAGGAAAGAAAAGGAAAGAAAAAGGAAAAGAAAAGAAAAGAAAAGGAAAAAGGGAAAAAGGAAAAGAGAAAAAAATTAGGTTGGGTCAAATTAAATAAATCTGAATATTTAGGATATTTAAAATTAATAATATTTAAATAAAATAAATTTTAAATCCCTTTTTAGGCTAAAATAGGCTTTTTAAAGGATTTTTCCAAAATTTCCATTTTAAATTAATAAATCCCTCAAATTTTATTTAATTTAATTAAAATTAATTTGAAACTATTTTATCTTTCTTAATTTGCATAAAATAATTTATTTAAATAATTTCCCAAATTAAAATCCTTAATTAGATAATATACCCAAATTTCCTTTACTTAAACTATTTATTAAATTTCTTATTAATTTGCCCTAATAAATTTTCTTTTATTTTAATAAAATAATTTATTAAGTTAAATTTTCAAATAAGACCTTATTTAAATATAATCTTTAAAATTAGAAAATTTCGGGGCATTTCAATAGGACATTACATTCTACAACTAAGAAAACACCTTTTGAAGTTGTGTATGGGTTTAATCCCTTAACTCCCCTTGATTTGAGTCCTTTACCTAATTCTGAATTGCATAATTTTGATGTTGAATCTCGTGCTGAAAATATGAAGAAACTGCATGAATCTGTAAGTCAACAGATTAATAAGAGGGTTCAACAAATGGCTGAGAGTGCTAATAAAAGACTAAAGAAAATGGTTTTTCAACCAAGGCATTTAGTTTGGGTACATCTTAGAAAAGAACATTTTCCAACACTTAGGAAATCTAAATTGGATCCTAGGGGAGATGGAACTTTTACTCTATTAGAAATAATTAATGATAATGCTTATAAAATTGATTTGCCTACTAAATTTGGAAATGTTAGTGATTCTTTTAATGTTTCTGATCTAGGTCCTTTTATGGGTATTATCAAGGTTTTATAGATAAAACCCCACCAAGAAGAGGGGAATGATTTCTATCTCAATAATTTGTATTTAAATAATTATATTAATTGTTGTAAATTACATTGTACATATAATTACTTTTCTTATTGTATGGATAATTAGGAAAGTAAATCAAATTATGGGAGATGGATCATGATGAGGCTGCTGTGTATAGATGCTACTGGTTGTTGTTGCTGACAAGAAATTGCTGTATTAAATTGTTGATTATCCCATATGATGCATTCGCTGGCATGACTTGGCTAGTGGAAATTAAGTTGGCCGCATAATCCGCCACCTAACCCATATTTGCTGGGTTAGAAGAATTGTGGATTATGCAACCCTTAATAACCATAATTAGCTAAATAAATTAGCTTATGGGAATTAAATTGTAAATCCATTATTTGGATTAATGTATACTTGTATTTTGTAGTTTGGGCTGATTTATTGTTACCAGCAACAACGACTTATTTTTGTTTATATCGGAGGGTTGAGTTATTGGGCTGATATGTTGGGTCTTGTAATTGAGCCCAACAACCGTATAAGGGCCTATATTGTATGTATTGTATACGCCCATATATAAGGCGTATATAAGAGGGTTTGTACAACACTTTTGGCTGAATATACATTCGATCGTATTTTCTCTCTATAATCTTCTCTCTCTTGATTCTTCTCTCTCTCTCTCACGACTGACTCATTCGCTCAATCTTTTTCTCCTTTGACCTTCTTCTCGAATCTCTTTTTGCTAATCCAACTTCAGTAGCCGTTAATTATAACTATGCTCTGAGTTTTACTAATCTTCCTTTGGATTAAACTCATTAGGCTGATTATCACCTGTAGTCGAACCCCGCGCTCGATTCACGATCCAGCGAAACTACTTGAAACCTATCCAAGCTTCATCAATTAATCCTATTAAATACTAGCAGTATAGCAGGAACAAGTGGCTCCTATATTTAAATAGCTTTAATGTATTAAGTATAATTGGAAGGCTGTGAATCCAAGTACCCAAACTAGTACACAAAGTATGTCTAGCTGTATTTCCTTTCCTTGACCGACATATATCTAAACATTTTACTACATCGGCTAGAATCACAAAACTATTAGGTGAATTATTATCTAACCTAACTGCAGCTTATACATATAATTTCTAGTAAATTTTTATGGCTACCTAGCAAGTAAATAATACTATATACTGTCACTTATGAGGAAACCTGTAACACCCCAAAATTCACTACTTTTTTTTTGAAGTAATTAAAATAGAAATACTTAAAGCGTGTGAATTCTGGGGATGTTACCGCCACACTTAGTACCAGACCGGTTTACTCCTACCGTTCCAATACTAAGTGCTAAGGCTAAGAAAACAACTCATACAATTAATAATAGTTCAAATTTATAAATACGAAAATTAGACACACATAAGTCCTTATTCAATTCAAACTACGAGAGTTAGTTTTCAGGGAAGAGAGATAACTCCGAACATAAAATTATTTGAAGTGCTTAACATAAATTATTGAAAATAGGAAGAAAATCTTAATGGAAGTCCGGCCACGCCACTCTGAAATGGATTCGGCCCAATCATCACTCAACCCCACCGGATGTCCCATGGATATCAATCGCATCAAAGTAAACATCTCCTACCTGCAGTAAGTCAGATGGGCCTTCGAAAACGACACCGGTCTTGGAGCACGCTCCTACTCTTCCATAAGGCTTTGACCAAATAACAACATACTAATAAAAATAACATTAATAAAATTCTAACTTTGCTAAAGATATAGAAATAACAGAAATATTATAAAAACTGATAATATAGGGTTAAATACTTTACCCTAATAATAATAATGATACTAAAAATAATATCAATGAGAATATAAATAAGAATAATAATAGTAACAATAATAATAACAATAAAAAGGACATTATTCAAAAACAAGGTGAAATAAATGCTTCGGCCCCTTTTTCAAGATAATACTAATAATAAAATAAATAATCAAATTTAGTAGTAGTAGTAGTAATAATAATAATAATAATAACAAATTTAGTAGTAGTAGTAGTAGTAGTAGTAATAATATATATATACTTATAATATAAAAGGAAATAGTGCTAAAAATGATAATATATTAGTAATAATGTTAAAAATGCTAATAATAGTAATAAAAGGCAAAAGCTGCGAGGCTTAATTAAAAATTTAGGTTTCTACGCCTCCTGAAATAATTAAACTTATTAAATAATTAATTACACTAATAATAATAATAAATTATTTGTATTATTAATAATAATAGTAAACATGCAATAATTCTATTAAATAACTAAAATTCGAGAATAATAGTTTTTCTAACTCAATAATACCTCCAAACCTGTAAATAAGATTTAACCATTAGATTACAGTTGATAACAATAATAATAATAATTATAATAATAATAATTATAGTTGAATTAACACTAAAATTTAGGCTAAAAATAGAATAATTATCAATAATTCAAAATTAAGTGTTTAAAAGGTTTAGGGTATCACCTTGAGTTGGAGGGTATTGGTGTAACTGGCGGTGGTTCCCGAAGGTGGCCGGAAAAGTGATCTAAGAGGGGTGAAAAATTAGGAAAATGGGTGATGGAGAGGAAGAAAATTAAAATAATTATATGGGGCTGTAGAGGATATTTAGTAGGAGTTAATAGTTGGTTTAATAGGTGTTAGAAGCGGCGCATGTGGTGGTGGAAGGTGGTTCAACGTCTCGGGGTGAAATTTTCTGTCGAAGCAACTAACCAACTTTGTGCAATTATGGAGGCTTTTACAAGATGAATCGAAGGTTGTGGTTAGTTTAGTTAATTAGGGGGTATTGCAGGAAAGAGATTGGTAGCAAGAGGAGGTGTTGAAGTTGGCGGGGGAAGGAGATAATGGCGTCTGATGGGGCGGTGGCAGGCAGATCTCCCTTAGGGTTTTCGAGAAGAAGAAGTCTCGAAAACATCCACCATTAAGCTATTTATAGAGTTTATATGGGTTATTAGGGTTTTGGGGCTTGCCTGGGTGGTATTTTATGCTAGGGTTATGGTGGCCGGTGGCAGGAATCGACTGTCGATCATTTGGGTCGAGGCCCAAATTTTGCGAGCCAAAAGAGAAGGAACGAGCGAGAGTTGAGGATAATTGATCGTTCCAAGTCAATGTGTGGGTCGAGAGGGAGAAAAAGAGAGGTGACTCGGCCGGTCAGAGTCCTCGTAGCCGGCGCTGCCATTTTCGGGGGGGGGGGGGGAGTTGCAGGCTGCGTCGAGGGTATCGGGGCCGGGGTGCGAAGCTGGGGAAGAAGAAAGGAATGGACCGGCGGTCCAGAAGAAAGAAGATAAGAAGAAAAAAAAAGAAGACGGGCGGGCCGGTGCGACGGGGAAAATTTACTTAAACGAGACGACGCGTTTTGAGTGAAGAAAAGAAGAAACGCGGCGCGAGAGGGGCGACGGGTTCCTGGCGCGGCTGGGCCGAAGAAGGAAGGAGGAGAAGAAGACTGGGCCGCGGGCTGGCCCAGTCCGGGGTGACGAATGAAGAAGAAAAAGAAAAGAAGAAGAAAAAGAAAGAAAAAGGAAAGAAAAGGAAAAAGGAAAAGAAAGAAATAATTATGTTGGGTATTTAAATAAATTAAAATATTTGGGATATTTAAATATAATAATATTTGAATAAAATAATATTTAAATCCCTTTTTAGGCTAAATTAGGATTTTTAAAATATTTTCTATGACTTCCATTTTAATTTGCAAAACACCTTAAATTTCTCCAATTAATTTATTTATAATATCATTATTAATTTAAAACTATTTTCTCATTCTTATTTCAATTAAAATGATTTATTCAATTAATTTCTAAAATAAAATCCTTATCTAGTGAAAATACCAAAATTCCACCTAATTAAAACACTTATAAATTATTCTAGATTTTCCCAAATTAATTCTATTTTTATTTTAATAAAAATAATTTATTAAATTAAATCTTTCTAATAAAATATCATTTAAATATACTTTATAAAATTAGAAAATTTCGGGGCATTTCATCACTACCCCCTTAAAAACAGACTTCGCCCCCGAAGTCTCTGGGAGCGCCTAGGGTTAGGGAAAAACGTTCTAAGTGCATAGAAAACCAAATAACGCTAATACCCATATAAACTACCCCCTTAGGAATAAACTTACTAAAGAAAATTTAAATCCACGAAAATAAGGACACCGTATAAAAAACAACACTTATAAAAAAAAACTACCCCCTTAGAGACGAACTATGGGTTGTTGTACCTGGGTATAAGTTCAATTTAAATATAAAATATTAAATATTAATATTGGGAGAATTTAATCAAAAATTTATTTATTGAAAATATATTTCGAAAAGATCCGAAGGCTCAAAATTAATAAAAGAGTTATATAAGAATTTTGGAAACACTCTCGGAAGGAATAACCGATGAACATAAAAAAAAATGTATTATTTATGGAAATATATCATAAGAACTCAAAAATTTATTTAAATCATATAATAAAATATTTAAGTTGAACTCTAACACCCCGAGCCCAATTCAGTCATTTCCGAAATTATTTTTCTGTAAATCAAAAAGCATACAACAGAATAAAGCTGATTTTGGAAAGAAATTCCTAAATACGTCTTCTAAATTTAAAACTTTCCAAAAATATTAATGATTGAAACGAATAATTTAGAGTCGAAAATATTTTCTACTGATAAAATTATTACAATAATTTAACTACTCAATAGGAATTATATAATTTAAATAATGTATTTTGTCAACAAAATATACTTCAAAATAACGTCGTAATCACATGACAAAGTTATAATCAAAAATAAATCTAAAATATAAAAATACGAGAAAGAACGGGAATACATATTATTAACCAAAAATCGAACTCATAAGAAATTGAATTAAATTTAACTATGAATTTGAATCGTTGATAAATCCATAAGACAAACCGAAATTAAAATAATTAATTGTGTATATTAAATTACGTTAATAAAATCATTAAATTTAATAAATCTGAATTTTAAAAATACTGGGTATTACATCATTACCCCCTTAAAAAGGAACTTCGTCCCCGAAGTTCAGGGAAAATCTAAGTAGCGTAAACTTAACAAATGATTGCATAAAATATTGATCGCAATAAGTAGGTTAAAAGTAACTTCGAAGAAAATAAAACGATGTTTACAAAAACTAAACCAAGTAAAGTTAGATCCAGCAAGGTACGCCATAAGATTATCTATCCACTAAACCTGTAGGACTAAGGTAAACCTAGTGGGGTTACTACCCCCTTAAGGACGAACTAATTACAAGACCATAATCACAGCAGCAAAACACAAGGTCACTTACGCTACCCCATCGTACGATCCTCACAAGCTAATCCGGATTTTAAAATTTACTTGAAACAAGGTAAATACATTTTCAGTTAAAACATTTAGGATCGTGAGAACCGAATCTCTAACCGAAACCCAATTCTCAACAACCAGGCTCTGATACCAACTTGTAATACCCCAAAATTCACTACTTTTTTTTTGGAAGTAATTAAAATAGAAATACTTAAAGCGTGTGAATTCTGGGGATGTTACCGCCACACTTAGTACCAGACCGGTTTACTCCTACCGTTCCAATACTAAGTGCTAAGGCTAAGAAAACAACTCATACAATTAATAATAGTTCAAATTCATAAATACGAAAATTAGACACACACAAGTCCTTATTCAATTCAAACTACGAGAGTTAGTTTTCAGGGAAGAGAGATAACTCCGAACATAAAATTATTTGAAGTGCTTAACATAAATTATTGAAAATAGGAAGAAAATCTCAATGGAAGTCCGGCCACGCCACTCTGAAATGGATTCGGCCCAATCATCACTCAACCCCACCGGATGTCCCATGGATATCAATCGCATCAAAGTAAACATCTCCTACCTGCAGTAAGTCAGATGGGCCTTCGAAAACGACACCGGTCTTGGAGCACGCTCCAACTCTTCCATAAGGCTTTGACCAAATAACAACATACTAATAAAAATAACATTAATAAAATTCTAACTTTGCTAAAGATATAGAAATAACAGAAATATTATAAAAACTGATAATATAGGGTTAAATACTTTACCCTAATAATAATAATGATACTAAAAATAATATCAATGAGAATATAAATAAGAATAATAATAGTAACAATAATAATAACAATAAAAAGGACATTATTCAAAAACAAGGTGAAATAAATGCTTCGGCCCCTTTTTCAAGATAATACTAATAATAAAATAAATAATCAAATTTAGTAGTAGTAGTAGTAGTAATAATAATAATAATAATAACAAATTTAGTAGTAGTAGTAGTAGTAGTAGTAATAATATATATATACTTATAATATAAAAGGAAATAGTGCTAAAAATGATAATATATTAGTAATAATGTTAAAAATGCTAATAATAGTAATAAAAAGCAAAAGCTGCGTGGCTTAATTAAAAATTTAGGTTTCTACGCCTCCTGAAATAATTAAACTTATTAAATAATTAATTACACTAATAATAATAATAAATTATTTGTATTATTAATAATAATAGTAAACATGCAATAATTCTATTAAATAACTAAAATTCGAGAATAATAGTTTTTCTAACTCAATAATACCTCCAAACCTGTAAATAAGATTTAACCATTAGATTACAGTTGATAACAATAATAATAATAATTATAATAATAATAATTATAGTTGAATTAACACTAAAATTTAGGCTAAAAATAGAATAATTATCAATAATTCAAAATTAAGTGTTTAAAAGGTTTAGGGTATCACCTTGAGTTGGAGGGTATTGGTGTAACTGGCGGTGGTTCCCGGAGGTGGCCGGAAAAGTGATCTAAGAGGGGTGAAAAATTAGGAAAATGGGTGATGGAGAGGAAGAAAATTAAAATAATTATATGGGGCTGTAGAGGATATTTAGTAGGAGTTAATAGTTGGTTTAATAGGTGTTAGAAGCGGCGCATGTGGTGGTGGAAGGTGGTTCAACGTCTCGGGGTGAAATTTTCTGTTGAAGCAACTAACCAACTTTGTGCAATTATGGAGGCTTTTACAAGATGAATCGAAGGTTGTGGTTAGTTTAGTTAATTAGGGGGTATTGCAGGAAAGAGATTGGTAGCAAGAGGAGGTGTTGAAGTTGGCGGGGAAAGGAGATAATGGCGTCTGATGGGGCGGTGGCAGGCAGATCTCCCTTAGGGTTTTCGAGAAGAAGAAGTCTCGAAAACATCCACCATTAAGCTATTTATAGAGTTTATATGGGTTATTAGGGTTTTGGGGCTTGCCTGGGTGGTATTTTATGCTAGGGTTATGGTGGCCGGTGGCAGGAATCGACTGTCGATCATTTGGGTCGAGGCCCAAATTTTGCGAGCCAAAAGAGAAGGAACGAGCGAGAGTTGAGGATAATTGATCGTTCCAAGTCAATGTGTGGGTCGAGAGGGAGAAAAAGAGAGGTGACTCGGCCGGTCAGAGTCCTCGTAGCCGGCGCTGCCATTTTCGGGGGGGGGGGGGGGGGAGTTGCAGGCTGCGTCGAGGGTATCGGGGCCGGGGTGCGAAGCTGGGGAAGAAGAAAGGAATGGACCGGCGGTCCAGAAGAAAGAAGAGAAGAAAAAAAAAAAGAAGATGACGGGCGGGCCGGTGCGACGGGGAAAATTTCCTTAAACAAGACGACGCGTTTTGAGTGAAGAAAAGAAGAAACGCTGCGCGAGAGGGGTGACGGGTTCCTGGCGCGGCTGGGCCGAAGAAGGAAGGAGGAGAAGAAGACTGGGCCGCGGGCTGGCCCAGTCCGGGGTGACGAATGAAGAAGAAAAAGAAAAGAAGAAGAAAAAGAAAGAAAAAGGAAAGAAAAGGAAAAAGGAAAAGAAAGAAATAATTATGTTGGGTATTTAAATAAATTAAAATATTTGGCATATTTAAATATAATAATATTTGAATAAAATAATATTTAAATCCCTTTTTAGGCTAAATTAGGATTTTTAAAATATTTTCTATAACTTCCATTTTAATTGCAAAACACCTTAAATTTCTCCAATTAATTTATTTATAATATCATTATTAATTTAAAACTATTTTCTCATTCTTATTTCAATTAAAATGATTTATTCAATTAATTTCTAAAATAAAATCCTTATCTAGTGAAAATACCAAAATTCCACCTAATTAAAACACTTATAAATTATTCTAGATTTTCCCTAAGTAATTCTATTTTTATTTTAATAAAAATAATTTATTAAATTAAATCTTTCTAATAAAATATCATTTAAATATACTTTATAAAATTAGAAAATTTCGGGGCATTTCAAAAGCAAAACAAGGCACCAAATAAATTATACTTGATAGAATTATATATATATATATATATATATATATATATATATATAAACAATAGCAATTAAAATAGAGTCAAGGAATAATCTCACAAAACAAAGAAAAATAAAATTATATCTCAAATCAAATCTAGGGTTTCAATTTATTCCATGGTAACAAATATTTAGTTAGCCATAATTATTAAATTAATTACAAAGAAATTTATATCCAAAATATAAATTAAAAATAGAGAAATAAATAACCGAGATTAATTATAGATAAAACATCAAGAATTTATTTAGATAAAAACTAATTTTATCTAAAATAAATTCTACCAGATAAATTTTTCTCTATTCCTTCTTCTCTTCTTTGGCCTTGAATTCCATGCAATAATTATTTTTCTTTTTTTTTTCTATCTGACTAACGGGGCACTGGTGCCTTGTCTTCCTTGTGTTGGTTGTGCTCTCTTCTTGCTTCAGTTTTTTGTTCAACACTGCTCTATGTCGTCAGTTCCTGGCAATTTTTTTTTCCTGCTTCTTTGTGCCTCGCTGATTCTTCCTCTAATGGCTCCTAGTTACTACTATGCGCCCTTCTGCCCTTTTATTTTCATTTCCCATGCCACGTCAGCCCTCGCTCCTCTTCTTCTTTCCTCCTGGCTTGTTTGCATTCAGCGTCACATCCTTTTCTTCTTTGTCTGCTGGTCGCCTTCTAGCTTCATTTGGTCTCTTGTTCTGAGCCTTTGGGCCTTTTTTATTTTTTTAAAAAACAAAACCTGCAAAATAAAATTAATAAATAATATTATACTCTAAATTTATTTAATTATTATCATTTTAGCTTAAATAATAATATTTATGCAATTATTACTACTTATGTATAAAATCATAATTATTCACCTATATTACTTAAATAATATACTAAAAACTACGATTATAAGGGTATAAAATATGTCAAAATAAGAACTTATCGTCTAGGTACACAAAGTTTATATAGTCTAAACAAAAATCCATCTTGTAAAACATAATTACCATGATATCCACTTTCTTTACATGCATTGAATATATCCAAGAAAGATTTATATTTAGGATATAATTATTTTAACATCTCAAAACCTAAGAGTTTAGCATCCATCATGACAAGTAATGTAGATCTATGAGAAACAGCATCGGCTACTACATTTTCCTTTCAATCTAAGTGTCTGATAGAGAAGACAAAGGATTGTAAGAAGCTCTCCCACTTTGCATGCCTCAGACTAAATTTTTTTTTACCATATAAGTATTTCAAACTCTCATGATCTGAGTGCAACACAAAGGGTTCGAGCCTTAAATAATGACTCTATGTCTCTAAGCTTAGTATAATGGCAAAGAATTACTTGTCATAAGTCAAATAGTTAAGTTGGGAACCATTCAACTTTTCAAAAAAGAATGTTATAGGTTTCTTTTCTTGAGAGAGGACACCCCTTATCCCAACCTTGCTAGCATTACAAGTCACCTCATAAACTAGATTAAAATTTGGTAAAGATAGGATAGGAGCCTTACATAGTTTAGTTTTGAGGGTTTCAAATGCTTGAGTAGCTTCTTGTCCCCATTTAAATTCACCTTTTTTATGAGTTGTGTAATAGGTGCAGCTATAGTAGAAACATCCTTAATAAATCTTCTATAAAAACTAGCCAACCCAGGGAAACTTCTTACATCATGTACATCTTTAGGGATAGGCCACTCTTATATAGCTTTAATCTTATTAGGATCCACTTTAATACCCTCGCCACTAACAATATAGACTAGGAAAACTACACTTGGAAGCATGAAATCACACTTCTCAAGTTTTCCATAAATTTTAGCTTCCATTAGCTTATCAAATAATTTTCTCACATGCATTAGGTGATCATATCCATTTTTACTATACACAAGTATATCATCCAAATAGACACCGATAAATTCACCAAGTAAAGGTCGGAGAACTTTATTTATAAGTCTCATGAATGAACTAGGTGCATTAAATAGCCCAAAAGGCATAACCATCCAATCATAGAGACCATATTTAGTTTTGAAAGCAGTTTTCCACTCATCTCCGTCTCCAATCCTCATTTGATGGTAGCCACTTCTTAAATCGATTTTGGAAAATACTTGTGCACTATAAAGTTCATCTAACATATCATCTAACCTAGGCATAGGAAAACAATATTTGATACTAAAGTTATTTACGACTCTAGAATCTATGCACATGCGCCAAGTGCCATCTTTCTTACGACCTGGAAGAGTAGGTACACTATAAGGGCTCATACTTTCTCTCAAAAATCCTTTATCCATAAGCTCTTGTATTTGTTTTTGTAATTCTTTAGATTCTTCTGGGTTAAATCTATTAGCAGGTTTATTTGAGAGCCACATTCTAGGAATAAGATCTATAGCATGTTCAATACCTCTTGTAGGTGGTAATCCACGAGGTAAGTCATCAGGAAATATATCACAATACTCATCAAGTAGCTTATTTAGATTAGGATCTAATGTAGGTGCATCTAATGTATCTCATGTTTCTAATGATTCTCAAGGTAAGGAAAAATTAGCATTCTTAATAATGGAGCCAATCATTTTAAATGTTCTTGATGATATTTCTATGCTTAGTATTGAAAACAATTCAAGATATTCTTGCAGGTATATTACATATTTGCAAGGTGAAGAAGTTAACACACAAGAAAAGACTTAAAGTGTACAAGCATTCAAAGCATGCAAGGCTATGGCATACATGTGATGACATTACAACAAGATATAGTTGGTGATATCATTAGTTATATTAAACTTGTTGTAAACCCTAAAGTATATTTCATGTAAGCTAGGGTTTTGTTGTAATTTTATGTATGTACCATAGTTTATTGTAGGGCTTTGTAATTTTAGTCATTAATATCATTTAAATGATGATATTATGAGTGATATTAGGTATTATATAGGCTTAATTCAAGTACGTTAAAATAGCTTGGATTAAGAGGAGAAAACCGGCTGATTTAAGGCTTTTAAGTCAGTTATTTCCTATATATATCCCCTAAGCTTGTACACGAATAAAAATTGAAGGTCATTTTGAATAAAATCTCAATTTTAACACTTTTTTTCCTCTCTTTTGGAGAACTATATGGCCAGGAAGTGCCCGGGGCATTCCTTCCTCATTCGAGACTTTGAATGTGTAGCAAAATTTAAAGGTTTTCCTTCAACCAATCATTATCACATATGAAGAATACCTGCAAGTCGAGGCTTACCTTCCACTTAAGCCACAATTGATCCATGAAATTTCAATCTTCTGGATTTTGAAATACAAGGAGTAATTGATCTAACGTTTCCCATCCTTCTGATTCACATCAGGATCATTATTTTGTTTCTCCCCGTGTTGAGATTCTTTAGCAACTAAGGCATAACAAATTCCCTCTTCTTCTATGCATCTTTCTATAGTCTATTGATGTAGAAATAATCTCTTTTTATCATCACTTAAAGGCATATTATCACATAGAGAAGGTGTTAATCTATACATTTGCTTTCCCATTTTCACAACATATTCATTAGTCACTCCATCATGAGTTGTTTTTCTATCATAATGCCACGAATGTCCTAAAAGTAAACCACAAGCATCCATAGGTAACACATCACACAAGACTTCATCATGGTAGTCTCTAATGCAAAATGATACTAGGGTTCGTGTATTCACCTTGGCTCCTTTATCTTTATTTAACCATTGCAAAGAATAAGGTTTAGGATGATTAGTAGTCTCTAACCTTATCTTTTTGACCATTACTTTACTAGCAAAATTAGTGCATGAATCACTATCAATAGTGAGTCTACAAACCTTATTACCTATTTTATATTTAGTTTTGAACATTTTCTCTCTTTGTGTAGGTGTCACATTAGGTTGTATATGTAACACACGTTGTAGAACAAAACATGGATCTCCATCTTCTTCACCTATGGTTAAACTATCATGAGGAGATTCGGTTTCTAGGTCATCATCTTCACTACATGGTTCCATTTCCTCGATTTCACTTAAGGTCAAAGTTCTTTGGTTAGGACATTCTCTAGCAAAGTGTCAATATCCTTTACACTTAAAACATTTTTTATTAGATATCTCAACCATCTTATTTTCATCTTGATTAGTGTTTTTATCATAAAAGGATGTGGATGATGCATGCATACCAGATTTAGGCAGAAATGATGTATTCGAATATGGTTTAGATGAAGTTGAAGTGTTAGATCTAGTATAGGCCTTGGTCGATTTTGTTTGTCTCTCAAATTTTAATGCCAACTTAATCAAGTCATCAAGAGAATCATAGGCAAACATGTCATCTTTGTCGCGTATCAAATTACTAAGTCCACCTAACTATCTAGTACATTTATGTTATTTCCTTTCTTCTACATCACATATAAGTGCTAGTTTCTCAAATTCCCTAGTGTACTCTTCCACACTAAAAAATCCTTGCCTTAGAGTTGGCATTTTTACATACATATCTTGTTCATATTCCCTAGGCACAAATTTTCTTCTTAGGTTCTTTTTAATTTTTTCCCATGACTTAATTTTTGACTTCTCTTGCCTTTCTCTTATCTTTTTTAAGTTACAATTTTAAATTTAAGAGTAGCAAGTTTACACTTTCTTTCATCATCATACTCTTTAAATTCAAAAATAGCTTATATGTCATGCAACCATTCAAAAAATAATTCTACATTTAATTCGTGATAAAAATCAAGAAGATCTAGCTTTATACCTTGATCCTCATTATATATATGTCTTACTTGATTTTAATGTGTTCTTCTATGGTTACTTGATCTGTGAGAACCGATTTCTTCTTCCCTGTCATCGACGTACTCCATCTTTGTATTCACACATCCTCCTTTGGCTTGGATGGCACGCCTCACCATTCCCTCTACAGTATCTTGAGTTTCTTCCATCTGATTTTGTAGTTGTTGAAGCTTGTCTTGATCAGCTATTTTGGCTTCTACACTTTGAAGCTACTTTTGTGTTCTACATGGGTTTTAAGTTGTGCATCCATTTGGGTGGTAAGGCTTTTGATAGACTCTACCAAAGCTTGCACATCTTCACTAGCCATGGCGTGGTATTAATTAATACAACTCACAACCTCCAATAAATAAAAACAATCGAAGGTGTTTTTGGTATATTTAAGTGCAGCCATAGGGTGTAGGGGTAGTTCTTGAGAGGGTTTAAGCAATTATTGATGGTTTATTTAATTCTTTATCACATAAGAAGTATAGCAATAGGTGACTAAATGGTGTAGGATAATTCTTAGACTACTATGGATCATTTCTTGATGGAAATTACATAAAAGGCATAGGGAGAAAAGGAGAGAGTGTCTAATGGAGTGTTTGTCTTCAAGTTGTGACTTGAAGATGGTAATAGAGAAGGAGAGTATGTGTATGAAGTATGGGAGATGAATTATAGGATTTGAATACTACAAGTAATATTTGAACCTAAATGGAAATTGCTTGGAGTATATAGAATCTAGATTGAAGATATGTAAAGAGAGGCATTGGTGGTGTCGAAGTGAAATTTTATTTTTTTAAGATGGATAATGGAATGAAGGGGGACATTTGAATATGGGAAGATCAAAATATACTCGACTTGAGTGTTGTAACTTCAGTTGAAGACGTGAAGATCTTCAAGCAAGACTCAAGTTGAAGGTGCAAGAAGGTATCTTCAACCTTTCTTGGATGAACATGGTTCTTGCATGAACTGCAAGAAGGTCGAATGAGATGTTGGATGACTCAAAAGAAACCAAAGAAATTATTTAGCTTTGATACCAAAAATGATGTGGATCAAAGTGGGAAGTGTTGATCGTGAATTGTTTTGGTTGTTCTTCAATTGGATTTGGAGTTGCAAAGAAAGACACACGAACGGTTTGAGTAAGCTATGAAAGAAAGAAAAAGGATCTTCAATCAAAACTCAATATGATGGACAACTTTGAATGAATCGGTAGAAACATTCAAAGGATTCTATTTAGGAGGTTACCCTGAGCAATTCCTATCTAGAGTTCAACCTCAAAAGAGAGGATACTCAAGTATTATACTTTTAGATTTTATTATTTGACATCAAAAGGTTCCATGCACAATGAAATAGGGGGTATTTATAGAATCATTAATAACTAGTTAGCCTTAACCAACCTGAATTAATATCCTATAATACCTAACCCTAGTCGTAATATCATCATTTAAATAATATTAATGACAATCATTACAAAGCGTTACAACCAACTATGGTACATACATGAAATAATAACAAAACCCTAACTTACATGTGATGAAACCTTGTTAGGTTTCAAGAGAAAACATCGGACCTAAGTCGAGCGATGTGTTTGACAGTATATAAATAGGCCAGCCTACGGATTCAAACCGAAAGAAGATCAAAGAAACTTAGGGCACAGTTGATAATCAACGTCAACTGAGATTTATCACAAAGATGGTGAATCAAGGATGAAGAATTAAGTAGAGAAGATTTCGAGTAAGAGAGAGTTTTGAGAGGCATAGAGAGAGATTGAGAGAGAATTCCAAAGAGAGAGAAATAATAGCCTGCACCAAAATTGTATTTATGTCCAAGTTTTCTACATGCTCCGTATTTCCCCTATATATATGTGTATACATATACCATACAAATACAGACAATGGACCTGACCGAATAAAGCCTCACGTCAATTAGTCTAATACACACATAATTCTTGGTGTTGATTTATAACTATTCAGCCCAAATATAAAGAATTACAATTAGTCCCCAAAGTAAATAATACATTAAAATTAATCTCCCATCAGCTAAATTATGTAGCTAATTGTGGAAATTAAGGGTTGCATAATCTGTAGTCCTTCTAACCCAATTATAGGTTGGGTCGCTGACCATGCGGCCTACTTTATCCCACTAGCTATGATTTATCAGTGAATGCATCATATGGGAATACTAATTTTCCCTCACCAATATTAACAAAAGAAAAAACCAACTTATGCAGCAATTTTCCTGTCAGCAACAGCAGCAACTAGTAACAATCACTCACAGCAACCATCAGCATGCTCCAGTTCCACTTACCTGAGTTTTCCTAATTATTCACAGAATAAGAGAAAAAATTTTATATACAATGAAAATCACAACAACCAACATAATTATCTAAATAAAAATTATTGAGATACACATCAACATGAAATATATCCTAGGGTTTACAAAAAGTCTAATATAACTAGTGAGATTACCATATCAAGCTTGTTGTATTGTCATCCCATTTATGCCATAGCTTTACATGTTTTGAATATATTATACACTTTAGGTATCTTCATGTATCTTGACTTCTTCACCTTAGAAATATGTAACATATTTGTAAAAACATCTTACAGTCTTTTCAATATCAATGATAGAAATGTTATCAAGAATGTTTAAGTTGATTGGCTCCATTATTAGAAATGTCAATTCCTCATTATTTTGAGGATCACAAGATGCTCCTACATTACGAAAAGGGAAAAGAAGGAAAAATACAACCACATGCAACTAAATGTATATGTTGTTTTTTTTTTGTTTTCCTTTTTGGTACATAGATTTATATACAACTATTATATGTAAAAGAATACAACCACATGCAACTAAATGTACATGTTTTTTTTTTCTTCTTTTTGGTACATAGATTTATCTTAACCATATAATAACAATTCTTTCTAAAATTTTCTAGTAATTTACCATTGCTATAGAAAAACTTGTAGACATTATTTTAATTTATCTTCTTATTTATGAAACACTATATTTATATGACATGATATAATTAAATAAAAGGAGGAAAAGAAATAAACAATGGTATACTTTTTCCTTCATATTATTTTGAGTACTAATATATACAACATAGGGCAATTTACCCATAGTACAGATAACAACTCATATAAATAAATTTGGATACACACTACTATATAAATATATATGTACCGCTATTATAACTAGAACTAGTAAAAGTTGACCCAACCCGCCCATCCCGATAAGACCCAAAAAGTTTAGCAACCTAACCCGACCCAAACCCAGCCCCCCACTAACTTGATAAAAATGAGCTCGACCCGGACTTGATCCCAACCTATGATCCTTCAAAGACCCGACCTGATAGTGAATTGACTCAGCATTAACCTAACCTACCTTCGACCCCACCCAAAGTCGACCTGACCCAACATTTACCAAATCTAACCCGATAGTGACCCAATTAGAAATCAAAATATATTATAATACTAATAAATTACACATGGTTTATTATTCATTTAAAGCTTTTAAAAACATAGTGTTTTATAAATTATACTTATTTTTCATACTTTTACACTAGAAATTCTTATTTATTAATGATATCCTAATAAACTTTTTCACAAAATAAAATATAACATTAAGAAGTCATAATAATTATTTAATAAATAAGTGAAAATTAAGAACATATTTTTAATTACATGCTTATATGAAATCAAAATTATGTTAATGAGTTGGAGAATTTTTTGTGGTAAAGGTGTATATTAGATAATTTTTTAATATATTTTGTCTTCTTTGCCTAACTACTTTTATAAGTTAATAACTTGTCAACAAACACATGTCCTATAATATCAAAGGAAATTGTACACATAATTATTGATTTATTATATTACACATTATTACTTATGGTTTAAAATAACATTTTTTTTCTCTAATTCCATCCTCCATCACATGTATAATAAGTTAACAACTAACAAGTATCAATATGTTATTCAAATCATTTTGATCAATATTCCATGTTTTTATATAAAATAAAACGAAATATTTTATGTATTAGCAAACTCATTTAACTTGAGAAATGACAATATCTGCTAAAATTTTCCAATTTCTTCCTTAAAAAACAAGATATATTGTTAACAAATAAAAAACCAAAATAAAAAAGGTAAACATCCAGCTATAAGCCCGTAAAATAATTTCCAAAAAGTTTTCCATTACGTCCACTGATCCACCTATTTGAAGAAGGTCTTAATAGAAGAGAATAGTAGTGTCATTTATCACTTACAAAATCCAACAAGAAATAACTAAGCCCAACAATAATTTAACAAAATTATAAGATCCAAGAAATTCTCCGATAACATCCATAATTCATGCATAAGTTATAAAATTAAAAGTTACAACCTATAGGTTATATAGATAAATACACAAAAAAAAAATTCAAAATGACCTTCAAGGTACAAACATACACACCACCTACAAACTATTACAACAGCTTCCACACAAAATGTCCACTACATATAACATGGTAGAAAAACTAAGAAGGCAATAGAACAAGAGCATCAATGCTAGAAAATGCCACTAGTAAGTTGTAACACAACACCTATAACAGCAATAAAATAACACTAGTAGATAGTAGTTAGGCAACAACATAAAGATTATCCAAGTGTGGTAAATCTGCAACATAAGGAACAAATGACATAATTGAATAAAAATTGAATTCATTGCCTAGAAAAGATAACAATTGCCCATGTTTGCAAGAAAAAAGCATCTAAAACTTTTGCCTCTATTTTTTACGCTCCTTAATCCATTTCATCATTGTTATGCATTAACTTTGATGGCTCCATAGAAGTACCTTCTTTTTCTTCTTCTATTTTTGTAAATACCCAAAAAAAAATATTACATTATTACCTTCAAAATTCATTGATAAAAAAATTATCAAATAAAAAAATAAAAATTCAAAACAACTAATATTACCATCATATCTGTATAACCAATTACGATTAGTTATCAAAGCATCAAAATTTTTCGATAACAATGAACTCCTCCACTTATTTAAAATTCTACCACCTATGCTACAGGTTGACTCAAATCCAATGTTAGTATAAGAATGGCAAGGACATCTTTAGCCATAGAAGAAATAATTAGAGAGTCTTATAATTATTTTTCCAAAATTAAAGTACATCAAGTGAAATTTTACTATCTAACTGCTGACTTTCAATAGACATCTCAAATTAACTTTTATACCTTTTACCTCTACCTCCAACAGAAGTAGAAATATCAAAATCCTAAATTTTAAACATAGGAAAAAACAATAATTAGATTTGATGTAAAAAAAATTAATAATAAAAAAATAAACATATAATAAAGATAAAAAAATATTTGGTGAGATATAGCTTGATTTACCTCCATTTCATCATGTCTCTTGATCAAATGAATTTGGAGCATTAGGACAATGATATTCATACTGTTTGTATAGCTCAACAAATTCAATGTACCCTTCTCATTACCATGTAATTTGACTAAGAAAAACTTTACACAGTCAAACTTATAACATGGATACAAATTACAGCAAAAGCAAGAATGATATTGTAGTACAACTAACACTTTTCAAATTTTTTGCATCATTTGTATTCCCATTCTGCTGATATCATTATCATCACACACCACTACCTTCTCCCATCTCAATGAATCCTCCAAATATTAAGAAAATACAAGTTGGCATTAGAATACTCAGATCCAGATAATAGACAAGTAATTTCATAGAAATATTCCAACAACTCGTAAATCTTTTCCACTTTACTCCACTCATTCAGCAAAATTTTAAGCTTGTAATTAGCTTCAACATTACCAACGAAATCTAAAACAAAATGATAATATAATGCTCTATGAAGCATAAGATATGTAGAATTCCATCTTGTAGCAACATCTAGCCACAACTTCCTAAAAATTTATATATTCAATTTTGCAACACATTCATAAAACTGGATAATCATACCTTCTAAAGCATCTATATACTTCACATTCTCTCTAATTTTGGGCACACATCCTTCAATAGTTTTCAACCCTTCCCTCACTATCAAATTAAGGGTATGAGTTGAACATCTAATGTGGAAGTATTTCCTACCACATACCAAATTTTGAAGTAATGTGGATTTTAAGTGCCTAATTATATTGTCCATATTAGATGCATTATCCACTGTCATACTAAATACCTTTTCTCAATACTCCACTCTTTAAGTAATAAATACAACAAGTTGTAGATTTCATGACCGGTGTGGGGAGGAGGGCAATGGAAAAAACTCAACACTTTGCAATTCAACTTCCAATCATCGTCAACATAATAAGCCATTAGAGTGAGATACCCACAAGATGTGCAAGCTATCTATGTATCTAGAAATTGCTCCAGTAGTGTGTTCGAGTTTAATTTTTAAATCAACATGATTTTCTAGGCAAACTTTCTTAATAGTGTTTCTAGACATAGGTTTAACTTGGTGACTAAGATATTGATGAAGTTTCCTAACTCTCAAATGTTCATCATATGAGAATGAATACCCGTGCCTCAAAATTACCACAGCCAACATCTCAGGATAAAGTTTTGGATCAAATGAAATCTCGCTAGATTTAGATGTGAAGGTATCTGGTGGAGTCATTTGTTTGTATTCTTCACAAGTCTTTAGGTGTCTTAAGGCATTAGAAGTACCATATCTAACTTCACTCCTACATTTTGCCTCTTTACAGTACTTATATAGAGCTTATTGTCTTCCCTCTTCATCTTTAAATCAATTAAAGTTGTCCCAAACCTTAGAGTAACTCTTCTATTTGCCAAGAGCTTTTGTAACCGGTAATTTAACATCATCATATATGTTTGTTGGAGTTTCATTTATAGCTAGATTTGAAGCTATTGCTGGAACTTGATATCTAATTCATATTCTTCCTCTTAAAGATCAATGGCTACAATTTTCAAAACATAAAAAGAATTATTTCAATCTACAATTTTAAAGAATGTGTAAACCAACAAGCAATGATTATAAACAAAAAAAATACAAGATACTTATCATCAACCCACAAGTAATGATAATTACTAATATCGTATAAAAAAAATTAATACCTCTGGTAGCCATGAAATCATATGTATCTACTTCCTCTTCTTGAGGTGCCCTAATTTGTTCATCCTCTATGTCCTTTTAGCCATGTATAGCTATACCTATATACATAAATAAATTATTGTATGCTATTAAAGAATTCTATACAATGTCATTTAGAATAAAAAAAATCTCATAGCTCCAACTTTTGATGCATATTTTTAAAACAACAAATATTATATTAATTTACACAGAGTACACATATTATAAGTTTATAACAAATAGAAAATCAAACTCAAACTCTAAAAATGTAATTACAGCGGTTACTAGTTACCTAATAAAATTGTAATTATAATTGTTACCGAATGAAATTTACAAACTCTTAACACCATCATGCTATAAATCCTATCTATTTTATAGCATATTATATACTGAATTGGTTAAAAACTATTAAGGAATTACCCAATTTAACATATTTAATATTTTTGAGCCTGAATAGTAAATCTGGCCAAATCTTATTAAAATATTTAAATTGATGGTTCAAAATTAAAATTAGACATATTCTAAAACATATTGTATACTCAATTAATTAACAACTATTAAAGAATTACCTAATTTAACATAATTAGGATTTTTGAGCCCGAACTATAAATCCAATCAAATCTTATTGAAATATTTAAATTGATGGTTCAAAATTAAAATTAGACATATTCTAAAACATATTGTGTACTCAATTGATTAAAAAATATTAAAGAATTACTCAATTTAATATAATTAGGGTTTTTGAGCCCGAACTACAAATCTTGTCAAATCTTATTCAAATATTTAAATTGACGGTTCAAATTGGAAATTAGACATATTCTAAAACATATTGTATAATTAATTTAATAAATAACTCAAGTATACAATCCAATTTAAATCCACAAGAGTTTTGACCTAACAATCTAATTTGGATATATTTCATACAATTTTCTCAAGTTAACCATACCAACATGAAATTAAGTACATTTCAAAGTATACTGCATAATCAATTTATCTAAAATAGCTTAATCGGACTAATCCAATAAATCCAAACATAACCAGGTAAAAAAGTCTAATTTTTACAATTTAACCATATATATTGCAATTAACCACTCCATATCAGTCATAAAACACATACATAATTCGATAACCAATTTCAATTATCAATAGCTAATTTATAAAAAATTAATCAAAACAAGAGTTAGGGTTTAAGATAATTATACCAAAGGTATTATCATGAAATTGGAGGGGATAATGGTTGTTGGAGCAACACCGGTGGTGAAGGACCACTCGCTGGTAGTTGGGTGCACCAGACGTGGTCGGACGGAGGCGTAGTTGCTACGTCTGGTTGGTTCTGGTAGTATCAGCTTTTATCAATAACGAGTAGAGGGAAAGGGGTGTCGATTGTGGTGGCGTGGCGCAATAGTGTAGTTACCCGACAGCTGTGGTGCGATAGTGGTGTCGAGTGACGACAGAAAATGGAGGCAATGTAGGTCGAGACTCAGATAAAGGTCGAGAGACTTGAGACAAGGGAGGAAGCACAAGATTAAGCCATAGAATTGTAGAAGTTATAACAAAAGAAAAGAAATAGAGAAGAGAAGAAGAAAGAAAAACGATTGTGCAAGGAGGGTCAGTTCGGGTTAGACCAAACCAGGTTTTTTTTAATTGAAAATAATCTAAAATATAATAAATGATACTCATAATCCATACATTATGTAGTCATCTTTATGATCACCATTATTTTATAAAATAATATTTTTTTAAGTAATTAAATATTTCAAGTAATCAAATAAATATAATATATGATAAATAACTAATATTTTTACTTGTAAAATTTATAAATATTTTAAGTACTCAAATATAATATTGTTCAAACTTATAAATATCTTTATTATTTACCTTTGTAAAAATAAAACACATATAATATTCTTATTTCATTTATATGTGCTACTAATCTTAAAATCGCCTCTAATATTTATAATGTAATAAATGATAATTATACATTGTATAGTCTTGTTATGATCATCTTTAGCTTATAAAATTATCTTTTTCATAAGTAATTAAATATTTTAAGTAATCAAATAAATGATAATAAATGATAAATATATAATATTTTGACTTGTAAAATATTTTAAGTAATTAATTATACATTGTATAATCTTGTTATGATCATCTTTAGCTTATAAAATTATCTTTTTCATAAGTAATTAAATATTTTAAGTAATCAAATAAATGAGAATAAATGATAAATATATAATATTTTGACTTGTAAAATATATAATTTTTGTAAGTAATCAAATATAATATTGTCAAAACTTCTAAATATGTTTACTATTATCTATTGTAAAAATAAATTATATATAATATTCTTATTTTATCTATCTTTACTAGCAATCTTATGATTGTCTTTAATATTTACAATGTAATAAATGATAATTATATATTGTTTAGTCATTCTTATGCTCACATTTATTTTATATATTAATATTTTTTTAAAGTAATATATTACTTTAAGTGATGAAATAAATATAATATATGATAAACATCTATTATTTTTACTTGTAAAAATTATAAATATTTTAAGTAATCAAATATAATATTATTAAATTGTATAAATATCATTATCATTTACCTTTGTAAAAATAAAGCACATACATTATTCTTATTTTATTTATCTGTACTAGTAATCTTATGATTGTCTCTATTATGTATAATATAACAAATGATAATTATACATTTTTTAGTCATGCTTATACTAGCCTTTATTTTATAAAATAAAATTTTTTAAGTAATCATTTATTTTATGTAATCAAATAGATATAATATATGATAAACATCTATTATTTTTACTTGTAAAATTTAAAAAGTTTTTTAAGTAATCAAATATAACATTCTTAAATTTTATGAATATCTTTATTATTTACCTTTGTAAAAATAAAGGACATATAATATTCTTATTTTATTTATCAATACTAGTAATCTTATAATTGTCTCTATTATTTACAGTGTAATATATGATAGTTATACATTGTTTAATCATACTTATGCTCACCTTTATTTTATAAAATTATATTTTTTAAGCATTTAATTATTTTATGTAATCAAATAGATAAAATATATGATAAAAATCTATTATTTTTACTTGTAAAATATCTAAATATTTTAAGTAAACAAATATAATCTTGTTAAAAATTATAAATATCTTCATTATTTATCTTTGTAAAAATAAAGTATATATAATATTCTTATTTCATTTATCTATACTAGTCATCTTATGATTATCTCTAATATTTACAATGTAATAAATGATAGTTATACATTGTATGATCATACTTATGCTCACCTTTATTTTATACAATTATTTTTTTGTAAGTAATAAAATATTTTAAGTAATCAAATAAATGTAATATATGATAAATATCTAAGATTTTTACTTGTAAAATATATAAATATTTTAAGTAATCAAATATAATATTGTTAAAAAATTTCAATATCTTTGTTTTTTACGTTTGTAAAAATAAAATACATATAATATTCTTATTTCATTTGTCTGTATTATCAATCTTATGATTGTATCTAATATTTACAATGTAATAAGTGATAATTATACATTGTATAGTCATACTTATGCTCACCTTTATTTTATAAAATTATCTTCTTTTAAGTAATCAAATAAATATGTTATATGATAAATATCTAATATTTTTACTTGTTAAATTTATATATATTTTAAGTAATCAAATATAATATTGTTAAAAAAATTTACTATCTTTGTTTTTTACATTTGTAAAAATAAAATACATAAAAGATTCTTATTTTATTTATCTATACAAGTAATCTTATGATTGTGTCTAATATTTACAATGTAATAAATGATAATTATACATTATCTAGTCATACTTATACTCACCTTTATTTTATAAAATTATCTTTTTTTTAACTAATCAAATATTTTAAGTAATCAAGTAAATATAATATATGATAATATCTAATATTTTTATTTGTATAATTTATAAATGTTTTATGTAATCAAATATAATATTGTTAAAACTTATAAATATCTTTATTATTTACCTTTGTAAAAATAAAATGCATATAATATTCTTATTTCATTTATATGTACGAATAATCTTATAATTGTCTCTAATATTTATAATGTAATAAATGATAATTGTACATTGTATAATCTTGTTATGTTCACCTTTATTTTATAAAGTTGTCTTTTTTAAGTAATTAAATATTTTAAGCAATCAAAAAAATTAGAATAAATGATAAATATCTTTGTTAGCTTCAATCATGGATTGTTTTTTATTATTAAAATTTATAAATATCTTTACTATTTACCTGTAAAAATAAAGTCATCTAATATTCTTAATTCATTTATCTTCAATAGTTATCTTTTAATTGTCTATAATATTTGCAATATAATAAATGATAATTATCTGTACTCGAATTTAGCTCAACCTGTCAAAACTTGACCCAACCCGACCCGATCCATCAAGTTAACCCATAATTGCTCAGATCCAACCCGTCAAATTACACTAAATGACTTAACCTATTAAGTTAACCGGAAACTACTCAGACACAACGGGAGAGCCCGTCATATTGTACGAAATTACCCAAATAGGCCAAAGCCACCTAGTCATGTGATCCAAAAAATAACCAGAAACCAACCCGACCATACTAGTCAAGTTAACCCAAAATTACCCGAACTTGAATTTGCCTAACTCGATTTTGACCTGACCTAACCCGACAAATTAAACTTAAATTACTCAGAATCAAAATGACTCGACTTGAAACCGACCCAACTCAAATAAGATAATAATCCGAACCTAAAATAACCCGATCCAATCCACAACAGACCCACAAAAGTCAAATGACCCACCCGACCTGATTGACACCTCTGATTATAACTCATAATAACATGCACAAAAGTGAAGGTGCATAACATTTTCTCATATCTACAACCTACTTTACTTCGCCACACTGACACGAAATATTCGCACAGCCGTACCATATTAGCAATAATTACGCGTATACACATCATGGACCTTCTCAAGTTTTTATTTTCCCCTACTCTCTAGCCTTTCTTTAAAAATCACAAGGATTATAGAACCCATTTCTTAGTCTGCTACCTGTCTACCAACAACTAAGCAAAAAGCAGCATGAGAAAATAAAAAAGAGTTCACTCCAACCAGGAGTATTGCATGTTATGAAAAATATCTTAGTCATTAATATTGTATCGTATGCGGCGGAGATCGCCATTGTGATTATGTTCGAGTAATTCCCCTCCGGCTGGGGATTTTTCTCTTGGCAATGGCGTGCCAATCGATGACGTTATCCTAAAATTCACATCAAGTAGGTCAAGAAGAGCAGGGATGGGGCAACTACTATTCAATTAAGAAATGTGTGCTTTTGATATGGTAGTTCGTCTTGTTTTTATCTCGTCGCCTGTATTAAGCTATTCACAGTTTACCGATTCGTAAGTGTGTTTCAAAAAAAAAAAAAAAGAACAGCAGCACGTGCAAGGCAATGAGACACCCAATCTCAACACCAAAAATCACAGTCATTGATATACATCAAATCAAATCGCCATATACAACAATAAACAGAAGTCTATCAACATGCATATATATTTTTTAGGCATATCCTTGCAATTGCTATCATTTGACTGGCATGCTAAAACCATTAAGCATAGCTTTGTTCATTTGTTTTGTAATTTTTAAAGCTTTCTATCCCTATACAAATGAGAAACAGGAGAAAAAAAAGGTATAGACAGTTTTGATAAAATACCAGTAGTTATCAGGAATAAAATTAACTCGATCCATGAATTTCGACTCGCGATAGAGATGGAACAATACATTTTGATTTCAAAGTAATAATTTGGAGCAGAAGACCACGAAATAGGAAAGATGACAAATGACTATGAATTACTACCATTATTGTTTCAGGTTTTTTGTCCAAATCGGCCACCTTTTTTTGCTCTTATAAATGATCCTACCAGTTTCGCTACTTATAGGAGCAACAATTCTTCTATCCTCTCTAGCACAAGTTAGTACTATTTAACTCACTTTTACAACTACACCCAATCATTCCATAGTGTTCATGAATACCACAAGAAGCTAGTAGCAACAAGACCAAATCAAGTGAAACAATTTGAAAAGAAAAAATCCCGAAAACAGATAACCAAACAAAGATACACAATTTTTTTGTTTTTTAAATTTCAACTCAAATAATGAAATATTAAAAGAAAGAGAGAGAGAGAGAGAGAGAGAGAGAAACAAAGAAAAGACCAACTTCATAGTGATCTCAAAGTACAAATCGAAATGAAATACATCATTGAACCCAAGATTAAGCAACAATTACGTCAGCTAATCAAGGGCTGGGGGCAGCTAACAAATCACTTCTAAATTTGTGAGAGAGGGAGAGGGGGGGGGGGAGGAAGATCTGATACATAATGATAGATTATGAGCTCACACTTTTCACAACTCAAGCTACTCAGGCATGGACAATATCTGATTAATCAAAAATTGAGTCACACAAATCAATAATAATAAATATTCTTCGATTCCCTCTAGATTTCCTAATGTCAAAGACTAGACACCAAGAGTTATAACTAAAAAGCATAAAATTCAGCCTAAACCATCAACAACTAAACACAGAACTTCCATGCCCATAAAAAATAATAAAATATTTGCATATAAAGTAGGACTATTTCTGAAAGGAACGTAGCTCCAATATCAGTAGCCTAAAAAAGCAATCACCTAACCAAATTATTGCAACATAATATCCTAAAACACAAGAATTTGGAGCAACCCATATAACTCGTGCATTGATATAAACGAGTTTAGTGGAGAAAAAAAATAATAGTATTAAATAAAAAGCATACCCTTCCATAAGCATGAATGTATGGGTCATGCAGGTTAAGGATAAAGGCTACTGCGTCATTCCCAATCCATCCAGGTGTACGCAAAAGAATAAAGTAAAACCATCTGGTTCAAAACTTCCAAACGATAAATTTCAGGCCAAATCAATCTCAAGAGCGGAGACAAATCAAACTTCCACTTCATGGACTTGAGCATCTCAATTATGTCATCTCCTTTTAATCACCCCTAACTGACGACAAAGATTCTTATTGACAATTTATGTATATAAAAAAAATTAAAAAAAAAAAGGGTGAAGTGGTGTGCTAGTTTTCTAGAGGAATTAAGGCTCGAATATATCATTAACCTTTCACGTAGAAAAACTTTGTAACTGACAATATGAGAAGATTAAAATTAGAACAATTATTCACAGCATCCCAACAAGTTTGTAAAAAATAAACGGTACACCTGTACTATGAAATAGGTGTTTAATTTGTACCGTGCCAAAAAAAAAACCTCCATAATATTAGGTCAAAGGAGTCATAACTGCATAGCCAGAAAAAAATAACATGGAAAAACTTGGTACCACTGCACTTTTCCTACTATAATATGCTATCGGAATTTTTTTTTTAACATTTAAAAAACATTTACCATAAAAAAAGGTAATAATGAAAAAATTCAGACTTCTATCCTCAAATTAGTTCTATTTCTTCACAACTATCACCATGTATCCTACATAACCACATAATATACTCTGATAAAAACCTGCTATCAAAATTTCACTTGTTCTTGATTACATGTAGGTCCTATAAAAGGCGAAGCAGACTTTGAATTCAAAAGAGCTTGATATGATATCAAAGTAGCTAGATAGCTACATGGCACCACATAGAGACATATGGCAAACATCAACAATTAACCTTTTCTTACCACCATGCGAAATCTAATATAGAAAGCAAGTCGCTTGTACCTAGACATTTGCCTCAAACAAAACCCAAAAACATATGACAACGAAAAAAAGGAGTGAGAAATCGGACTAAAAAATTACCAAAAACTCTAAGATTACCAAATTTGTGCACAACTTTTGTAATGCTCACCACCTTGTCTTTATCAATCCCTGCCTACATTAATAAACCGGAAACATATATAAAAATAAAAACAGATAAAAAGATGCCTAACAAAAGAGAAATAAAACAGAGTTCAAGCAACACCATAGCTATGGCTTGCATGCAGAAGCTAAGTTGGAAAAAGAAAAGATAAATGACTATTGAACAGACATCATCACATGCTTCAGACTGCCTAACTAGGCTCCCTACATAATACGGGATCATATAACTGAGAAAAACTCCCCTCATAAATTATTAGACACAGTGAGATTATAAAGTCACAGAAATCTGAAGTGTATATATATATATATATATATATAAAATATCTAGCAGAGGCTGATTATGATAAAAGTTTACTATCTTCCAGTGTAAAATTTCATAAAATTAACTTGGTAAGGCTTTAACAAGTAAACCCACAAAATAGTTGAAATAATGTCCAAAGATACCACGCCAAGGATAAATCATATCTAGCCCATAAAGAACCTTCGATAATGTCCGGTGATACCTAGAAAACCCCGAACTACTGCCATTGAGTTTAGAACTAGCTAATTCACCGTTACCTCAACTTTTGAAGGATCCACCCGAATACCTTGGGAAGATATGATGTGGACCAAATATTCAATTTCATTTTGGCTGAATGAACACTTGTCAAGATTAGCATAAAACTGATTTCTCACAGGACACTATAATACCCCCCTCGTGATGTCATTGATGGGAGTCCAAGGTGGGACTATATATAAAGGCATCTCCGGTGGGCATAGAAAAGGGAATTCCAGACTTAAATTTGGGGACCTCAAATTAGAGGCCCTGCATGTAGGAAAAATAATTTTAACTTAAAATTGGGTAATCTTAAAAATTGGAGGTATTCCGAAGTTAGAGAAAAACAATCAAAGAGTAAACAAAAGAGGTCATTTGTAGGCGTGCAGAACATGTGGAACCTCGTGTGAGCCACGCCCTAATCTGACGTGTCAAGCAAGGTGTACCACTGTTGTAGTTTACCTATCTACAGAACTTATTTTTAATATTTTTTTAGCCCACATATTACCATTAAAACCAATTATTTTTAATATATTCAAAAAATTATGACCGTTAATAATAACGGGAAAAAAATTAGCTATAAATTTATTATTTTTTTCCCATATTTTTATATCATCTATTCTACCTCTCTTTCTCATATTCATTTTTCTACATATTTAATCTTATTCATCTCTCTAGTTATTTATATTTTATAAATTTCTCTTGTCATATTTATTTTATTAATTATTAATTTCTCATCCTCTAATAATTTTTTAATTTCTCGAGTTATATTTTTTTATTAATTTCCCTACTTATATTAATTTTATTCATTTATTTTCAATATTTGTCAAGTTATATTTATTTGGTTAATTTTTCTAGTTATATTAATTTTATTAATTTCAGTACGTTTATGTATTTTATTAGTTTCTCTATTTACTTTTATTCTATTAATTTATATATTTAAATTTGTTTTATTAATTTCTTACATTATATTTATTTTATTAATTTCTCTATTTATATTTATTTTTAAAAAATGGATCCTATTAAATTTAATTTTTTGAATCTTTTAGATAATCCAATTGATTCAAACTCAAAAGAAATTTCAAGCTAAAATTTTCAAAATTCACAAAATTATCCGAATATAAATTCCCAAAATATCCAAAATTTGCAATATTCATGAAATTTGAATTTTTTTCAAGTATGCAATATTATCAAAATGATGCCAAATTCCAATTATTTCAACCTCAAAACACTAATATTCTATTTTATTGTAATTTTTCAAATATTCAAAATTCCCCACAATACGATTTCAATTATCCGTTAGTCGCATCTCTTGATGATTTTGAATTTTTAGAATTTTCCACGCAAAATTAGTTCTAAAACGAGACTCAAGTTGAATCTCCCAACAAGTTTGGAAGTCGAGCATAGTAAATGGAGGTATAAAGAAGAAGAAATTATATTCGGTGGATGAATACATTTTTCGGAGGATTCAGTTCAGGGAAATGGACAAAAATGTAAGGATTTTTGGAAAAACAAATTCTAGAATGCTTTGAAGAATATTGTGGTGAAGGACAATAGAGAACTCTAAAGACGGTAATGAATTGATTTTCTTATGTTAATAAAAATGTTAATTAATTTATTAGTTGTTATAAGCATATCTATCAACGTAATCAAAGTGGTGCATGTTAGTGAAATAGATATAATTAGAGATGTATACAAAGAATATAGAACTAGGTACAATAACCTGTTTAGTAGTAAACATGTATGGAAACTTGTAAAGATCCATCCAAAATAGATGATAATTAATGAGGGTATAATTGAGTAAACTTCTGCATCAAAGCGTACTAAGGTTTCAACTTCAGGTACATACAGTGATTCATCTACCCCCGATTCTTCAGAGATGGAATTTCCATTGGAATGACTTATGGGCAGAAAGCACCAAAGAGGGAAAAGGCAAAATAAATTAGAAAAGACAAATGATCAAATATTGACGGGCTGCTAGAAATTACTAACGAAATGCGATATTAGAAAAAATGGCAGAAGATAAGTAGAGTTATAGGGCTGAACGAAAGCTATTAAAGGAAAAAGAATTCGACATGGCTATAATTTGTCATAAATATGACTGAGAAAAAGAAAGCAGACCATTAGATCTTGTATGATGTAGCAATGAGAAGAATGATGGAGAATCATTAACTCTACTATTTTAATGTAATGTTATGTACCTTATGTTTTCGTACTTCTATTGTAATAGTTTTAGATATTGTAATATATATATATATATATATATATATATAGAATGGTAGTACCTTATATATTATATTATATTATATTATATTATATTATATTATATTATATTATATTATATTATATTATATTATATTATATTATATTATATTATATTATATTATATTAAAGCTACTCTATTGTTTAAAATTCTTAACAATTAAGAACCATCCTGAATCACTATGAAGAAATGACGACAATTAAGAAAATTCGCACATATTACATTTGTGTAAAAATGATCACAATTAAGAAAATTAAAATAATACCCAAACTAATCCCCATGTAGTGATTTTCTTCAATTCCTTCACTTCTTGTTTGAGGTTTAATACATTATCCTTCAAACTGTCAATCAATTGTAAGATATCTTCGCTGATATTGAGCAAGTTGGGTTGAACCATATGGTTTGGAGGTAATATTGGAGGTGTCAGCAGAGTCTATATAAAATAATTGCATGTCCAACACAACACTTATAGTATAAACAATGAAGGTTACTTTCACTACACAAAACTTTTAGCTTAGCAACCCCATCGGAACAATGACAATGTACGAATTGTTGCATATTAGATAAAATGACATTTGAAGAAATTGAAGATGAAGACTGTAATCCCCCAAAAATTTTAAAAGCCTATAATTTAATAAATTACTTTTATTAGGGATAATTTAACTCTTAAACTTATTTAATTTAATTACATTGAGGATTTTGCCTTTTAAATTTATTTAACCTAATTATTTTGTGGGTTTTAAGTATACCAAATTAGATGCGAGTGTTTAATAAATTAAAATAAATAAATTACTATTTTATCATACTCATTTTATTTAAATAAGGTTTAAACCAATATTTTTCTAAAAGCTACCTTTTTAAACTAATATAATTAGATATATTAAGATAAATTACTAAAATTTTAATTATCTACCAAAAATACTATAACTCACCCCATAAGTTATATTAATTATTTTCTTCCCTAATTATTTTCCTTAATACCTTTTTCTCCCTTATTTTCCTTTTCTCTTTTCTCTTCCCCCCCCCTCTCCTTTCTCCCTTCTCTCCCCCATTTCCCCCGACTGGGCCAGCCCACCGGCCCAGGTCAGTTCTCTTCCCTTTTTCCCCCCGTCTCACACGCAGGCCTGACCTGCTTCTCCTTCGCCAAACCACCCGGCCGGTTCTGTTTCTTTTCTCCCCTGGACCAACCGGTCCAGCCCCTTTCCCTTTTCTTCTTCCCGCGCCCGCTGCAAATCGCCGCCCAGCACCCCTCTGCGCCGACCGACTGCCTGCGCCGCCTGCACGCCACCTCTCTTTCTCCCTGACTTTCCAGCCATCCTCCCCTGACAGGCCGACACCCCCAACACCACTACCGGGCCTGCTCCTGCCCCTTTCTCTTTTCCCGACCAACTAGCAGGTCTACCATGGCAAACCCGCGTCGGCCTGCCACCGCTGGCCGGCGTGCCACCTGACCTGCCTCCCCTTGTCCCCTCTCTCGATTCTCCCCCATTTCGAGCCTATAAATACCCCCCAAGGATCCAGCTTCGGGGGTTTTCGAAACCAAAAAGCCTAGAAATCACCTTGCGCCGTCCCTACTTCAGACAACCACCCCGTCGTCGCCGCCCATCGCCACCGCCCGATCCACCCCCGAAACCCTTCCTTGCATCATCCTCCACTGACCCAGACCTCCCTCACCCCTCGGTTTGCTCTGCACGAGCCGCCCCAGGCATGCAAAGTACCCTTCCTGACCAAGCCAGCCTCGAACTCCACCGCCCTTCTCACCGCCGCCCACCGCCAGTGCCGCCACTTCCAGCACCCCCTCTGCCTCCCAAAACCACCAAGGGAGCTTCCCCAACCTCCCTAGACCCTCTGTTTCCCCTGCCAACCTCTCCTTTTCCTTCCTTCCCCCTCCACCACTTCTCCACCTTCCTTTCCCCCCCAACGTCGCCGCCGCCGCCGCCGTGCACCGCCACCTATGCCACCAGCACCCCTAGGTGGTCCTCTAAACTCCCCAACCCCTAAACCCTTGTTATACAAATGTTAATTATTTTTAGAAGTATTATTAGTATTATTATTAATGTTATTATTATTATTATTATTATCATTATCCTTATTATTATTATTATTATTATTATTATTCAACCTAACCTTGATTTATTTATAATTGTTAGTATTAATATTATTAGTGACCTATAACTTTAGTATTATTATTTTAACATCATGATTGTTATTATTAATAGTATTACTATTATCATTATTATCATGGTTATTATCATCATTATTATTATTATTATTATTATTATTATTATTATTATTTTAGTTCCTTGTCACTATTAGTAATATTTCACATACCACTAACCTTACTATTGCTACTACTATCATCATTATTAATAACATTGAACTACTACCGTTAATAATAAATATTATTAAAATTTCTTTAAATTATTGTAGCTATTAAGACCTACTCTTATTAGTAGTAGCATGATTAGCTACCTTAAGAATAATGACCATACTTTTACTTATAAAAGTAATATTATTATTTTTAGCCCTAATGGTAAGTTAAAGATAAGGGTAAGGTAGAAAGAATAGTGTTTTGGTCGGAGGAAAAGTAACCTCTAGTTTTCCCTTTTATAGGCGAGTTAAGTCGACATCCGGGGGAGGCGTAGGAGCGTGCTCCAAGACCGGTGTCATATTAGGTAAGGACGAAGGTATGGCCTTGTGCTATGTGTAATATAATGTGTTGATGAATGATGAGTATGCCATGATAATGTGTATTAAGCATATGTTATGAATAACCCGTTTTGTGTAGCGCAGCGTGGATAATGAGGTATGATGTGTGTGCCTTACATTATATGAGTATGAAATGTTCTATGTTGATATTTGATGTTGATGATGTGACATGATATGGCCCTCTAGGACATGCATGCTAGGGTTTTGGTAGCATGAAATGATAATAAAAGAACAACGGGAAAGTGGACATTTGGGAAGTTTGCATGGGGGAACTAGATCTTGCATGGGCGTGATTCTTACGTGGGAAAAGTTGATTTGGGTTGTAAGTGAGAGTTTTGGAGAGTCTTAGAGTGATGGGAGACTTATTATGAAAGATAGTACGTGAGTTGGTGCATAAGAGATCTGATTAGGGTCTTGCGAGTAAGTGGGTGTTGGGGAGTCTGCATGGAGTATCTAAATTATGCGTAGGGATGAATATTACTGGAGGAAAGTTGATTTTGGAAGTAAATAAGATAATGTTAAAGTTATGGATCCATTGGAGACTTGGGTGCAAAATTTTACGTGGGTCGATGTAAGGGTGTCTAAGGGACCCAATTAGGGTTTTGGGAGAAAATGAGGAAATTGAAGGGTACAAGGGTAAAATAAAATGATCAAGGGAGGATGGAGTATGGGGTTGAGAGTGAGAGTCCACTTGTATAAAGGATGAGTATGGGCTTCTAAATGAGAGAAGAGGTTTGGGGCAAAGAAGGGAGGTTACTTGGAGAGGAAATAAAGTGCTAGGGTTCGGTGTGGCCAACTAGGGTTTGGCGGTCACATGCGGAGTTGGGGAATAAAGGGATATATTTTGGGAATTTCTTAGTAAAGACGGGATGCGAGACAAGGAACAAAGTAAAGTTAGGATGAGTAAGAAAGAGTTGGGCCATATAGGCCCAAATTAGGGTTTTCCAAGGAGGAGCCCTAGAGGGGTGAGGACATGCGGGACCGATATCGTTGTGTTAGGGTTAGCCCACATTCTCGGGAGAGTGTGCCCTTACTACGTTTCCTTATGTATAAGAGTAAGAGGGGATGGACATCGGGCGTGAGAAGGGGAGAACAGTCTCAAGATATGGGACGAGCCTCCTCGAAGGGAAGAAGTAGAGAGTAGTAGACATGCATGTCAAGGGTGGAACCTCATTTAATAATACATGAATAAGACATTAACTACTTAAAGAGTAAGATTGTTGAGCCGGGCCCAGACCAATCCACCGGCATAATAGTGGCCAGGTGCCGGGGTGCCCTAGAGACCGATCTACCGGCATATAATAGTGGTTAGGCGCGTTCTGCCCTATAAGTGACCGATCCACCAGCTATAATAGTGGGGGATCCCGAGCTCAACAAACCAAACAGTATGTTGTAAATAAATCATGGGAAAGATACTATATACTTACAGTGGAACACCATGAGAGTCGGGGCCAGACCGATCCACCGGCATAATAGTGGCCAGGAGCGTTATGCCCTGGAGACCGATCCACCGGCATATAATAGTGGTTAGGTGCGTTCTGCCCTATAAGTGACCGATCCACCGGCTATAATAGTGGGGTTCCCGCACTCTCATGGATTCATAACGATTATGATGTGAATCGACTAATTATCAGAGTTATGAAAAGAAGAAGTTGGATTGGACCATAACCGACCTACATCATCCATAATATTACATGTTGCTTATGTGATTGTGTTGTGTGTGTTATGTTGTATGATGGTATGCTTGGCCTTAGCGCACCTGCGCCCTTACTCAGTATTGGACCCGTACTGATACTACCTTGATTGAATGGGTCCTGTGATGATCCACCAATGGTGGGGAGCAGGCCTCCTATGCAGGTTGGATCGGTTACTAGTTTGGGGTGGAAGGCTTGACTTGAGTGAGTAGGCGGTCCGGATATTGGTCCCTTGAGATCTGTTTTATTTAGCTATATTTTGTACTACACTTCTTGTTTTGAAATCGTACTCTCAAGTTGTATTCCTAAACGATATTCTAACTGTTGTTGACTCGTGTTTTCGTGAATGATCTATGTTAACTATGTACCTATGTTTTTATGATTCTTACTTAATGATTGTTTAGTTTAGCCTTAGCACTTAGTATCGGAACGGTAGGAGTGAACCGGTCTGGTACTAAGTGTGGCGGTAATACCCCCAAGTTTACAGTTTTAATTCTTTCACTTCCGCTAAACCTTTGGATTTAAACGAAATTTTTCAGTAGTAAATTTGGGGGTGTTACAAAGACATTGATCAATTTTTTGTTTCATACGAATGTTAGCATACAGAATGCCAGCCAATTGCATAGATGAATATTTGCGCATTGGAGAATCAACAACTCCTGAATGCCTAAGGTATTTTTTTGAGTTGTAAATGAATTATTAACTTCCTAATATTTAAGAAGACTAATGTTCAACACTTACTCGAAATGGGTAAAAGATGTGGCTTTCTAGGTATGATGGGAATTATTGATTACATGCATTGGGAATAAAAAATGTATCTTGTTCCATGGAAAGGTTAGTTTTGTCACGGTGACTGTGGTGTGCTAACAATCATGCTAGAAGCCATCACATCCAAAGATCTTTGGATATGTCATGCCTTTTTTGGATGTTTCAAATTAAAAAAATAATCTTAATGCTCTTGCTAGCTCGCCTGTATTTAATGACATTTATGAAGGACAGGCAAAAGAAGCTCATTATATAGTCAACGACATAGAATATCATCTTGGATATTATCTAGCAGATGACATATATCTAGACTGGCCAATATTCGTCACAACCATACTGCTTGCTCAAGGACTAAAGAGAAAGATAATTAAGTTTCAAATAATCAAATCAAGAAGTACCAAGAAGCTCTTTTTCTTATCGAAGGAAGTGTGTTTGATTGATTCTTCTCTAAGCCTTCTGCTTCTTTATTCATGTCAATCCAACTTGTTCTTTGATACCAAGATTTGATTTGCAAGATATTGGTGATTATCTCCATAAGCTTAGGATATTTAGAATTGGATTGAAATTTAACAAAGTTGACTTGAGTAAAGAAGGATTTAAAGTTGTACATTGCAATGTTTGGTTCAAATGGTTGTATTTGATCTATTCCAAGATCAAATTCACTTCTAAAGAGAAATTTCTAATTTCTCTAGAGAATTATTCCTAAAGTTCAGTACTCACTTGAGAGAAAGATATATAGCAAGAAGAAATCTAGACTTTGATTCTTGCTCCCTTTAATCTTCAAATGCTCAATTTTATTATTATTCTATCTCCTCAACCAAAGGTACAAGTATTATCCATATAAATATATGGCAATAGGCCAAGCTTAACTCTCCTTAATTAATTTCAAATCAACCAGCCTGATTATATGAGAGTGAAACTAACATATGTCTATATGGTATACATAATGAATTATAATTACAATAATAAGAAATTATAAATCTTACATAAAATATCAAAGTTATATAAAACCTAATTATGATAATACATAAAATAATCAATAATCAAGCTTCATGTCTTATAGCTTTGTCTCCCATGCTATATTGTAGCTCTTGCATTGTTATTGTCTTGCTCATTAAACATCATCGGTGAAGTCCTCTTCTTGCGCATATATATAATACCTGCAAGACTCACTTAATAAAATATTATTTACATGGTTATGAAGGTGTTCAAGTTTTTTCAAAAAAATTAGTACTACCTCCATATATGCTAATTCTTGACCTTCAACATAAAAAGAATGAGATGGAGATGCTCCTACATCAAGACTAATATTTAGTAGCTCAATTTCTTTTCTACTATATATGACCTTTAAATTCTACGTAGGGTATGCTTGATTAAGGATTAGGAATAATATGGTGAGAAGACCTATTGTTATTAATTATGTCCCATGGGCTTTGTTTGATGGTGTTAAGATTAGATGTCTAGGCTGGTGCCTTGAAGTTCATGCTCAAACAGTTATGGTTTATATCACTTTCTTTAATTATGCATTTTAACCCATATTTCCTTCAATGAATTTTTATTATGCTTATGCCATTGGCATATATGTTAATTATGGTGGCACAAATGTCCTTACATGATTGAAATACATGTCAGAGATGCTTACAAATTTTGCTTGATTCTTCTCCATGATTGTCAAATCTTTTGTGATTCCTATTTTCTTTACATGGTATACCCTCATGGTATAATATATTGCACATTATTTTTTTTCCCAAGGTTGCTAGCTTAAAGCTATCTATTGCTATGAAATGTCAACATATATCATGTATGATTATTTGTCAACATGTTTTATGGTTATTCCTCTACTAAAGCATGATCTAAGATTATGTATGCATCTCACCATGTGCTATGTGTGTTATGTAGACATGATACTTGATATGATCATTGTACTCATACCACACTATTTTAGTTCTTGTGTAGGTTTATTGTTCTTTGATTACATGGGATTGAGGGTATTAAGTCCTTTCTTGACTCGATAAGTGTTTTTATTTGGACCATCCATATCATTTATTCTATTTTGTTTTCTTTTGTTGAGCTCTGTATGATCCTATTGATCATGTGTTTCTTTTCTTATCACTTTATAAGTCTTATATGGGGCTTAAGTTAGGTGACAATCACACCTTACTCTTAGGAAATAAGGTTACTTTTTATCCTTTTGCCTAACATGGGTTAGGTAAATATTATACCTCTCCTATATTAGATGTGATGGTAGTACCTTTTCTTTTTTATTTAAATACCATAAAATGTTCTATAAAATAAAAGATTACTAGTTCTGAAAATAGGGTGTTATATAATGCAAAAATGTTTTCCTTAGGGCACATGTCACCTTTGTAATGAAGCAAATATTAGGCTAGTTAGCATTAGGAATAGGAGTGTAATCATTAAGTTCTTCATCTAAAGACTCATCTAGGTCTTACCAAGCTTGATTGTTTGAGGTAAATTATCTAATAAAGGTCATAGAGCCTACTAAGGTACCCCAAAAACTTGATTGGGAATGATGGTAATCCTTCGAGGATATGTCCAAGGGAGAACAAGGAGGAATTGGATTGCATCAAAGGATAAGTTAGCAAGGAAGGAGAAGAGTACATTAGTTTTATGAAAGCAAAAATGTAGAAAACCAAGGGAAGGATGGGAGGATGTTGCTACGCCATTCTTAAATTCTTTAGTATCAACATGTGCATTATGTTATTAGTAACTTGTTATGGAAAATCAAGTTGTTTCTAAGATGGTTCTATTCTAAAATTGTTATCTGAAAGTTGCTGCACTAATTATCCAACCACTATAGTAAATATACACACTTTTAACAATGGTTTTTTTCCCATATATTCATTATCTAAACATATTCCCAAATCCTACATTGAAATTTCCACACTTTTGTCTTCATTTTAGTGGTAACTATCATATATTATACGTGATTAAAACACCATTCCATCGTAGTGAAAAGACCCTATTTTCTAACATATATCAAAGATTAGGGCATGCAATGACATGTGAACTAAAAACCTACTATAAATGGGTTCATTTAATTTGAGAAACATCAAAATTGATTGTCTTCTTTTCGAGAAGATTTCTAAAGAGAAATACACTACCTACACTACTCCGAAAATAGGAAATAATAACGGGACATTAATAACGGTGGTTCGAAAACAGTCGTCAAATGCGTGAAAATTAATGCACTGAAAGTTTTAATAACGGTTATAAGTAATAACTATTATTAAAAGTGCAAAGTTAAAATTTGCACGGCCATTATAATAACGATTCATATAAAATTGTTATTAAAACAAGTTTTAATAACAGTTCAAACAAGAATCGTTGTCAAAATTTTCAATGTTTTAATAACGGTTCTTATAGGAACCGTTATTAAAACATCTTTTGATAATGGTTCCTATAAGAACCGTTATTAAAACTCCCTTTTATTTCATTCAGTTCTGTTTCATGCCAAAAATTTCAGACTCTGCCGCTTCCTTCTCATACTCTCTTTCTCTTAAAAACTCTTGCACCACCGCTCCTGCTCCTATGAATTAAGGGAAACCCTCACACCGCCATCTCTCCACCACCCCTCTGCCATTGTTGGCTTTCCATATGCGTGGTGTCATTCTTGCAAACGTAGTCAGCACTTCTACCTTCATCGTCCGCCGTGTCATTACCGCTCTCAACTTGCATGCCATCGCTCCCTTTACGTATGTGTTTGTTCTTCCCTCATTGCTTAATTTGTCTCTATTGATATGTATATATATAAATGCATGCATGTTGCTACAGGGTTGTGTTTGTTTGTTATTGCAAAATTGCGGTTTGTTGTTCGAAAATCTGTTGTTGAATGTGTTGGTGAAAAATTTTGCTGTCCTTTTTTTATTGTGGCCGAGACCTTTACATACATACATACATACATACATACATACATATATATATATATATATATATATATATATATATATATATAAATGTGTTTATAATATATTTTATAAAAATATGTATTATTATTTTAAGAGAATCCACAAGCCTAAAATATATATTATTATCATAAGATATGTACGTTCTAAGTATAAAAGGTGTTTATATATATATTTTTTAGCACTCGCATTATTATGCAGATGTGTATTTATATGCTTTTTTAATATATATTTTGTAAGACATGTGTTTATATTCTGTAAAATGTGTGTTTATATGTGTTCTATTATATGTATATATATTTATAATATATTTATATATAAGATGTGTATATATAATCTAAAATAATTGTGGTTAGGGTTAGGGTTGGGGTTAGGGGGAGGGTTAGTGTTAGGGTTAGGGTTAGGGGGAGGGTTAGCTATAGGTTTAGGATCATTATCTTATGAGGTTTAGTGTTAGTTTTTATTATAATTTATTAAGGTTAATTATTGTTAGGGTTAGGGTTAGGGGGAGGTTTAGTGTTAGGGTTAGGGAGAGGGTTAGTGTTAGTGTTAGGGTTAGGGGGAGGGGGAGGGGGAGGGGGAGGGTTAGGGTTAGGGTTAGGGTTTATCGTTTATTATACTAAATATAAACTAGGGCTATAGGGAAAAATCCTAAGGATAAGGGTATTGTGGGGAAAAGTTGAGGAGGTTGGTTGGGTATCAGTGTTGTGATAAAAATTAAATAGAGATGAATAATTGTGTATAATAATAATAATAATAATAATAATAATAATATCATATAGGATTTATTAGGTTGTGCTATATATGTATATATATATATTATCTTATTAATATCTACTTGATTTTACTATGCGTAGCTTGAATGATTATATAACTAAAGATTATGTCCTTATTTTAAATAGTTTGATGTTGTTAGGTTTACATAGTTGGTTAAGATCTGGTAGAATATATTTATGATTTGTCTAGCTAGTTGAAGATTAGTTTACATATTATGTAATTTAGATCATTTCGAGAATAACCTTGATGATAAGATTTAGTGGTTCTCATTTGTAGGTAGTGAGATGACATACCCTACACCGTATGTTCATATGGCGCCACATATAGATGTACGGACTCATGTGATATGGTTATATGACGAGCTATGTCATTTGTATGTGAGTGGCTCATCCTATCACCCCTTCCATTTCAGATCTTATCACCTTTTGTTGACCCTGCCTCAGATAGAGCCATGGGCGTCGGCTATGTCTACTTTTTTGTAGTGCTTTGTCTACCACACTGATGCACCACACCCGAGATTTATTGAGGATGAGCTGTTTTCTAGAGAGTATGATAGGATATCGAGAGAACTGATGGTCATCGATGATGAGTGGAGGTATCGGCATAGCTTGCCTCGGAGTATCCACCCGGTTACCCTAGAGTATCCATGAGTAAACTCTCCTGCAATGATGTCAGGGATCAGATGATATATCATGATGAGTGGACTTTCAGAGTTATAGTTTTTAGTTGGGCTCGACGAGGCTATCGGGGGATTTAGTTTTAGGGATATGAGTTTTTGTTTTTTAGGTATTTGAGTTGTAGCAACATTTTGATGTATATAGTGCTGCTATTGCTTAAATCCTATAGTATGTATATCTTTTGTAATTTGAACTATTAATTGTACAATGTTTTGCTACGTATGTATGTATATATGTATATATGTATATATGTATATATATATAAACTCTTTGTAAGTATGAGTAGTTTCATTGATCAGCATTAATATAATTTTGAAAACGTGTTAGCATGATTTGTATATATATATATATATATATATATATATATATATATATATATATATATATATACAGAATAGCATGATACATTTGAGATTAATTCTTTCTAAACATGAGCGATTTGAGAATTATTAAACTTATAATTCAATTATTTTTTTAATAATTACTTTCATGTGGGATATATCTAGATTCAAAAACTATAGATCAGAAATGGTTGTTTGCAAATCGTTTGTCTAGAGAATATAACGAAGGAATGGAGTTTTTCATCAAGTTTGCAGTTGAACATGCTCGGGACTCTAGTAGAATAGTCTTTCCTTGTTTGAAGTGTGCTTATATTCAGCGTGTCAACGCTAATGATTTGAGAGATCATTTATTTGTATATGGAATTGATACAAGTTACACTTGTTGGATATGGCATGGGGAAACAGAGTCTAAATATGAAAATGACGATGTTAAGAGGGATAGTAGTGGATCATCATTTGATAACTATGAGGGACATTCATTATAGGAGATGACTCAAAAGGTTGAGGAAAGTGTTCGGGATTGTCCAAAAATGTTTGAGAAGTTATTGAATGACTCGAAGAAACCTTTATACGGTGATTGTAAGACGTTTACGCGATTATCCGCTACTTTAAGGTTGTACAACTTAAAAGCATATAACGGATGGAGTGATAAGAGTTTCATAGAATTATTGTCACTTATGAAGGATATGCTTCCTAATGATAACGTTCTACCCGATCGTACATATGAAGTGAAGAAGATTCTATCCTCTATGGGCATGAGTTATGAGAAGATACATACATGCCCTAATGATTGCATTTTATATCACAATGACAAAGCATCTTTGGATAGTTGTCCTAATCCTGAATGAAAAGCACCAAGATACAAGAAGAACAAGGTGCCCGCTAAGGTGTTATGGTATTTTCCTATAATACCAAGATTAAGGCAGATTTTTAATGATGTTGAAGATACCAAGAACCTAAGATGGCATGCTGATGACAAGATAGATGACGGGCTTCTTAGACATCCATCTGACTCTCCACAATGGATGACGATTGATGGGTTGTTTCCTGAATTTGGTAAAGAAGCAAGAAATGTGCGCCTTGTGCTTTTTGCAGATGGAATGAATCCGCACAATCAAGGTAGCTATAGTTTATGGCCAGTGATTTTGGTTATATACAATTTACCTCCGTGGCTCTATATGAAACGCAAGTATAGGATGTTGTCTTTACTCATTTTCGGGCCAAACCAACCTAGGAATGATATTGATGTTTATTTGGCACCTTTGATTGATGATTTGAATTTCCTATGGGACATGGGCGTTGAAGTATTTGATGCATATAGTGAAGAAAATTTCACTTTGAGAGCATTGTTATTCTATACTATAAATGATTTTCCGACGTATGGCAACTTGTCAAGTTATAGTGTGAAAGGTCATTATGCATGCCTGATATGTGAGGAGAATGCTTCATTTGTTCAGCTAACACATGGCCGAAAGACTGTGTTCCTTGGGCATCGTAGGTTTTTACCAAAGAATCATCATTATCATAGGCAAAGAAAAGCGTTTAATGGATTCCGAGAAGAAGGGCAAGTACCAATCCGGTTGATGGGTCAACAAGTGTGGCTAAAGATAAAACATTTGAGTGTCAAGTTTGGGAAGAAGAATAAAGATAAGCCTCCATCAGTTGGGTGGAAGAAGATGTCAATATTCTTCCACCTTCCTTATTGGGAATCTTTCTACGTGAGACATGCCCTTGATGTGATGCATATTGAGAAAAATATATATGACAGTCTTGTTGGTACATTACTCAATATTCCACACAAGACTAAAGATGGCATAAATGTTCGAATGGATATGGAAGAAATAGGTAGTAGACGGGAACTGACACCGCGAGACAACAGATGAAGAATATATTTACCACCGACGTGTCATACTCTTTCCAGAAAAGAGAAAATTTTATTTTGTAAATTCTTTCATAGTGTCAAGGTTCCGAAAAGGTATTCTTCAAATATCAGAAGGCTCGTGTCGATGAAAGAGTTGGAATTAATTAACATGAAGTCTCATGATTGTCATATCTTGATGCAACACTTGTTGCCAATAGCTATGTGTGGAATTTTGCCAAAACGTGTTCGAATTACTATCATGAGGCTTTGTTGGTTTTTTAAAGCCGTCTGCTCTAAAGTTATACATCCTGATAGTTTGGACGCCTTGCAAAAAGGGATTGTGATTATTTTGTGCCAACTTGAAATATATTTTCCACCGTCATTCTTTGACATTATGGTACATCTAGCTGTTCATTTAGTTTATGAGATAAAGATGTTAGGACCTGTTCATGGGCATTGGATGTACCCCTTTGAATGGTTTATGAAGTTGATAAAAGGTTATGTGAAGAATCGATATCAGCCAGAAGGATGTATTGTTGAGAGTTACCTAGTGGAAGAGGCAATTGAGTTTTGCACAAAGTACTTGTCAAATGCTGAAGCTCTTGGTATTCCTAAGTCTCGACATGCAGGAAAATTTGAAGGATAGGGTATTAGAGGTAAAAAGTTTGGGCGTGTAGACCCTAACATGTTCCGTGCAGCACATCCATATGTATTACACAACAATGATGATGTTCAACCGTACATTGAAGAGCATATGACTTCTTTACAGATTGAAAATCCATCAAAGACTGAGAAATGGATTATCGATAAACATAATCTTTCCTTTATTGATTGGATAAGAGAATGCATCATTCCATTCATCAGACATTCCCCAACTTTAATTTCCGAAACCCTAGATTGGTTGTCTTAGAAACCTCGTTATGAAGTTTTTCAATATACCAATTATGTGATCAACGGTTGCACTTTTTATACAAAAGAGCAAGATGAGAAGAGTACAATGCAGAACAGTGGGGTAACTTTAGTGGCTGAGGCAATGCATGTTGCTAGTGCGAAAGACAAGAATCCAACTTATGCAGATATGAATTATTATGGTGTGATTGAACATATATGAGAGTTAGATTACACTGTATTTAAAATCCCTATATTCGGCTACAGATGGGTTGATAATGGCTATGGGGTTAGATATGAAGATGGATTCACATTAGTAGATCATCATTTGATAACTATGAGGGACATTCGTTATAGGAGATGACTCAAAAGGTTGAGGAAAGTGTTCGGGATTGTCCAAAAATGTTTGAGAAGTTATTGAATGACTCGAAGAAACCTTTATACGGTGATTGTAAGACGTTTACGCGATTATCCGCTACTTTAAGGTTGTACAACTTAAAAGCATGTAACGGATGGAGTGATAAGAGTTTCATAGAATTATTGTCACTTATGAAGGATATGCTTCCTAATGATAACGTTCTACCCGATCGTACATATGAAGTGAAGAAGATTCTATCCTCTATGGGCATGAGTTATGAGAAGATACATACATGCCCTAATGATTGCATTTTATATCACAATGACAAAGCATCTTTGGATAGTTGTCCTAATCCTGAATGCAAAGCACCAAGATACAAGAAGAACAAGGTGCCCGCTAAGGTGTTATGGTATTTTCCTATAATACCAAGATTAAGGCAGATTTTTAATGATGTTGAAGATACCAAGAACCTAAGATGGCATGCTGATGACAAGATAGATGACGGGCTTCTTAGACATCCATCTGACTCTCCACAATGGATGACGATTGATGGGTTGTTTCCTGAATTTGGTACAGAAGCAAGAAATGTGCGCCTTGTGCTTTTTGCAGATGGAATGAATCCGCACAATCAAGGTAGCTATAGTTTATGGCCAGTGATTTTGGTTATATACAATTTACCTCCGTGGCTCTATATGAAACGCAAGTATAGGATGTTGTCTTTACTCATTTTCGGGCCAAACCAACCTAGGAATGATATTGATGTTTATTTGGCACCTTTGATTGATGATTTGAATTTCCTATGGGACATGGGCGTTGAAGTATTTGATGCATATAGTGAAGAAAATTTCACTTTGAGAGCATTGTTATTCTATACTATAAATGATTTTCCGACGTATGGCAACTTGTCAAGTTATAGTGTGAAAGGTCATTATGCATGCCTGATATGTGAGGAGAATGCTTCATTTGTTCAGCTAACACATGGCCGAAAGACTGTGTTCCTTGGGCATCGTAGGTTTTTACCAAAGAATCATCATTATCATAGGCAAAGAAAAGCGTTTAATGGATTCCGAGAAGAAGGGCAAGTACCAATCCGGTTGATGGGTCAACAAGTGTGGCTAAAGATAAAACATTTGAGTGTCAAGTTTGGGAAGAAGAATAAAGATAAGCCTCCATCAGTTGGGTGGAAGAAGATGTCAATATTCTTCCACCTTCCTTATTGGGAATCTTTCTACGTGAGACATGCCCTTGATGTGATGCATATTGAGAAAAATATATATGACAGTCTTGTTGGTACATTACTCAATATTCCACACAAGACTAAAGATGGCATAAATGTTCGAATGGATATGGAAGAAATAGGTAGTAGACGGGAACTGACACCGCGAGACAACAGATGAAGAATATATTTACCACCGACGTGTCATACTCTTTCCAGAAAAGAGAAAATTTTATTTTGTAAATTCTTTCATAGTGTCAAGGTTCCGAAAAGGTATTCTTCAAATATCAGAAGGCTCGTGTCGATGAAAGAGTTGGAATTAATTAACATGAAGTCTCATGATTGTCATATCTTGATGCAACACTTGTTGCCAATAGCTATGTGTGGAATTTTGCCAAAACGTGTTCGAATTACTATCATGAGGCTTTGTTGGTTTTTTAAAGCCGTCTGCTCTAAAGTTATACATCCTGATAGTTTGGACGCCTTGCAAAAAGGGATTGTGATTATTTTGTGCCAACTTGAAATATATTTTCCACCGTCATTCTTTGACATTATGGTACATCTAGCTGTTCATTTAGTTTATGAGATAAAGATGTTAGGACCTGTTCATGGGCATTGGATGTACCCCTTTGAATGGTTTATGAAGTTGATAAAAGGTTATGTGAAGAATCGATATCAGCCAGAAGGATGTATTGTTGAGAGTTACCTGGTGGAAGAGGCAATTGAGTTTTGCACAAAGTACTTGTCAAATGCTGAAGCTCTTGGTATTCCTAAGTCTCGACATGCAGGAAAATTTGAAGGATAGGGTATTAGAGGTAAAAAGTTTGGGCGTGTAGACCCTAACATGTTCCGTGCAGCACATCCATATGTATTACACAACAATGATGATGTTCAACCGTACATTGAAGAGCATATGACTTCTTTACAGATTGAAAATCCATCAAAGACTGAGAAATGGATTATCGATAAACATAATCTTTCCTTTATTGATTGGATAAGAGAATGCATCATTCCATTCATCGGACATTCCCCAACTTTAATTTCCGAAACCCTACATTGGTTGTCTTAGAAACCTCGTTATGAAGTTTTTCAATATACCAATTATGTGATCAACGGTTGCACTTTTTATACAAAAGAGCAAGATGAGAAGAGTACAATGCAGAACAGTGGGGTAACTTTAGTGGCTGAGGCAATGCATGTTGCTAGTGCGAAAGACAAGAATCCAACTTATGCAGATATGAATTATTATGGTGTGATTGAACATATATGAGAGTTAGATTACACTGTATTTAAAATCCCTATATTCGGCTACAGATGGGTTGATAATGGCTATGGGGTTAGATATGAAGATGGATTCACATTAGTAGATCATCATTTGATAACTATGAGGGACATTCGTTATAGGAGATGACTCAAAAGGTTGAGGAAAGTGTTCGGGATTGTCCAAAAATGTTTGAGAAGTTATTGAATGACTCGAAGAAACCTTTATACGGTGATTGTAAGACGTTTACGCGATTATCCGCTACTTTAAGGTTGTACAACTTAAAAGCATGTAACGGATGGAGTGATAAGAGTTTCATAGAATTATTGTCACTTATGAAGGATATGCTTCCTAATGATAACGTTCTACCCGATCGTACATATGAAGTGAAGAAGATTCTATCCTCTATGGGCATGAGTTATGAGAAGATACATACATGCCCTAATGATTGCATTTTATATCACAATGACAAAGCATCTTTGGATAGTTGTCCTAATCCTGAATGCAAAGCACCAAGATACAAGAAGAACAAGGTGCCCGCTAAGGTGTTATGGTATTTTCCTATAATACCAAGATTAAGGCAGATTTTTAATGATGTTGAAGATACCAAGAACCTAAGATGGCATGCTGATGACAAGATAGATGACGGGCTTCTTAGACATCCATCTGACTCTCCACAATGGATGACGATTGATGGGTTGTTTCCTGAATTTGGTACAGAAGCAAGAAATGTGCGCCTTGTGCTTTTTGCAGATGGAATGAATCCGCACAATCAAGGTAGCTATAGTTTATGGCCAGTGATTTTGGTTATATACAATTTACCTCCGTGGCTCTATATGAAACGCAAGTATAGGATGTTGTCTTTACTCATTTTCGGGCCAAACCAACCTAGGAATGATATTGATGTTTATTTGGCACCTTTGATTGATGATTTGAATTTCCTATGGGACATGGGCGTTGAAGTATTTGATGCATATAGTGAAGAAAATTTCACTTTGAGAGCATTGTTATTCTATACTATAAATGATTTTCCGACGTATGGCAACTTGTCAAGTTATAGTGTGAAAGGTCATTATGCATGCCTGATATGTGAGGAGAATGCTTCATTTGTTCAGCTAACACATGGCCGAAAGACTGTGTTCCTTGGGCATCGTAGGTTTTTACCAAAGAATCATCATTATCATAGGCAAAGAAAAGCGTTTAATGGATTCCGAGAAGAAGGGCAAGTACCAATCCGGTTGATGGGTCAACAAGTGTGGCTAAAGATAAAACATTTGAGTGTCAAGTTTGGGAAGAAGAATAAAGATAAGCCTCCATCAGTTGGGTGGAAGAAGATGTCAATATTCTTCCACCTTCCTTATTGGGAATCTTTCTACGTGAGACATGCCCTTGATGTGATGCATATTGAGAAAAATATATATGACAGTCTTGTTGGTACATTACTCAATATTCCACACAAGACTAAAGATGGCATAAATGTTCGAATGGATATGGAAGAAATAGGTAGTAGACGGGAACTGACACCGCGAGACAACAGATGAAGAATATATTTACCACCGACGTGTCATACTCTTTTCAGAAAAGAGAAAATTTTATTTTGTAAATTCTTTCATAGTGTCAAGGTTCCGAAAAGGTATTCTTCAAATATCAGAAGGCTCGTGTCGATGAAAGAGTTGGAATTAATTAACATGAAGTCTCATGATTGTCATATCTTGATGCAACACTTGTTGCCAATAGCTATGTGTGGAATTTTGCCAAAACGTGTTCGAATTACTATCATGAGGCTTTGTTGGTTTTTTAAAGCCGTCTGCTCTAAAGTTATACATCCTGATAGTTTGGACGCCTTGCAAAAAGGGATTGTGATTATTTTGTGCCAACTTGAAATATATTTTCCACCGTCATTCTTTGACATTATGGTACATCTAGCTGTTCATTTAGTTTATGAGATAAAGATGTTAGGACCTGTTCATGGGCATTGGATGTACCCCTTTGAATGGTTTATGAAGTTGATAAAAGGTTATGTGAAGAATCGATATCAGCCAGAAGGATGTATTGTTGAGAGTTACCTGGTGGAAGAGGCAATTGAGTTTTGCACAAAGTACTTGTCAAATGCTGAAGCTCTTGGTATTCCTAAGTCTCGACATGCAGGAAAATTTGAAGGATAGGGTATTAGAGGTAAAAAGTTTGGGCGTGTAGACCCTAACATGTTCCGTGCAGCACATCCATATGTATTACACAACAATGATGATGTTCAACCGTACATTGAAGAGCATATGACTTCTTTACAGATTGAAAATCCATCAAAGACTGAGAAATGGATTATCGATAAACATAATCTTTCCTTTATTGATTGGATAAGAGAATGCATCATTCCATTCATCGGACATTCCCCAACTTTAATTTCCGAAACCCTACATTGGTTGTCTTAGAAACCTCGTTATGAAGTTTTTCAATATACCAATTATGTGATCAACGGTTGCACTTTTTATACAAAAGAGCAAGATGAGAAGAGTACAATGCAGAACAGTGGGGTAACTTTAGTGGCTGAGGCAATGCATGTTGCTAGTGCGAAAGACAAGAATCCAACTTATGCAGATATGAATTATTATGGTGTGATTGAACATATATGAGAGTTAGATTACACTGTATTTAAAATCCCTATATTCGGCTACAGATGGGTTGATAATGGCTATGGGGTTAGATATGAAGATGGATTCACATTAGTAGATCATCATTTGATAACTATGAGGGACATTCGTTATAGGAGATGACTCAAAAGGTTGAGGAAAGTGTTCGGGATTGTCCAAAAATGTTTGAGAAGTTATTGAATGACTCGAAGAAACCTTTATACGGTGATTGTAAGACGTTTACGCGATTATCCGCTACTTTAAGGTTGTACAACTTAAAAGCATGTAACGGATGGAGTGATAAGAGTTTCATAGAATTATTGTCACTTATGAAGGATATGCTTCCTAATGATAACGTTCTACCCGATCGTACATATGAAGTGAAGAAGATTCTATCCTCTATGGGCATGAGTTATGAGAAGATACATACATGCCCTAATGATTGCATTTTATATCACAATGACAAAGCATCTTTGGATAGTTGTCCTAATCCTGAATGCAAAGCACCAAGATACAAGAAGAACAAGGTGCCCGCTAAGGTGTTATGGTATTTTCCTATAATACCAAGATTAAGGCAGATTTTTAATGATGTTGAAGATACCAAGAACCTAAGATGGCATGCTGATGACAAGATAGATGACGGGCTTCTTAGACATCCATCTGACTCTCCACAATGGATGACGATTGATGGGTTGTTTCCTGAATTTGGTACAGAAGCAAGAAATGTGCGCCTTGTGCTTTTTGCAGATGGAATGAATCCGCACAATCAAGGTAGCTATAGTTTATGGCCAGTGATTTTGGTTATATACAATTTACCTCCGTGGCTCTATATGAAACGCAAGTATAGGATGTTGTCTTTACTCATTTTCGGGCCAAACCAACCTAGGAATGATATTGATGTTTATTTGGCACCTTTGATTGATGATTTGAATTTCCTATGGGACATGGGCGTTGAAGTATTTGATGCATATAGTGAAGAAAATTTCACTTTGAGAGCATTGTTATTCTATACTATAAATGATTTTCCGACGTATGGCAACTTGTCAAGTTATAGTGTGAAAGGTCATTATGCATGCCTGATATGTGAGGAGAATGCTTCATTTGTTCAGCTAACACATGGCCGAAAGACTGTGTTCCTTGGGCATCGTAGGTTTTTACCAAAGAATCATCATTATCATAGGCAAAGAAAAGCGTTTAATGGATTCCGAGAAGAAGGGCAAGTACCAATCCGGTTGATGGGTCAACAAGTGTGGCTAAAGATAAAACATTTGAGTGTCAAGTTTGGGAAGAAGAATAAAGATAAGCCTCCATCAGTTGGGTGGAAGAAGATGTCAATATTCTTCCACCTTCCTTATTGGGAATCTTTCTACGTGAGACATGCCCTTGATGTGATGCATATTGAGAAAAATATATATGACAGTCTTGTTGGTACATTACTCAATATTCCACACAAGACTAAAGATGGCATAAATGTTCGAATGGATATGGAAGAAATAGGTAGTAGACGGGAACTGACACCGCGAGACAACAGATGAAGAATATATTTACCACCGACGTGTCATACTCTTTTCAGAAAAGAGAAAATTTTATTTTGTAAATTCTTTCATAGTGTCAAGGTTCCGAAAAGGTATTCTTCAAATATCAGAAGGCTCGTGTCGATGAAAGAGTTGGAATTAATTAACATGAAGTCTCATGATTGTCATATCTTGATGCAACACTTGTTGCCAATAGCTATGTGTGGAATTTTGCCAAAACGTGTTCGAATTACTATCATGAGGCTTTGTTGGTTTTTTAAAGCCGTCTGCTCTAAAGTTATACATCCTGATAGTTTGGACGCCTTGCAAAAAGGGATTGTGATTATTTTGTGCCAACTTGAAATATATTTTCCACCGTCATTCTTTGACATTATGGTACATCTAGCTGTTCATTTAGTTTATGAGATAAAGATGTTAGGACCTGTTCATGGGCATTGGATGTACCCCTTTGAATGGTTTATGAAGTTGATAAAAGGTTATGTGAAGAATCGATATCAGCCAGAAGGATGTATTGTTGAGAGTTACCTGGTGGAAGAGGCAATTGAGTTTTGCACAAAGTACTTGTCAAATGCTGAAGCTCTTGGTATTCCTAAGTCTCGACATGCAGGAAAATTTGAAGGATAGGGTATTAGAGGTAAAAAGTTTGGGCGTGTAGACCCTAACATGTTCCGTGCAGCACATCCATATGTATTACACAACAATGATGATGTTCAACCGTACATTGAAGAGCATATGACTTCTTTACAGATTGAAAATCCATCAAAGACTGAGAAATGGATTATCGATAAACATAATCTTTCCTTTATTGATTGGATAAGAGAATGCATCATTCCATTCATCGGACATTCCCCAACTTTAATTTCCGAAACCCTACATTGGTTGTCTTAGAAACCTCGTTATGAAGTTTTTCAATATACCAATTATGTGATCAACGGTTGCACTTTTTATACAAAAGAGCAAGATGAGAAGAGTACAATGCAGAACAGTGGGGTAACTTTAGTGGCTGAGGCAATGCATGTTGCTAGTGCGAAAGACAAGAATCCAACTTATGCAGATATGAATTATTATGGTGTGATTGAACATATATGAGAGTTAGATTACACTGTATTTAAAATCCCTATATTCGGCTACAGATGGGTTGATAATGGCTATGGGGTTAGATATGAAGATGGATTCACATTAGTAGATCATCATTTGATAACTATGAGGGACATTCGTTATAGGAGATGACTCAAAAGGTTGAGGAAAGTGTTCGGGATTGTCCAAAAATGTTTGAGAAGTTATTGAATGACTCGAAGAAACCTTTATACGGTGATTGTAAGACGTTTACGCGATTATCCGCTACTTTAAGGTTGTACAACTTAAAAGCATGTAACGGATGGAGTGATAAGAGTTTCATAGAATTATTGTCACTTATGAAGGATATGCTTCCTAATGATAACGTTCTACCCGATCGTACATATGAAGTGAAGAAGATTCTATCCTCTATGGGCATGAGTTATGAGAAGATACATACATGCCCTAATGATTGCATTTTATATCACAATGACAAAGCATCTTTGGATAGTTGTCCTAATCCTGAATGCAAAGCACCAAGATACAAGAAGAACAAGGTGCCCGCTAAGGTGTTATGGTATTTTCCTATAATACCAAGATTAAGGCAGATTTTTAATGATGTTGAAGATACCAAGAACCTAAGATGGCATGCTGATGACAAGATAGATGACGGGCTTCTTAGACATCCATCTGACTCTCCACAATGGATGACGATTGATGGGTTGTTTCCTGAATTTGGTACAGAAGCAAGAAATGTGCGCCTTGTGCTTTTTGCAGATGGAATGAATCCGCACAATCAAGGTAGCTATAGTTTATGGCCAGTGATTTTGGTTATATACAATTTACCTCCGTGGCTCTATATGAAACGCAAGTATAGGATGTTGTCTTTACTCATTTTCGGGCCAAACCAACCTAGGAATGATATTGATGTTTATTTGGCACCTTTGATTGATGATTTGAATTTCCTATGGGACATGGGCGTTGAAGTATTTGATGCATATAGTGAAGAAAATTTCACTTTGAGAGCATTGTTATTCTATACTATAAATGATTTTCCGACGTATGGCAACTTGTCAAGTTATAGTGTGAAAGGTCATTATGCATGCCTGATATGTGAGGAGAATGCTTCATTTGTTCAGCTAACACATGGCCGAAAGACTGTGTTCCTTGGGCATCGTAGGTTTTTACCAAAGAATCATCATTATCATAGGCAAAGAAAAGCGTTTAATGGATTCCGAGAAGAAGGGCAAGTACCAATCCGGTTGATGGGTCAACAAGTGTGGCTAAAGATAAAACATTTGAGTGTCAAGTTTGGGAAGAAGAATAAAGATAAGCCTCCATCAGTTGGGTGGAAGAAGATGTCAATATTCTTCCACCTTCCTTATTGGGAATCTTTCTACGTGAGACATGCCCTTGATGTGATGCATATTGAGAAAAATATATATGACAGTCTTGTTGGTACATTACTCAATATTCCACACAAGACTAAAGATGGCATAAATGTTCGAATGGATATGGAAGAAATAGGTAGTAGACGGGAACTGACACCGCGAGACAACAGATGAAGAATATATTTACCACCGACGTGTCATACTCTTTCCAGAAAAGAGAAAATTTTATTTTGTAAATTCTTTCATAGTGTCAAGGTTCCGAAAAGGTATTCTTCAAATATCAGAAGGCTCGTGTCGATGAAAGAGTTGGAATTAATTAACATGAAGTCTCATGATTGTCATATCTTGATGCAACACTTGTTGCCAATAGCTATGTGTGGAATTTTGCCAAAACGTGTTCGAATTACTATCATGAGGCTTTGTTGGTTTTTTAAAGCCGTCTGCTCTAAAGTTATACATCCTGATAGTTTGGACGCCTTGCAAAAAGGGATTGTGATTATTTTGTGCCAACTTGAAATATATTTTCCACCGTCATTCTTTGACATTATGGTACATCTAGCTGTTCATTTAGTTTATGAGATAAAGATGTTAGGACCTGTTCATGGGCATTGGATGTACCCCTTTGAATGGTTTATGAAGTTGATAAAAGGTTATGTGAAGAATCGATATCAGCCAGAAGGATGTATTGTTGAGAGTTACCTGGTGGAAGAGGCAATTGAGTTTTGCACAAAGTACTTGTCAAATGCTGAAGCTCTTGGTATTCCTAAGTCTCGACATGCAGGAAAATTTGAAGGATAGGGTATTAGAGGTAAAAAGTTTGGGCGTGTAGACCCTAACATGTTCCGTGCAGCACATCCATATGTATTACACAACAATGATGATGTTCAACCGTACATTGAAGAGCATATGACTTCTTTACAGATTGAAAATCCATCAAAGACTGAGAAATGGATTATCGATAAACATAATCTTTCCTTTATTGATTGGATAAGAGAATGCATCATTCCATTCATCGGACATTCCCCAACTTTAATTTCCGAAACCCTACATTGGTTGTCTTAGAAACCTCGTTATGAAGTTTTTCAATATACCAATTATGTGATCAACGGTTGCACTTTTTATACAAAAGAGCAAGATGAGAAGAGTACAATGCAGAACAGTGGGGTAACTTTAGTGGCTGAGGCAATGCATGTTGCTAGTGCGAAAGACAAGAATCCAACTTATGCAGATATGAATTATTATGGTGTGATTGAACATATATGAGAGTTAGATTACACTGTATTTAAAATCCCTATATTCGGCTACAGATGGGTTGATAATGGCTATGGGGTTAGATATGAAGATGGATTCACATTAGTAGATCATCATTTGATAACTATGAGGGACATTCGTTATAGGAGATGACTCAAAAGGTTGAGGAAAGTGTTCGGGATTGTCCAAAAATGTTTGAGAAGTTATTGAATGACTCGAAGAAACCTTTATACGGTGATTGTAAGACGTTTACGCGATTATCCGCTACTTTAAGGTTGTACAACTTAAAAGCATGTAACGGATGGAGTGATAAGAGTTTCATAGAATTATTGTCACTTATGAAGGATATGCTTCCTAATGATAACGTTCTACCCGATCGTACATATGAAGTGAAGAAGATTCTATCCTCTATGGGCATGAGTTATGAGAAGATACATACATGCCCTAATGATTGCATTTTATATCACAATGACAAAGCATCTTTGGATAGTTGTCCTAATCCTGAATGCAAAGCACCAAGATACAAGAAGAACAAGGTGCCCGCTAAGGTGTTATGGTATTTTCCTATAATACCAAGATTAAGGCAGATTTTTAATGATGTTGAAGATACCAAGAACCTAAGATGGCATGCTGATGACAAGATAGATGACGGGCTTCTTAGACATCCATCTGACTCTCCACAATGGATGACGATTGATGGGTTGTTTCCTGAATTTGGTAAAGAAGCAAGAAATGTGCGCCTTGTGCTTTTTGCAGATGGAATGAATCCGCACAATCAAGGTAGCTATAGTTTATGGCCAGTGATTTTGGTTATATACAATTTACCTCCGTGGCTCTATATGAAACGCAAGTATAGGATGTTGTCTTTACTCATTTTCGGGCCAAACCAACCTAGGAATGATATTGATGTTTATTTGGCACCTTTGATTGATGATTTGAATTTCCTATGGGACATGGGCGTTGAAGTATTTGATGCATATAGTGAAGAAAATTTCACTTTGAGAGCATTGTTATTCTATACTATAAATGATTTTCCGACGTATGGCAACTTGTCAAGTTATAGTGTGAAAGGTCATTATGCATGCCTGATATGTGAGGAGAATGCTTCATTTGTTCAGCTAACACATGGCCGAAAGACTGTGTTCCTTGGGCATCGTAGGTTTTTACCAAAGAATCATCATTATCATAGGCAAAGAAAAGCGTTTAATGGATTCCGAGAAGAAGGGCAAGTACCAATCCGGTTGATGGGTCAACAAGTGTGGCTAAAGATAAAACATTTGAGTGTCAAGTTTGGGAAGAAGAATAAAGATAAGCCTCCATCAGTTGGGTGGAAGAAGATGTCAATATTCTTCCACCTTCCTTATTGGGAATCTTTCTACGTGAGACATGCCCTTGATGTGATGCATATTGAGAAAAATATATATGACAGTCTTGTTGGTACATTACTCAATATTCCACACAAGACTAAAGATGGCATAAATGTTCGAATGGATATGGAAGAAATAGGTAGTAGACGGGAACTGACACCGCGAGACAACAGATGAAGAATATATTTACCACCGACGTGTCATACTCTTTCCAGAAAAGAGAAAATTTTATTTTGTAAATTCTTTCATAGTGTCAAGGTTCCGAAAAGGTATTCTTCAAATATCAGAAGGCTCGTGTCGATGAAAGAGTTGAAATTAATTAACATGAAGTCTCATGATTGTCATATCTTGATGCAACACTTGTTGCCAATAGCTATGTGTGGAATTTTGCCAAAACGTGTTCGAATTACTATCATGAGGCTTTGTTGGTTTTTTAAAGCCGTCTGCTCTAAAGTTATACATCCTGATAGTTTGGACGCCTTGCAAAAAGGGATTGTGATTATTTTGTGCCAACTTGAAATATATTTTCCACCGTCATTCTTTGACATTATGGTACATCTAGCTGTTCATTTAGTTTATGAGATAAAGATGTTAGGACCTGTTCATGGGCATTGGATGTACCCCTTTGAATGGTTTATGAAGTTGATAAAAGGTTATGTGAAGAATCGATATCAGCCAGAAGGATGTATTGTTGAGAGTTACCTGGTGGAAGAGGCAATTGAGTTTTGCACAAAGTACTTGTCAAATGCTGAAGCTCTTGGTATTCCTAAGTCTCGACATGCAGGAAAATTTGAAGGATAGGGTATTAGAGGTAAAAAGTTTGGGCGTGTAGACCCTAACATGTTCCGTGCAGCACATCCATATGTATTACACAACAATGATGATGTTCAACCGTACATTGAAGAGCATATGACTTCTTTACAGATTGAAAATCCATCAAAGACTGAGAAATGGATTATCGATAAACATAATCTTTCCTTTATTGATTGGATAAGAGAATGCATCATTCCATTCATCGGACATTCCCCAACTTTAATTTCCGAAACCCTACATTGGTTGTCTTAGAAACCTCGTTATGAAGTTTTTCAATATACCAATTATGTGATCAACGGTTGCACTTTTTATACAAAAGAGCAAGATGAGAAGAGTACAATGCAGAACAGTGGGGTAACTTTAGTGGCTGAGGCAATGCATGTTGCTAGTGCGAAAGACAAGAATCCAACTTATGCAGATATGAATTATTATGGTGTGATTGAACATATATGAGAGTTAGATTACACTGTATTTAAAATCCCTATATTCGGCTACAGATGGGTTGATAATGGCTATGGGGTTAGATATGAAGATGGATTCACATTAGTAGATCATCATTTGATAACTATGAGGGACATTCGTTATAGGAGATGACTCAAAAGGTTGAGGAAAGTGTTCGGGATTGTCCAAAAATGTTTGAGAAGTTATTGAATGACTCGAAGAAACCTTTATACGGTGATTGTAAGACGTTTACGCGATTATCCGCTACTTTAAGGTTGTACAACTTAAAAGCATGTAACGGATGGAGTGATAAGAGTTTCATAGAATTATTGTCACTTATGAAGGATATGCTTCCTAATGATAACGTTCTACCCGATCGTACATATGAAGTGAAGAAGATTCTATCCTCTATGGGCATGAGTTATGAGAAGATACATACATGCCCTAATGATTGCATTTTATATCACAATGACAAAGCATCTTTGGATAGTTGTCCTAATCCTGAATGCAAAGCACCAAGATACAAGAAGAACAAGGTGCCCGCTAAGGTGTTATGGTATTTTCCTATAATACCAAGATTAAGGCAGATTTTTAATGATGTTGAAGATACCAAGAACCTAAGATGGCATGCTGATGACAAGATAGATGACGGGCTTCTTAGACATCCATCTGACTCTCCACAATGGATGACGATTGATGGGTTGTTTCCTGAATTTGGTACAGAAGCAAGAAATGTGCGCCTTGTGCTTTTTGCAGATGGAATGAATCCGCACAATCAAGGTAGCTATAGTTTATGGCCAGTGATTTTGGTTATATACAATTTACCTCCGTGGCTCTATATGAAACGCAAGTATAGGATGTTGTCTTTACTCATTTTCGGGCCAAACCAACCTAGGAATGATATTGATGTTTATTTGGCACCTTTGATTGATGATTTGAATTTCCTATGGGACATGGGCGTTGAAGTATTTGATGCATATAGTGAAGAAAATTTCACTTTGAGAGCATTGTTATTCTATACTATAAATGATTTTCCGACGTATGGCAACTTGTCAAGTTATAGTGTGAAAGGTCATTATGCATGCCTGATATGTGAGGAGAATGCTTCATTTGTTCAGCTAACACATGGCCGAAAGACTGTGTTCCTTGGGCATCGTAGGTTTTTACCAAAGAATCATCATTATCATAGGCAAAGAAAAGCGTTTAATGGATTCCGAGAAGAAGGGCAAGTACCAATCCGGTTGATGGGTCAACAAGTGTGGCTAAAGATAAAACATTTGAGTGTCAAGTTTGGGAAGAAGAATAAAGATAAGCCTCCATCAGTTGGGTGGAAGAAGATGTCAATATTCTTCCACCTTCCTTATTGGGAATCTTTCTACGTGAGACATGCCCTTGATGTGATGCATATTGAGAAAAATATATATGACAGTCTTGTTGGTACATTACTCAATATTCCACACAAGACTAAAGATGGCATAAATGTTCGAATGGATATGGAAGAAATAGGTAGTAGACGGGAACTGACACCGCGAGACAACAGATGAAGAATATATTTACCACCGACGTGTCATACTCTTTCCAGAAAAGAGAAAATTTTATTTTGTAAATTCTTTCATAGTGTCAAGGTTCCGAAAAGGTATTCTTCAAATATCAGAAGGCTCGTGTCGATGAAAGAGTTGAAATTAATTAACATGAAGTCTCATGATTGTCATATCTTGATGCAACACTTGTTGCCAATAGCTATGTGTGGAATTTTGCCAAAACGTGTTCGAATTACTATCATGAGGCTTTGTTGGTTTTTTAAAGCCGTCTGCTCTAAAGTTATACATCCTGATAGTTTGGACGCCTTGCAAAAAGGGATTGTGATTATTTTGTGCCAACTTGAAATATATTTTCCACCGTCATTCTTTGACATTATGGTACATCTAGCTGTTCATTTAGTTTATGAGATAAAGATGTTAGGACCTGTTCATGGGCATTGGATGTACCCCTTTGAATGGTTTATGAAGTTGATAAAAGGTTATGTGAAGAATCGATATCAGCCAGAAGGATGTATTGTTGAGAGTTACCTGGTGGAAGAGGCAATTGAGTTTTGCACAAAGTACTTGTCAAATGCTGAAGCTCTTGGTATTCCTAAGTCTCGACATGCAGGAAAATTTGAAGGATAGGGTATTAGAGGTAAAAAGTTTGGGCGTGTAGACCCTAACATGTTCCGTGCAGCACATCCATATGTATTACACAACAATGATGATGTTCAACCGTACATTGAAGAGCATATGACTTCTTTACAGATTGAAAATCCATCAAAGACTGAGAAATGGATTATCGATAAACATAATCTTTCCTTTATTGATTGGATAAGAGAATGCATCATTCCATTCATCGGACATTCCCCAACTTTAATTTCCGAAACCCTACATTGGTTGTCTTAGAAACCTCGTTATGAAGTTTTTCAATATACCAATTATGTGATCAACGGTTGCACTTTTTATACAAAAGAGCAAGATGAGAAGAGTACAATGCAGAACAGTGGGGTAACTTTAGTGGCTGAGGCAATGCATGTTGCTAGTGCGAAAGACAAGAATCCAACTTATGCAGATATGAATTATTATGGTGTGATTGAACATATATGAGAGTTAGATTACACTGTATTTAAAATCCCTATATTCGGCTACAGATGGGTTGATAATGGCTATGGGGTTAGATATGAAGATGGATTCACATTAGTAGATCATCATTTGATAACTATGAGGGACATTCGTTATAGGAGATGACTCAAAAGGTTGAGGAAAGTGTTCGGGATTGTCCAAAAATGTTTGAGAAGTTATTGAATGACTCGAAGAAACCTTTATACGGTGATTGTAAGACGTTTACGCGATTATCCGCTACTTTAAGGTTGTACAACTTAAAAGCATGTAACGGATGGAGTGATAAGAGTTTCATAGAATTATTGTCACTTATGAAGGATATGCTTCCTAATGATAACGTTCTACCCGATCGTACATATGAAGTGAAGAAGATTCTATCCTCTATGGGCATGAGTTATGAGAAGATACATACATGCCCTAATGATTGCATTTTATATCACAATGACAAAGCATCTTTGGATAGTTGTCCTAATCCTGAATGCAAAGCACCAAGATACAAGAAGAACAAGGTGCCCGCTAAGGTGTTATGGTATTTTCCTATAATACCAAGATTAAGGCAGATTTTTAATGATGTTGAAGATACCAAGAACCTAAGATGGCATGCTGATGACAAGATAGATGACGGGCTTCTTAGACATCCATCTGACTCTCCACAATGGATGACGATTGATGGGTTGTTTCCTGAATTTGGTAAAGAAGCAAGAAATGTGCGCCTTGTGCTTTTTGCAGATGGAATGAATCCGCACAATCAAGGTAGCTATAGTTTATGGCCAGTGATTTTGGTTATATACAATTTACCTCCGTGGCTCTATATGAAACGCAAGTATAGGATGTTGTCTTTACTCATTTTCGGGCCAAACCAACCTAGGAATGATATTGATGTTTATTTGGCACCTTTGATTGATGATTTGAATTTCCTATGGGACATGGGCGTTGAAGTATTTGATGCATATAGTGAAGAAAATTTCACTTTGAGAGCATTGTTATTCTATACTATAAATGATTTTCCGACGTATGGCAACTTGTCAAGTTATAGTGTGAAAGGTCATTATGCATGCCTGATATGTGAGGAGAATGCTTCATTTGTTCAGCTAACACATGGCCGAAAGACTGTGTTCCTTGGGCATCATAGGTTTTTACCAAAGAATCATCATTATCATAGGCAAAGAAAAGCGTTTAATGGATTCCGAGAAGAAGGGCAAGTACCAATCCGGTTGATGGGTCAACAAGTGTGGCTAAAGATAAAACATTTGAGTGTCAAGTTTGGGAAGAAGAATAAAGATAAGCCTCCATCAGTTGGGTGGAAGAAGATGTCAATATTCTTCCACCTTCCTTATTGGGAATCTTTCTACGTGAGACATGCCCTTGATGTGATGCATATTGAGAAAAATATATATGACAGTCTTGTTGGTACATTACTCAATATTCCACACAAGACTAAAGATGGCATAAATGTTCGAATGGATATGGAAGAAATAGGTAGTAGACGGGAACTGACACCGCGAGACAACAGATGAAGAATATATTTACCACCGACGTGTCATACTCTTTCCAGAAAAGAGAAAATTTTATTTTGTAAATTCTTTCATAGTGTCAAGGTTCCGAAAAGGTATTCTTCAAATATCAGAAGGCTCGTGTCGATGAAAGAGTTGAAATTAATTAACATGAAGTCTCATGATTGTCATATCTTGATGCAACACTTGTTGCCAATAGCTATGTGTGGAATTTTGCCAAAACGTGTTCGAATTACTATCATGAGGCTTTGTTGGTTTTTTAAAGCCGTCTGCTCTAAAGTTATACATCCTGATAGTTTGGACGCCTTGCAAAAAGGGATTGTGATTATTTTGTGCCAACTTGAAATATATTTTCCACCGTCATTCTTTGACATTATGGTACATCTAGCTGTTCATTTAGTTTATGAGATAAAGATGTTAGGACCTGTTCATGGGCATTGGATGTACCCCTTTGAATGGTTTATGAAGTTGATAAAAGGTTATGTGAAGAATCGATATCAGCCAGAAGGATGTATTGTTGAGAGTTACCTGGTGGAAGAGGCAATTGAGTTTTGCACAAAGTACTTGTCAAATGCTGAAGCTCTTGGTATTCCTAAGTCTCGACATGCAGGAAAATTTGAAGGATAGGGTATTAGAGGTAAAAAGTTTGGGCGTGTAGACCCTAACATGTTCCGTGCAGCACATCCATATGTATTACACAACAATGATGATGTTCAACCGTACATTGAAGAGCATATGACTTCTTTACAGATTGAAAATCCATCAAAGACTGAGAAATGGATTATCGATAAACATAATCTTTCCTTTATTGATTGGATAAGAGAATGCATCATTCCATTCATCGGACATTCCCCAACTTTAATTTCCGAAACCCTACATTGGTTGTCTTAGAAACCTCGTTATGAAGTTTTTCAATATACCAATTATGTGATCAACGGTTGCACTTTTTATACAAAAGAGCAAGATGAGAAGAGTACAATGCAGAACAGTGGGGTAACTTTAGTGGCTGAGGCAATGCATGTTGCTAGTGCGAAAGACAAGAATCCAACTTATGCAGATATGAATTATTATGGTGTGATTGAACATATATGAGAGTTAGATTACACTGTATTTAAAATCCCTATATTCGGCTACAGATGGGTTGATAATGGCTATGGGGTTAGATATGAAGATGGATTCACATTAGTAGATCATCATTTGATAACTATGAGGGACATTCGTTATAGGAGATGACTCAAAAGGTTGAGGAAAGTGTTCGGGATTGTCCAAAAATGTTTGAGAAGTTATTGAATGACTCGAAGAAACCTTTATACGGTGATTGTAAGACGTTTACGCGATTATCCGCTACTTTAAGGTTGTACAACTTAAAAGCATGTAACGGATGGAGTGATAAGAGTTTCATAGAATTATTGTCACTTATGAAGGATATGCTTCCTAATGATAACGTTCTACCCGATCGTACATATGAAGTGAAGAAGATTCTATCCTCTATGGGCATGAGTTATGAGAAGATACATACATGCCCTAATGATTGCATTTTATATCACAATGACAAAGCATCTTTGGATAGTTGTCCTAATCCTGAATGCAAAGCACCAAGATACAAGAAGAACAAGGTGCCCGCTAAGGTGTTATGGTATTTTCCTATAATACCAAGATTAAGGCAGATTTTTAATGATGTTGAAGATACCAAGAACCTAAGATGGCATGCTGATGACAAGATAGATGACGGGCTTCTTAGACATCCATCTGACTCTCCACAATGGCTGAGGCAATGCATGTTGCTAGTGCGAAAGACAAGAATCCAACTTATGCAGATATGAATTATTATGGTGTGATTGAACATATATGAGAGTTAGATTACACTGTATTTAAAATCCCTATATTCGGCTACAGATGGGTTGATAATGGCTATGGGGTTAGATATGAAGATGGATTCACATTAGTAGATCATCATTTGATAACTATGAGGGACATTCGTTATAGGAGATGACTCAAAAGGTTGAGGAAAGTGTTCGGGATTGTCCAAAAATGTTTGAGAAGTTCTTGACTTACATTTCACTTGTGACACATAACCGTGTTCCTATCTCCTATAATAATTGGAAGCAGGTTCCAACGGGTCATAAGGAGCATATTTGGCAGAAAATCACGTTAAATATACTATTTTATGTAATCATTTTTATATGTCAAATGTTATTAATTTTAATACATTAACATTGGTATACATTTATATGTCTTATTTTGCAGAGAGTGTTTAATATGCTAGAGAGTAGGAAGAAATGGCTTCTTAGACATTGTGGGGAGCGTCTAAGAACATTTAGGTCATATTTAGCTCGTAGGAAAATGTACAGAAAGAGGGATGGTTCTCTACGGAAAAATCCACCCAAACGATACGGTTTCATCGATCAAGAAAGTTGGAACCAATTTATTGCATATCGTCTTACGGGTGATTTTAAGGTATTTGTTAGATAACAATTAAATTTTTTGTATTGATCCTAGTATTGTACATAAAATTAAAATAACCATGTCACTATGTTTTGGCTTGTCACATAGGAAAAAAGTGCCAAAAATAAAGAGATTACGAAGTAGAATAAATACCGACATAATATGGCTCGCAAAAGGGTATACAGGCCTTGAAGAGGAGTTGGTATGTATTTTGTGATTTATCAATTTATAGCGTATTGACGAATTTTATAATATCGGTACATTATAAGAATATTTTTTATTTATAGCTCATAGCCCAAGACTTAGACCCATGTACCTCGTCCATTAATATTGGTACATTATGGAAGAAGGCTAGAGCAACAAGAGATGGATATATTAATGAAGATGTAGATGTTGCAGCCACAAAAATTGTAAGTTTGTAGATATCTAGAACCCTGCTTAGTTTTCTTTTAGAAAACTATTATATTATGCTTATTCATGTAAGCTAAATTTACATATATTATATACATTACAAGACGAACTTCAAGCATCAGATGGTGAGGGAGGGTAGACCAATATAACATTGTGTCCCAGACTATAGGAATTGTATAACACCCTGGAAGACATAGGGGTCTTGGATTAGGTGTTACGAGAACGAGCGTACGTGGTCGATTTCGTGGTTCTCGTAGCACTAATGAGCAAGTCGCCATCCTCACACAGAAATTGAATGTGGCATTTGAACGGATGGCAATAATGGAGCAAGAGTTGTCATTTATTAAATCTCAAGGGTATAAGCCATTCGATTCAGTCGACCATGATCAGCTTTACATACCTAATGTAAATAGTGTCAGAGACTGTTGTGAAGCTGATGCACGTCTTTCTTCTCTTTCTGAGGTAAGCATTACATAACTATGAATTGTTATTAAATGTATTTGGTATCATAAATAATTAATAATGTGTAATATTTTCGTTTAGGGTTTGTATAAATGTGACTTGTTAGCGAATGACCTTTCAACTCTTTTGGCGAAAGGAAGGGTCCACATTAGTCACAGTACCCAAAGGTAAACTGTCCACGGGTACAACTTAGCCCTAATTACAAGGCCGATGAGTATTGACACTCCAATCATTGGCAGTGTGCCCTTGCCTTGTTATAAAAAGGGTGATGAGGCAGCCACAATGTTAGAAGCTCATGGAAGCTTTGTACCTTGGCCTGTGGATCAGATACGTCTCACTACTGAAGAGGTATTGACATTCGACATCTTCATTAGACCTTATTTAGTAGTTACACTATTTATACATTTTTCATATATATATGCTCAATACATATTTTGTTTATTATTATCAATTAAGGAATCAAAGAAGAAGACTGCTCCTACTACTAAAACTAAGAGAGGTACCAGTAGAACGAGCAACACAAAAGAGGGCACTGCTAAAGGAAAGAGAGCTAAATTTGAAAAATCATTTGCCCCACAAAAGATTCCTTCTTCAGAAATATGCCAACCTCCACCATTAGCTTTATTGTATTTCTACGCCCAAAACTACATCGGGAATAATTATATTTCCATTGATTTTCGTCCTGAGTATGTTGGAAGGGACGATGCTACTTACATGGTATCGACGGTTGACATAAGCGACATTTATAATCAGGAATGGATGTCAACCATGAGTGTCACCGTTTATATCACGTAAGCATTATTTCATATTTCAGATTTTAGTACTCTTGGAGAAATGGAATTTTTATGACATCTTATATGAGTTATTAGTTATTAATAAATATGCATTGTTATTGTCGTCCGTATATAGGTTGGTAGCTAGTCGCGCTGTGATGGAGGGAATGTTGTCCTCTATTGTGTTTGTGTGCCCATACTACATAGCTGACGGTAGTACAATAACATAGGGTAGGCACATAAACTATTTAGTGGATCGCATTTTGATTGAGGGACACAACAAGCTCTATCTCATTCCTCACCTCACAACTGAACATTGGGTTTTGTATGCCGTCCAACCTAATCTTAATAAAGTCTATGTGTTTGATTCCCTTCGAACCTATGACGTGCCTTTTGAGGTCGCTCATCATGGTGGGAAGAAATTTATCGACATGTTAGTATACTTTTCACTTCTTACTTCATTAGCTTATTTATATATACATACATACATATATATATATATATATATATATATATATATATATATATATATATATATATATATATTCTACTTTCATTATTTGAGATATATATACTTACAATATTATGTATCCAACTCTATTTATTAGGACACTACATATGACATATCAAAGGAGAGGTAGGAATGGTGTCCCAGACCGAAAGAATCTTCAATATGAGCCTATCATGGTAAGTAGAAAGACAACTATTTTATATTTTATTTTAATTCAAATCAATATATAATAGTTAGAGAGCTAACTGAATTCATTTGACAGTGTCTACAACAGCAAAACAGCAATAATTCTGGATACTATGTATGTAGAGCAATGGATCTTATAGTCCAGAATAGATTGGTCAACATAGATCCAAGCCATATATGTTTGCTTTTCCATATTTTTCTATTAATGAATCATGACATATATATTTTTGACCTAATGGCTAACTGTATATTAATTGAAACATGGGCATTGTAGTTTTTCACTGATGACTATGCACGAGGCCAGCAATACAATGTTGATGAAATTGATGAAGTTAGAGACCAATGGGCCAAGCACGTGCACTCATTCATTTGGTATTAGGTAGTGATCTATATATTCCACATGCATTTCCAGGTTTGTATTTCGTCTACATCTTTTAGTCTTCCAGCCTAGATCTCTGAACTCTTTACTTTGGGGTGTAGAGCTACCAAGTTGTGGTATGCCTACTAATTTTTATTCCTAAGTATAGTTGGTGTATTGAGATATGTATACCAATTATAGATTGATTGAAATTATGGTGTGATTGCAGATTTGGTATGAATTGATGTTGTTTTACATTGCAGATTTGGTAATTATTTGAACATGCAACTGTGTATGTGGGTAGGAATAAAACAGAAAAATATTAAAAAAACCTATTGTTTTAATAATGGTTCTATGAAAAACCGTTATTAAAACTCTGTTTAATCTCATATTTATGCTCATTTAATACGTATTAGAAGGTTTAATAAATGCATAATCAATGACCGAAACCCTAATTCGATGATGTTTTTAACAACGGTTTTTGTATTAACCGTTATTAATACCTGGTTTTCCACAATGGTTTTTTCTTATAAACCGTTATTGAAACCTTATTTTTAACAACGGTTTACTAAAAAACCGCTATTAAAACCTATTTTTTAACAACAGTTTTTACTTTAAAACTGTTATTAAATATGAAGTTAACACACATATTTGCCGGTTTTTGTGTATTTTTCATGACGGTTATAAACCGTTATTAAAGATTTAATAACCCCTTTCCGAGGTAGTGCTAGTAGTCCTTTTAGATATGTATTAATTATGGTGAGGATAAATATTAAAAATTAACCTAAATAAAAAATTAGAGGTAGATAGAGTAAATGTTTTAAAATACTATTTTAATGATATTAACCTAACAAAGGTGAATTGGGATAAATATTTTAAAATTTTCATTTGTATTGAGGTAAATGAAAGTTAAAAAATAAAATAAATGACTTTTATACTATTGTATTAAATAGATAAATCTCATTCACAATAACTTAGCTAGGGACATTTTTAGGAATGTTAATGGGTCAAGTTTAAGTCAAGTCTAACTAGACACAGACTTGGACCCACTTATATTATTTAGACCCATATCTGATCCAAACCTATTGGTATTAAAATTTCAAACCCCGACCCACTTGATCTAGCAAATAAATAGATCTTAAACAAGTCTTAAATGAATCTAGCTATTTTTTATTTTTTAAATTGTCTATAAAAATATAAATACATTTATGTTTTATATAAGTTAATATGCATCTTTTGTTAATAAAAATTCTCCAAGTAAATAGATAAACGTTTGAAAATAGTTGATCTAACTTTTTTAAATGGTGTTTTAATACTTGTGGAATAAAATATTATATATAGTGTTTATAATATAAACATACAGAAATAAAATTAGAAAAATAAATAAGGAGCAAAAATAATATTACGACAAGTACGACAAATATAATACTATTATATATATACATACATACATACTAAATGTGTTTGGGGCATATATGAGATTATTAAATTCAGACCTATTTAATTATATATGGAATCATATTCATCAGGTCTAAAATTATAGACTCAAATCCGTTGAAATTAAAATAAGTATAGGTATAGGTCGGGTCTAGAATCGAGGAACCTGTTACTGTTAAAATTAAAAGCTAAAAAAATAAGTTTATTTTGACTTAATGAAAATAAAACTTTAACTACAATCTATCTAATTAAAGTTAATAAAAATTATAAATAAAATTAATTAATTAGCTTTCATTTATTCTATTGACCCCAAATCAAAGCGACCATAAAAGGAATCGTATATATATGAGCTATGAGGCCCTCGACATTACGTACTTGATAAGACGTGAAGGCTGTACGTTGAAATTTTCTGCCAGGCTGTATATTCCTTAGAAAATGCAAAGTAGAATTATTCAAAATTGACCAAGGCCAAGTCAACATGACTTCGCCGCACGCTTAAGCAAGGCGGTAACCAACTTTGTGTATATAGACCAGGATTTGAATGACTGTTATCTTTCATAGTCAACCCTCTCGATCGACCTAGGCAAAGCGAAAACAGCAATCAAAATGGCACGAATTTTAGCGGCTCTCGTTAACCACCACACATTTGAAGGATCAAGCGGAGGAGTGTTCTTGCTTTGCATGATCTTTGCGTCGCTCTCGGTCATATCGATGGTGGTATTTGGATGTGCTGGTTCTGGTAAGAGACGTAGGAGAGGAGGTGAAGGTAGACGAGGCTGGTTTGGTGGTGGTGGAGGGGGAGGGGGAGGTGGTTGCGGTGGTGGGGGCGGTGGATGTGGTGGTGGAGGAGGTGGCGGCTGTTAATATGCTTGTTTCTTATGTTCAGAGTTGCAATGAAAGCATGCTTTCGTGCTCTGAATTCTACGTTTATACGACGCAGTAAATGTGTGGAAATAATTTGGCATCGTTTATCAATTGATTGTAATTATACTGTGTACCGTTCTGAAATTGACTTGTTCACACAATCTTTCGTTATATTTTTCATGTCGGATTGCACCTTCTTTGTTTCACATATCTAATGCTTAGGATAAATTTCATTTTGTGCGCGCATTTCTTGCGTACCTATATTTGCATGCATTCCTACGCATCAATAATTTTGAACCCTGTACAGTGAAGGTGTTACTTTTGTGATTGAGGTTGGCATCTACAAGGAAGGTAGTAAGTTGGTAACGTTTTCCTTATTTTTATACATCTTTTTAGTAATTATGAACACTAAAAAAATCTGTTATTTTGGTGATTCCTTTTAACAACTAACTAAAAATTTGATCACTATTGATCAACTATTAACAACCATCATCAATAATCTTTATTATTAATAAGCCTACTGCCATCAATCAAAATATTAGTTATTAATAAATAATTAAATTTTTTCTCAATTTAATAACTTGTTTGGAGTTACTTATCAAAATTCAAAAGTAATTATCTATAATAATTACTTATTTAAGAAATTTTTTAGCCTAAAAAGATTCTAAAATAAGTAGTTATCATGGATAACTACTTTTGATAAGTATCTCCAAACATAAGCTAATATCAACCATAATTTTTTCTTTATATAGCTGAGCCTAGTATAAAAGCGTGTTTATATTCATAAATGAAAATAATAATAATAATAATAATAATAATAATAAATAAATAAATAAATAAATAATTACAGGAAATATCTTGGGTATTATTTGGGATTCTAGAAATAGAAAAGTATTTGAAAAAGTCGGAGTTTGCAGTATATTGATAATCATGCTTGTCAAGATGAGAATTGGGTTTTGGATCAAAAATAGTAGGAACAAGTTTTCCTATCGAACGGAGGAGGTGGTCTATAATATCTAGGCTATGATGTATTAGGAGGCTTCTTTTATCTTATATTCTTGTGTTTATTTTGATTGTGTTGCATCAATTATCAAAAAAAAAACGTCACAAAAGTATTAATCCGCAATTCTAGATATCTCACGCCCTTAATTAGATCTGTCTCTTGGCCCTTCCATCAAGAAACAGCGTAACGACCATTCCCCTAAAAATATGAAGTTCACCTCGATTTTGAACGCTTTGAACCACTGTGAAAGGCAGAAGTTTGTCGCCCACCTTAGTTGTTCGCGACAACAGTTCATTGTACGTCCTTGTACTTCGTTCATTTTAGTTGGCCTCTACAACCACCGACATTTATTTGTCGTGATTCATTTCTAAGGTTCAGGTATATCCTCCATGGCATTACCTTTCTCCCTTCTATCTATTTTACATTTTTGTTAGGTTCGTTAATTTGTTTATTTTAACCTTCTTCTCTACGGCTACTAAATATTGTTACTAAACCGTGATATACTTTGTTAGGTTAGTCAATTTAGCCTAGCCACTAAAATCTTGTTGATTTTTGTTAGGTTATATACAAGGTATAAATGTTGCAAAATTGGAGGTGTTAACGTTGGTTGAGGATTTTCTATTGTTTGTATAGCTATCTTCCTAATTTTTTCTTAGGTAATTGGAAAAAAAAAATTCGTCAGAATCTTTCATCATTAGGTCCTAAGTTTAAAAAGTGTATTGGAGGTTCAAGTTTATGTGTTAATTGGTTGTTGAGGTTGATAGAGACTAGGATTGATTTTAAATTAGGGATGGGCATGTGTGTAACACCCCCATTCTTAAAATATAAAAATTTTATTTTAAAATGTTAAGTGTGAAAGCCAAATTATTTTAAAACAAAAATATAATTCTCTATCATTCTTATACCAAATGTTGAGGCTAAAATATTACTCCACTTAAAATAATAAGAACAAACATAAGAACATAGTAGAGATTACATTATTGATCATAACTGTCTCGAGATACACAAACGTATCGATTAATAAAGTTAACGCCCCAAAGAAAGGAAAGATAGAAGGGACACAAGAGTCTAGGGATGCAATGATCAAAAGATGGTGGAGCAGATACTGAGTAGTCTTAATTGTAAACCTAAACCATTGCTATCAAGTACTAACATAGAAGCAATCCTATAAAGCCACAACTGCCCATCGAGTAGGCAAGCACTACCATGGAACAAACCATTAACATGGGTTAATGTTTATATTAGATAACGATATAGAGCTATTATTGTCTTTATGGTTATCTAATGTTTTATAACAATGCAAAAACCATCATCTAAAGTACAATAAAGACACTTATATTGTGACTTTAGATGCTAGTTATTGCTAATATTTGTTATCTAATGCTAAAAAATACAGAAATTTAGATAACAATTCCTTATGCAACTGTTACCTAAAGTATGCTATTTGAATTTTTATTGTTTTTAATAATTTAGATAACGGTTATATAAGGAACCATTATCTAGAGTGAATTAATTTCTTTACTTTAGATAATGGTTCATAATATTATTGTTATCTATAGTGTTAATAATAAATTCAAACCATAAACTTTAGATAACTGTTATACAAGAAACCATTATCTAAAGTTGAATAAAAAAAATTATACACTTTAGATAATGGTTTTCTATAAAACCATTATCGTATGCTCTTTTTTACTTTGTTATTATTTATTTAATTTGTCTCAAACTACATACACTACTATATATTATCATATATAAGCCCAAATCTACAATATAAAATTCAACATATATCCAAAAAGAAGCAAACATCCAAATTCTTCACCAATACCTGAACGAAAACAATACTCATCAACAACATGACCAACACCACCAAACCTACACACATTCATAATTCTCATTGAAATAAAAGTACTTAAAATTGCACTTAATTATCTAATAAATAAGAAATATCATCATTATTTGAAAAAATTAAATTCTAAACCATTAAAATCACAACTTATATTTTTAACATTACAAGAGTTGTTCATCAGTCATAAAGTATATATGAAATTCATTAAAAAACATAAAATATCTAAACCTAGTCCAAAAATACTAAGCAAATGATGCTTGCTTTGATCAATACCTACTTATAAGCTAGAAACCTATGCATATACGCACAAATTCTCCCATTTATTTCTTACTTTATTAATCTCTTCTAGTGTGTAATCTCTCAGATAAGATTCATCAGGATATAATTGCAATTCACATTCATTTAATTATTTGATTAGTAAGAAAATTATCAAATAATATTATTTATTTAAATTTTAAAACTAATTAAGTGTGAGGTATACATTTTTTGGATCTATACGTAAAGACTTTCTCGACATGATATCATAGATGAATCTACACACCTAGTATCCATAAGCGATGTTATTTTTTCTTCCTAAGACCCTATCAACATAAAGAACCCATTTAAATTGCAAGCTTAGATTTTATACCTCTTGTAATATCCCAAAATCCTAATTTCCGAAATTATGGCCAAATAAGGAATTATTAGGAAAATTAATTATATAAATTCATTTATTAAAAT